>BMAO01018876.1:0-26176 GCA_019973975.1 Trichonephila clavata | reverse complement strand
GACTGCGCTGCCGTAGGGACTGGGTTCGAATCCTGGAGAAGGCATGGATGTTTGTGTTGTAATCCTTTCTTCTGTCTGTGTGTATGCCCCCGTGTTATACATTGCGTGGTGCACGGGGTTTATAAATGTTAAACAAAAAAAAATCATAGGTTCACATCGTCAAAAAAGTGCCTCCCTCTAGGGAAGATATTAGGCGTCAGAATTACCAGCGGCGATTGGTATCCACCTACCAGTTTCCATGGAACATACTAGGTCTGCAATAGTAAAACACCAATCCGCACAAGATTAGAAATAAAAAAGATTACATTAATTGTATAGATCACACAACTTATAAGACCCTCCTGGAATTTTATGCAAATTTAATGGAGTGGAATCTTAGGGTTGAGCTCTCTGTCAGTGATATGTCAGATAGGATTATTGAGAACATATGATTTAAATGGCTATTAAAGCAGGTACATTTATGTATAGTCTTCCTTTAGCCATTCAGATACCAATAGACAGCGATGTACAGCAATGTTTTATAAAAGGTGACGACGCGCATATATTTGACAAATATATCACATAACATTGACCATTATCTGTAAAAGGCGTGATAGAAGCAATATAAAATAAACTGTTTCTAAAGCCGTTTTTTTTAAATTTATTTTTTTGAGTATTATGGAAAAAAGTTTTAATCCACCGTATTTGAGTCTAAAACATGTCCTTAGAAGAATATAACATATTTATTTATAGCTGTGGGGAGTTTCTTGCGAACCATTCATTATCTTTTTGCTCAATGCACCAGAAAGTACTTTTGGAATAATCGTATTTTTTTCAACGTAAACCAAAAAAACATCACCAAATCGAAAGACGTATCTAAATGCTGTCATCGTATGCGTGAAAGAGTTATTGTGTATGTATATGCTTGGGAACAGTTTTCCACTATTGACAGCATCGCATTTTTTCATTCGAGGAATTAATGGTCAACAGTGTAGTACATAAGTATTGTATTTTTTAATGAAGCAATGAAGCCTTCTAGAATGTAAGACCATTTACGCGAAAATGCATGCAGATACAAAGATCAAAGATTTATCTTATTTTCAACCACTTCGAAAAAATTATTTTAAAAATACTATTGATTAATCAACTTTTTGATCTCCTATTAAATGGAATAATGGCAGATTATAATATACTTTACAGCATTTCTCAGGTAATCAAAAAGCACAACTCGTGTACTATTGCTATCTTCAATAAAAATGTTGAACAGTTTTAACGAGAAAAACTATTGCGATAGGCTTTATATTTTTTTCTGACAAAGTGAGTGGCAGTTGTATGTTTAAGAGCGATCAGAGTGTTATTTTTATCATAGTTTGAATGGGAATTGTAATGTGGCATCTGGACTGTGAAACAGTCCTCAGCCCATATCATGGTTGACTTTGATGTTGGGCATGGCGATGGTGGGGTTTTTCTTTCTGCTTAACAGGAATCATGGCTATTGGCTGAGATGATGGCATCCGGGAGTCGTGGCAATGATTCTTCATCTGACTGCTGTAGAGAGGAATTTTTTTGGCATGGGTGAGAGCTTGCTCTCTGATTGGTCGGTGGTAGCGTGAACATAGACTCCTATTGGCGGCCCTGGGGCTGGGAATATCATAATTTCATCTTCCAAGACATATGTATTGCCTTTTCGCTGACAATTTCTGTTAGCCAATAACAAATGCTCCTTTCACACGTTTCCCTAATTTTTTTGGCTAGTCTTTATACTTCCCATCCACTTCACTGATCTCAAAGGTCACCCCTTGGTAGCTTTTAATTACTTTTTGTGCATTTTAACTAACATATAACGGAGCTATTCGTATAATCGAAATAAATTTCTTTCTAATAAGCAATAAAACAGTTTGCCACTGGGCAATGGAACAAGTTGTTATTAATAATGCTACCTGATTAACAGTGTCAAATTGAGAACGACAAAATCCATCGTGGCAAGGGGCTAGTTTTTTTTACGCCTATCCTTAACCGTACCTTTGAGCACTGGTGACAGCACAATTTTACCAAATTTAGAGGGAGAGCATGCGGGGGAAGACCAGGGAATTTCCACCTCCCTTCTCCTTCCACCAACTTCAGCAAGAAATCGGTGCTCCATGAATAATTAGAGCGCTCCCTGCCGCTAAGGCACTATACATTTATAAACACCCATACCACTTCTCGGGTTTCGAACCCAAGCTCTACGCCACAGTAGTCAGCGTCGCTATCCACTATATCGAATGTGAGTGGGGGTGACATTTTATCACTGTCTTTATAAAGTTACAAGTTGTCACTGTCATTAAAAAGTAGAGAATGCAGATTAAAGACCAAAGGTTAAAGAGATCCGTAAAGACTAATTTAAAAAATCTTGTAATTATCAACGATTTGTGCACATGCCGTTAAACAACGCAGAATGGATATTTTTTATATATAATATTAGCTAAATATTGCTTAAATTCATAATTTTTAACATACCTTTTACTTTCCGATTTCAACAACTTCCAAAACTGGATAGCATCACAGTCGCAAATCCATGGATTGTTTGAAAGCGTCCAGGTATATACTTGGTGGAAAGTAAGACATGAAGCGTGTGAGATTATTGCTGGCTAATTTGAAAGTTTCCAGGTTGTTTGGCAGATAAAGATCCACATTACTTAGATTATTTTGTTCCACGTCTAAATATCTCAAGTATGTTAGTGAGTGTATGTTTAAATCCCTCAGGTTAGTTAGCAGATTGTTCTGAAGATACAGCTCACCAACTTCAGAGGCAATTCATGTGGAACCTGTAATAAGACGAAAGTAAGAACAGTTTCCTGCTTTTCATGGAAAGCAATCATACTAAAATGTACCTTTAAAATTAAGTAAAATTAATAGATTTTCAAAGTGATAGTAATAGAAACCCTTTTTCTATACCCCACACATTTAACATACTTCGGAATGGTTAATGATAGAAAAAAATTTCGGAATTCATTTTCTTTAAAAGGAATTTCTTAACTACATTCTTGTGGTTGTGTGTATGTATGTGTGTGTGCGTTTACGTTTGGGGAGGGGTGAGAGTAAGGTATTTTAACTAACAATGGAATTGAGTCCTCCAAAACTTCACGTGATAATTAATTTCTAGCTAACCCTCCCCCCGAATGGGAACTAACCATAACCATATCTCCCAAAAGCTGAAATTTCAGCATTTTAAATAGGGATTGATGCAGTCAACCTCCAATTAGAAAAACCTTTACCGGAAATCATATAATTTTTATAGCTTCCGGTTTGACCATACCTATAAATAATCAAAATCTTGGGAGAGAAAAAAAACGCTTTTACTGCAGTTGTGATTGTCGTTTGAGTCGTTTTATTGTGTTTGTGATCGTCTAAAAGAGTTATTTTAAAATAGCAGCACATGTGTTTCCTCATCCATCCATTCAACGACTGCACCTTAAATTATTGATTGCATTCCAAAATGTCATACTGCAATTGAAAAATGCCTGAAATAAAGAAAAATTATTTTGTGTGTGTTTTGTGTGCGTGCGTGCGTGCGTGCGTGTGCGTGTGCCGTGTGTGTGTGTGATCCCTCCCATTAATTTTTTTTTAAGTATATTTTTTAATTTATAATGGTCCTAACCTTCAGGATTCGCTCTTAAAATAATAACTAGCTTACCCGCATAATGTAATAATTGTGACCGTTTCTATTGGAAAGTTAACAGCTTGCATTTTTTAAAGTAAGATTACATCATAATCTATCGCACGATATCTTTCCACCGTGAAACGTCGCTGCTGTTTATTGTAACTCCTACAGTGGTTCTCAAACTTACACTATTTACCACCCAATATTCCATCATAAATTTCATCGCATCCCCCCTACATGCAACAACTATGCATTGAATTCTATAATACTACACTTTG
The DNA here is from genome assembly GCA_019973975.1 of Trichonephila clavata. Taxonomy (NCBI): domain Eukaryota; kingdom Metazoa; phylum Arthropoda; class Arachnida; order Araneae; family Nephilidae; genus Trichonephila; species Trichonephila clavata. The sequence continues at coordinate 22,276 of BMAO01018876.1, read as the reverse complement.
ACGCAAAGGCTACAGCACGACTTTAACCTCTTAAGTACCACCGACGTATATAAACGTCACGCTCAATCAAAGCGATAATTGCCCCGGACCTATATATACGTCTTTTCCAAGTACGATCTTTTCTGCGCTCCGCTATCCATAAAATTATTCTGAAGACTTTGTGTCAAGGTACTTTTATTGCATTCTAGAGTGTTTGTGAAGGATTTAAATATTTCAGGGATTTGCTTATTTATTTCTTTTCTTCCCTTTCGTAGAAAACGGTGGTAGTGGGGAGCGAATCTCGTAACATTTAATTGGCAGTTAAGGGATTAAATATAAACCGTACAAATGATCAAGATAAATATTAATTTTTGGACATAATTTTACACACATGAGGTCACTGGTAATTATTAAACTTGTTCTTAACTTTGTATTTTATAATTAACTTAACAATTTTTATATAGTGGAGGGGACTAATACATTTATATGTGTGTTATATCAGTGTAAATGTGCGTTTTATTTTTTACTATGCACAATGTATTTTATTTGTGTACTTTCCACAAATTAATAATTTCTTAAATAATCTTTTGTTTCGACTTTTCAATATGCTCGCGCCCACCCTCGTAGAGTTATCATGCCCCCCTGAGGGGGCGCGCCCCACAGTTTGAGAAACGCTGAAGTACTATGTGAATGTGTTACTCTCCGTTAGCTATGTGTGTGCGTTTAGTGTTAATCATATAAATGCCTACATGAAGAATGAAAGTAGTTTATCCACATTCAACAACTTCGAAATATATCGCATCAACATGAAATAAATAAGTAAAATCTCCCTCTCTATTCGACCATGTTTCTACACACACACACACACACACACATATATATATATATATATATCTTGTTAAAAATTTTACATCAACTATTTGTATTTACTTATAGTAGTTTTCAACTATTTTTCATCGTACAACCTACTTGAATCAAACATGCATGATAAGTTTTAATACTGTTACTATTCATCTTAATTTTAAAATATTTTGAAGCAATTATATTTATTTATTTTCTTATTCAAGTTTATAATCGCTTAATATTTAATGAAATACTTGGGATTCTGATCCTTTCTGTCTGTTTAGGATTAACCAATTGACAGCTTATAATATTGAAGTTTTAACAGGCCCTCTATTAAATCCTTCAGGCACAATTCATATTCTTAATGTTATTCTTTACAAAAAAAGTTCGATTCAAAGAAATATAACACTGATAATCAAAGAATAATTTCAACATTTCTTTTGTGAAGAATCACCTAAAAATTGTTTTTTTTTTTTTTTTTTTTTTTTTTGTTAAATGTTTGAAACTCTCTTACCTTTCATTTCTTATTTCAATTAGTTTTTCCACTTTTATAAATAAAATTCTCTCATTTAGATGTGCAGGTAAATGATCAACTCAAATAAAGAGATTATTTTTTGATTCAGAAATGCTATATAAATTGAAGTAGCCGGAATACGTATATCTAAATTTTTATACAACAAACCTAAATCTTTAAAATTTGCTCCGAAAATTTTATCAAGTTTTATCACTTAATGGTTGGCCATACCATCGCACTAGGTGCAAAGCCCGTATGAGGATATCAAATGCAAAAGGGTTATGTGCGTTTTCCTCGGTGCTTCCAGACATCATGTAGAGAACTGAAAGTCGTCTGAAAAGACAACGTGGTGCCCTTTTTATGTCCAGTTACGTCGTTAAACTCAACACTGTCGCCGCGTATCTAAATGTTGCATGGTCAAAAAAATAATGTGGTCACCGTTTAAACCAGAGGTGGCCAACCTTTTTGGGAAGAGGGCCACTATTTGATAAAAAAAATAATTTAACGTGCTACTTCCAACTTTTCCAACAAACAAATGTGGAAACTGAAAAAAAATGTTACTTATAAGCTTATTATTTTACACAAATAGCACATTTTTAATGCAAGTCTATGTAGTCGAAATTTAAAAATAATATAATAAATAAGACGAGAGTACACAAACTTCGATTCTTATTTTAATTAACTTTTAACAAGTTAAAACAATTAGGTTAGTTATAAAATAAAAATGAATAACTTGAATCATTTAATTTAAAGTAATTATTAAAAACTCAGTATTTACTTAATGTGGCTTTTGAATTACTACTTTTTGTACAAAGTCATCTGAATTAAGATTAGCTTTTACAAACGCCTACAAAATTAGATTATAAAAGGTGCAAATCATCTAGTTTTGAGTGATTTATTTTATTACGTTTCATAGCAGAAAGCATTTATTCACAAACATATTTTGATCCACATTTTGAGGGGAGGGGGGAGGGTTGAGACAACCTCACATTAAGAAAATTCTAAAAAATGGTTTTTAATTATTTTCCCCAAAATTTTGGAAGTGAAAATTTTTTTACCAGCGTGGGCCACTTTTTGGTAGGGGAAAATCTTATGAGTTCGCGTCACCGACATGCTCTGACTGGCCCACGCGCAGTGAGCTGTTCGCCTTAGATACTTTTTGTATGGGTGAAATTTCGTGCGTTCGAGTCACCGGCATGCTTATAGCGGTATATTTGTAGCTATACAGCTGACGTATAGTGCTGTGTATATCTTATTAATGAAATTGAATATATTTAGTGAAAAGTTCAATGTGTATATACTGTGCATTGCTCGTTGCGATTCCGAGAATGGGCAATACATGTTTATGTGGTTGCCGTTTATATTTCGCCTGGAAAATCTATGAGACAGATACAACAATTTTTATTCGAAAATTTGATGATTTATACAAAAGAAGGTTTTGAAATACTCGAAAAAAGATTTGGTGAAAAATATATGATAATGTGCCGATGATTTTAACTAGAGACTTCAAAATAAACTTTGCAGATGAGGAAAATCTACCACTATTGAATTTCTAAATGAAACACTTAATTTAAATATGTCCAATGATTGAAAACTCAGTACTACAAAATATAAAACGATGATGGATGCGGTTTTTGCGCGATACTTAGATAAATTTCAATCAAACATTTTCCTCTCTTACTTTAGTTACCATAACCCTATTTTATTTTTTAAAAACAAAATGAAATAATTGAAAGTACACAAAAAGTCTAAGTATTGTTAAAATTATTGATGACAATTATGCAAACGATTAAAATAATATTAAGAATCATCATCAAATTTAAGTAAATACAAATACTATGTATATTAATTGTTATTTCAATTGAATTGTAATTATATTTTGTCATGATCTTGTACAGCTCGTAATATATTTGAATAATAAAAAACCATATAAACATGCATTTAGTTGTTGCTCGGAGTGTCAATAGATGTGAAAACCAGATTGATGTTGATAATTTTAATTTAAACATTATGAAATTTCAAATTTTAACATTAAAAGTTCTAAGTTTTCACTTATATCGCGGCAGTTTCTATAACTACCAATTTTAATTTTTCAGTAAGTTTTCGCGTGCTACTGTTACAACTCCACTGTACCACACTGTGGCATGCATGCCGCTGGTTGGTCATCCCTGGTTTAAACAGTCCGCGCTGTTTCAGACGTCGTCGCAAAGTCCATGAGGATATTTTTGGACAGAAAACTTTCTGACTCATGATCCTTGATGCGACTGCATGACCTACAAAGAACAACCTGTGTGTGACACCAAATCTGTGCTCCAGGTGTTAGTAGCTGGCAGCCGTTGAGATCCTGCAGGGTTTGTACTCCATAATCTCAACAAATCACTAAAAGCAGCTCTCTATGTAGACTGTTTAATGAAACCAATTAGAACAACATTGTTTATTATACTTACCTCTGTCAGATTCCTGTTGGAGCAATCAACTTTGACAAAGAATTTTTCCTCTTTAGCAGTACAAGTACATTTACAAGACGTGTCACATGTATCTGTCCAACTTGCCAAGTCCAAAGGAGTTAGTTCACTGAGAAACTTTTTCCTGAATCTTGGTGGGGAGTAACAGAAGAAATGATGCTGCAGACTGGGCGAAGAGTTTAGTAGCCACAAAAAGCGGCAATCACATTTCCATCTATTTCCTAAAATAGATTATTAAGAATATTGGACTTCACACACACAAACTCAATAATATTTTATAAAAATGCACCATTTTAAATCTATTTTCTATCCTGTTTTTGAAGGTTATTTTTTTACTTTAAAATGTTTATTCTGTGCTAACTGTCTAATAGGGGCACAAATGGACATTGAAATCAACGGCGTAGCTATTAATGGGCTGGGCGGTAGCGTGCACTGGGGCCCTCAAGCTCAGGGAGCTCTCGGGCCTTGTCGATCAATCAAGCTCAACTTGCGATAATTTCACACAAATTTAAGATATAAATATAAAAGGTTGCAAAAAAAAAAAAAAACATAACTATAATCATGGCAATTCCGTTTAAGTAATTTGGAACTGGTAGGTTATTCCCCTAAGTTCTTTTCGTTGTTTGTTTGTATTTTATTTTTTTTTTTCCTTTTTCTATACACTGTTGCTTGAAAGTTCCATGAAAAATCTTATCATATTATTACATTTAAAAAACCTACACAAGAGGCAATTCTTTCCTTAGTTACATTCTATTTTCAATAACAATATGATTCATACTAAGCTACACTGGTGTCCAAAAGCTAAGCAAAAATCGAAAAAGGCGAAAAACTAGAGTAAATATTATTAAAATTATTCCAAATTTCTGGTGGATATTAATTGGGTGAAGAAGAAACATTGGGTTTATGCAAAACCTTTCAGTCGACTACGGCCTGCGCGAAACACCGGCGCATGTCGGAACGCGGAGAAACCGATTCACGCAGAATAGGCAGTTCAGACAAGTTTCGTGCAACTGCTGTGCGACGGAACGTTGTTAACCATTAAACAAGGTAAATGATGGCACAAAGACGCCAATTGGACATGTTTACGAAAGGAAGAATCGTTGGAATGCTGCAATCCTCACGATCACAAACCGAAGTGTCTCAAATTCTGAATGTGGTTCAGTCTGTGATCTCAAGACTGTGGCAGAGGTTTCAAAGAACAGGAGATGTTTCCCGATAACCAGTATCAGGTCGACCAAGAGTCACAACACCTCGCCAAGACTGATATCTGGTAAAAAATGCGTGACGTCAGAGGGGCAGTACTGACCGAGCACTGGGATCGGCGCTCACAGTCGCCACAGGAATACGAATTTCGAGACAAACTGTTTACAGGAGACTCAATCATGCTGGCCTGTATGTCAGAAGACCAGCAGTTTGCATTCCCCTCACGTCTGCGCATAATCGCGTTCGTTTGAACTGGAGTTTGAAACATCAACTTTGGAGAGTAGGAGAGTGGGCCAATGAGATGTTCAGTGAGAGTCCCGGTTTAGTCTGAATAGTGATTCTCTGCGGGTAACGATATGAAAAGAACGTGAAATAAGTTTTGAACCAAGAAACATAACGGAAAGTCATCATTTTCCATCAAGGGGAGTAATGGTAAGGGCAGGCATCATGATGGACGGCTGCACAGACCTTCATTTCTTTGACACGGGGTCTGTGACTGTTCAAAGGTACAGAGACGAAGTTCTTGAGCCTTATGTTTGCTTGTTTCGAGGTTCTGTCTGTCCTGACTTCATGTTCATGGATGATAATTTGCCATGTCACCAAGCCGTGCTGATTGATGACATCCTTGAAACGGATAACATCCAGCGCATGTCATGGCCTTCGAACTCCCCTGATTTAAATCCTATCGAGCATGTATTGAATATGCTCGAGAGATAAATTGCAGCCTTTTAGCACCCACGAATCTACGTTACAGAACTGAAGAGATCTTCAAGAAGCTTGGAACCGTTTGAGCCCACAACTTATTCATCATCTCATAGCAAGTATGGTAAATCGCTGTGCAGCGTGCCTGGCTGTCAGAGGTGACCACACGCTTTATTAAACTGCAGCATCAGTAATTTATTTAATGTTTCCTTTCAGTTTTTCTTTAAAGTGTGAATCCTTGCTATGCTCAGTTTTCTTTCAAACTGCTACTTTGGATAACAAAATTAATTATTATCATTCCTTTGATTTGCTTCTTTATTTTTTAACCATTTTACACTCGCATATCACGTTTCCCACCATTCTGATTTACAGTTCCTTCTTTCTTCACATAATTATCAGTTATGCTTAACTTTTGGACACCAGTGTAGTTTCCCCTGTTTCAATATTTCACAATCTTCTCGCAATTATAATACATTGATGTACTGATTCTCAGGGCAGTGATAACATACGCTTGTCCAGTCTGGGGTCACGCTGTAAACTCAAATATTAACATTCTTGAAAGAGCTCAAAATCAAATCATCAGACACATCACTAACGCCCGATGGTTCTTGAGAAACGAAGACCTCAGGTCTTCGTTAAATATCGCAACCATTCGAGAATTCATGAAAATAATTTCCATAAATTTTTTCACTAACATCCCCCTTATCGATAACAGAACTCTTCAAAAAGTCAAAATCTACGATCCTGACCTCTCTTTTAACAGACCCTGAAATATCCTACTCTAATTATTTTTTCACTTTGTATTTTTCATTTTAATTTCTCAATTTTTCATCTTTAATCTTAGATTTTTTTCGATTCATTCACCATCTTACTTTCCGAGCTACTTATCCCTCCAATCGGAGGCGACCTGCTCGACCAATAGGGAGAGTGGCTCCCGCCCTCTCCAACCCCGATCTAATTTTTCTATCCCCAACTTTTCACCAACCTCTAGGACACACCCACTAACGAAACGCAGCTTCCCGATTGGACGAGCGCACTGTGCCTTTAAACAGTTTAAATAGTAACCCTTTTCTCAACTTACTCAGTCACGACTTACATATGGAGCCGATAGATAACTACATCACTAAACTTTCTAGAAATGTTTTTAGAAGTATCGAAAATCATGACAACCCATTAATTAAAGCACAAACATTATTTACTTATCCACATACTAAAGTTAATTTTGCATACAAATCTTCTAAGTGGGAAATTCCCCTTAAGCCCCCATAACTCAACAAAAATACTTAATTTACACATTGAACTACATCACACGCTTCCGCTACTATCTTTTAAAACTAGTTCAGATGTGTGAAGAATAGCTGACGTCATTCCCCATTTTCACCCCTGCGAACGCAGGGGAACTTCGGCGTTTTTCGCCCATCGATGATTCTTCCTCCACCCCTCCCCCTCCACGTTTTCTCCCGAAAGGGTTTAATTCGTGACGGCTTTACCTCGTACATTTTGCCTCCCTCCGGGAGGCGTCACTCTTCTAATGGTCTTTCTTTTTCACCCTATCTTCAGGGATACTGGGTATAAGCCACTTTGGCTGGGACCCGCCATATCTAATTTTCGTTTCGTTACTTACTCAGTCTTGTGTAAACAACTCATACTCCCCAAACGGGAATTGCCTTTCAGGCGTTCCACAGGGTTCTGTGCTTTCTGCATATTTATACAACATCTACACGCACGACTTTGCACAGCACACCACTGTAAGTATCTACCTGTTTGCGGATGTTTCCAATGTGTTATCACAGTGCGTCCAACTCAAATACACACTCAAAGCTGCTCAAAACTTCTTAGATAAACCCGAATTTTGGTTAACCGACTGGAGAATTGCAATTAACGTAGACAAGACACAAGCAATTATTTTCAGGAAATGAGGGGGTCATAGACCCACCTTTCCACTTCACGCTATTTGATGACAACATACAGTGGGTCTCGATGGTCAAGTACGTGGGCTTACACTTAGATAGCCGCTTAACATACAAGAAACACATAGACTATCTAGCCGAAAAATTCTGAAATAGAATTCATTTGGCCTCCTCTTATACAAGCGAATTTTGTGCCCAGTAATAACTTATGCTTCCCCCATTTGGGGGGCTGCAGCCACCACTCCCATGAAGAAAATTCAAGTCGTACAAAATAAACTACTTCGTATCATAATGAACGCACCTTGGTACGTCCAAAAGGATGTGATACACAACGATCTACATATGGAGCCGATATCTAATTACATCACTAAGCTATCTAGAAATGTTTTTCTGTCCAACGAAACATACGACAACCCCACCATCAGAGCACAAACACTCTTCACGTATCCTCACCCTAAAATTAATTATGCATACTCTAGCACGAAGTGGAGAAATCCGCACTGCCCACCCAACACAACAATCAACTCATTCATATAGTTTTTAACAACACATACTAGCTTCCCGTTGCATCCTGACAAGTGGTGAGAGAGGGAAAGTCACCTGACCACTCCTTTCCTTTGATTGCTGACGCAATCATCCGACTTCCCTTCCTTGCGCTTCCCTCCATTCTTTCTCCCTGGTTCGTCCGCTCTGCGGATCGCCTCCGCTAGGGAGCCACTTCCTCTCCACCAACCGCGCTGGGGGCTACTTGATTTGTTTATTTTTGTCTTCCATGGTCTATCTGTTTCGCCCACCTTGGGCAAAAGCCCTGCGCGCTGTGGCCCGCATACATCTAAATTTCGTTCGTCCTCACTCAGTCAGAAGTCGACGGTCAAGGTGCCGGGTTCTCCCGGTCTCCGAGTCAGTTAGGCCGACACCCAATGATTAAGTTGGCCGTACGCTAGCCTTCGGCAACTGAGTTAGCCGTGGTCAACATAGTATTTCACTCTTTCACCAAACACCCCAACGCAAAAAAAAATAGCTCCAGAAATTTTTCTTTTTATTATTATTTCAGGTCACAATCTAATGTTTTTTCTTAATTTTGATTATATTTTTATAATTTCTAACTTTTAAATTTTTCAAAATTTTCCCACCTTTCACTAAACATGGCAAGTATAATTTTTAATGCTCACTCAAATTCAAGATAGGGGATGAAGACCTCATCAGAAATCATGTGCCCCAATGACCATTCTACCGTTTCAGATTGATGTAATTCCCCCCCCCCCTCCTCTCTGCTCTTTTGTAGAGATGGGTTTTTTTTTTTATAAATAGTTATAATAATATAGTGTTATATTTTCTTGTTAATGCATATTTGTGTATCATTTCCTGTCTATCTCGGTGGATTATTTTGAAGCACTAAGCCCTCTGGTGGGGGAGTTCGGTCCTCCCAAATAAATAGCCAGGGGTCCCCCAACGAAACGTTTTGCAACATAGTATTCGTTTTGTAGCATAGTATTCATGAACTTCCTTCTAACCAAACTTACATTTAAATTTTTCTTTTCTCGACTTCTCGGCTAGCTCCTAGCTAGACCCCACCCCTCTCTGAAGGGTTGACTCCTGATTGGACAACCAACTTACTCATGAAACTTTTCACATACAGCCGCTTTTGGCGGTCGCCCATACCGGGGAAGCAGCGGAAAAGGACCGACCGGTTCTTTCCGCGGCCGACCCGATACGAAAACCATGCCACTGCGGCGAGACAATCGCTTCGGTGGGGCTCTCGCACTGTCGGCTCAGAAAACATAATACAAACAACAGAACACACGCAAACAATGTCGCTTCTATGATTTTTTACTGATAATACTAATGCACAATTTTAATTTTATCTTACTTAAAGTCTTTTGAATCAACTCCCCAATATATTAACAAAAATGGGCAAATTATAACAGTAAAGCTAACTCCCCAAATTTCTTCCAGATAAGAGATTAAGATCTCAACAGAGATAATGTGCTCTGTCAATTCTCAACACCTAGCATAGTATTACGTTTCTCCTTCCTTTTGACGCCAGTATGTAATCAAGCACATACCAAATGTACTGCATAAATTAAAAAACTGAAATTAAGTATTAAAAAAAAGATACTCAATGCTGTGTTTAAGTGCAAACAATGCTAAGAAAGAGAAAGTAGTTAACAAAAATCGTAGCTATGTATATATAGCTATTTATATATTTTTACTTGATTAAATCCACCCAAGACAAGGCTCTCATTTTTTTAGCTCCAGGGTCTTTCGATACCTATCTACGCCACTGACTGAAAGGTAACAGCTAAAAATTGACCCTACATCCGACTAGGTTTTACTGAAAAAACAATTCGTTAGCGTCAATAAGCAACTAAGGATAAGCAATTACGACAAAAAGCTTCTTTGTTTTAATGAATATTTATGGCTTCCCAATATAATTTTCCTAAGGTGGCAGTTCCTTTTGATATCTGTAGTGATACAATCTATATAAGCCAGTAACAACCTCTGCACCATGGTGATCATTTTGGTGTAGTGGTTAAGTTACTCGGCTTCGGTTCTGTCCTATCAGGATAAGAACGCGCCACAACACATATATCTTCCTTTAAACATTATGTTGTAAGAACAGAAACTAAAACTTCAGATCTCGTAGTTTTATAATACATATCGAAATATATAGGGTGATTTTTTCAAAACTGACACTATTTAGAGGCATTCGTAGTTCTAAGTGACGAGAGCAATGATGCAAAATTTGGTGAGACTAATAATGCCATAAGAAATAAAACTCAGTGGGAAAAAAAATTAGTTCAAAAAATTGCCGGTAGGGATATTTATGGCACTGTTGTAGCCTACCTAACCAAAAGTTAGCATATAGCAAGAGTATAGAAAAAAAATCCGAATTTATATTTTCATATGCGACAACTTCGCCAGTAATTAGGGCTATAAAAACATGTAGAAAGCTCTGAAGAACACTAATCTCAGCCCAAGTGATTATGCAACTTAATTTCCAGAAAGCACGTGATTGGTAAATTAATATTATTTTAATCATCTACAACTAGGTGCTCCTGTGCCTTCCTCCATAGTGTATATATTCTTTTTATTTCATGAATAAACGTTTACTCCGAATGGGCTTGTTATATTACTTTTTTAAAACCCCGTCGTAGTCGCATTTAGCGATATTTCGTCTTAAATTCATAGCTACATTTGGCGGTTTATCGTCTGCTCCCAGTCAATCAAATAATACTATTAGTTTTTATTTAAGGACAGAATATGATTCAAAATCAGGACAGTTGAGCTATGGGCTTAAAATATTTCTCAACATTTTGTTAAATTTTTCATGAAATTTATTTTTAAAAAAATATATAAACAAATATGCAAAAAAGATACATACCTGAAGCGTATATCACTTTCAGTTTAAAAGGTTCAGAAAACGTATTTCTCGTTAAAGTGGTCAGTCTGTTTTGGGAAATCGTCAGCGTCTCTAAGCTTATAAGATTCCTGAAGGCTCCGTGGATATCCGTGAGAGAGTTATACCCTAAATTGATCCTTTTCAGTTTGGGAGAATTCGAGAATTCATTTTTACCTATTTCGGTGAACTGATTGTTTTTCAGAAGCAAAATTTCCAATTCAGGAGCATTCTTTAAAGAGTTGTTCAGCGACATCAATCTATTGAAGCTCAATGACAAGTTTGTCAGGTGTTCCAAGTATGAAAAGGAACCGGACTCAATCTTAGAAATATTGTTCTTACTCAATATCAGATTAGTAATGGAAGGTGTGGTCAAAAAATCCGATTTCTTTATTACTTCCAGTTGATTGGCACTCAAATCGATACTTTTAAGGTTCTGTAGACCATAGAAAATGCTATCGCAAGATTTTATGAAGTTTTCGGATAAATCTATTCTTTCTAACCGAGAGTTTTTGGTGAATAAGTCGCCAAGAATTCTTATTTCATTACCAGATAGGTTGATTTCCCGTAGATTCCGGAGAGCTTGAAAAATTTCAGGAGATATAGTTTCCAGCTTGTTATGACTCAAATCCAATTTCTCTAACTTGGTAAGGTATTGAAATACCATGGAAGGTAGGGAAAAAAGTTCGCATTGGTCCAAAATAAGAGTTTTTAATTGCCTGACTTTCCAGTCAAATGCCTTAGGACCAATCTGCTTCAGAGGATTCTTTCCTAAATCCAAGACTTCTAGTTCTAATTCAAATTTAAAAGCATCATCAATGGATTTCAGCCTGTTATCTCTAATATTTATTTCCTGAAAGAAAAAATGAGATTTTAAACTATAAAGAATAAATCATTAATATAATTGAAACATAATTAAAACGTAAGTGTTTCAAAAGTAAGGTAACAAGAGCTCTGACTGGGAGGGGGGGGGGGATTACCCGTATTCTCTTAAATGTCCATCTGAAGATAACAAAGACGCCCACAGCATTTAAACTGTGCCAGTAGATGGTGCTGGCTTTCCAGTAATATGACTAAATCTCAGTCTCAATTAGAAGGTGGCTGAGTTGATGGAAACACAATCCGCTATTGAAATAAGTGCAATCGGCAATTTGTCTCATCTGTAGTTGGTAGAAGTGTACGGTACAAGTTTTATGTCATGAAGACAGGTTTAGTTTTGCTGTACGGAATTCGACAAAGGCAGAACAGATGAGCGAGGTGAAAAAAGAGGGTTTACGATTGGAAGCATTGGAACACCCTCCATTTCAGACTACTCACCATGCAATTTCTATATCTTTGGATCTTTAGAAAAACACTTGGGAGGTCAGCATTTCAGAACCAATGCGGATGTTTTTCAGGCGGTCTTGACGTGGTTGCACAACCGTGACTTTAATTACGACGATGTTGGTTTCGATGGTCTTATGTAACGATGAAACAAATGGCTCGATAAGTATGGTGACTATGAAGAGAAATAATATGTATTTGTGCCTTCCTACATTCTAACATTTCCTAACTAAAAGTTTACTCTAACTAGGATTGTTACCTTACTTTTTTAAACTCTTACGTAATTAAATCAGTGTTTTTAAATTATTTAATTTGTGGAAATGCTTCCATTCTTTTATCAGCTGTCGTTTAAGTCTATGTAATAATTATGTTTACTTCGTAGTTCAACTGAAGAACAATGTCTGAATTAGTGAAAATATGTGAGTAAATTTATTGTGCGTGTTGAAGTTACAAAACCTTAAAAAATTCTTACATCAATATAATTGAAGACAGATAACTCAATATTTATTATTTTCTAGAGACTGTTTGATTGCCATACGCTAAATTGTTATTTCACACCATATATACATATATAGTATAATAAAAGAAAAGAAAAGAATACGAGACAATATTGTACGTTCTGTATATACAAGGCTAAAAAAGAAAGAAATTGGATTTTAAGAGACATATCAAGAAAATAAATGGTGCAAAAGAATATTGTACTAAAATTAAAATTGCAAATCCCCAAAGTCTTTTTAATTAAATGACCTATTATGATTTCTAAAGCTGTCGCACAATTGGGCCAGTGAAATAAGGGCTAAGCAATGCTTTATGGATCCACCTTCCCCGTACAGCAAAAACTTTTGATATAATAGAAAATATAGTGCCATGCTGAAAAATTAGACCTATATCTATCACACGTGGATAGAACACTAGACAGTAAAATGAAATGAAAGTATGGTTAGTGAGAATAGAAGGTATCTCTCAAAGAGATAAATATTATGATAAAAAAAATTTTTAGTAAAAACTAAGACACATGTAAAAATGCTAATCATTAAGATAGATAAATACAAAGAGAGAGAGAGAGCATGTTAGCATACAAAGCAATATATATGTACATATAAATATATATATTACAAAAATATGCAAAAATATTTATATACCTAAGATAACTATAGTCAATGATAGAATAGATTTAGCCACAGAAATAATAGAGCAAACTCCTAGCCTTAGGAACCAGGAATGTAGGTTAAAACAATGTTTTTCGGCCAGTCAACCTTCACCTGAATTTGCCAATACTCTGGGCCATAGGGAAAGCAAGAAATTTCTATAGAAGTTTAACTATTATTATAAACAAAACCATAATTTATTAATGTATAACGATAATATTATAGCCTCTAATAATTACTAAAATATTTAAAATCAAAGTTAAACTATTAGATAAATACTTACCACGTGATCAACCATTTTCCCGGCTATGGACAATAACAGTATAGCATAACATTATTCAGTTTTGATAAAATAGTATTAATACTATACAAACACATATAAAAAACTCTATATTTTATTTTAAAATTTATAGAAAATAAAAGTACCCCACCCAGACATATACAATTAGTTTTTTAAGAAAATATAATATTGTTAATTTACTTAGCTAGAGGCGTCATCTATCTATAAACTGTACAAATAATAACTTTTTTTATTTAACTGTTATATAACTTTTTATAAATATAGGAGAGTATCCGTGTTCCATACAATGTTTAATAAAGTTATTAAGATTTAAATATATATTAAATTTATCACTAACTAATACGTTATTACGATAAATATAATTGAAAATAATATTTCTATAAATTGATATAGAAATGTTGGAATTCCAGTAAGGCACTTTAAGAATGTTAAAATTAAAATCATTTCTTTTATCATAAATATTGCTATGTAATTTATAGTCCTTAATACATAATGATACATCCAAGTAATTACTTCTAACTGGATTCCTATTAATTTTAATTAGCTTTAAATAATTCGGATAAAAATTAACATTGGGGTTAAAATTATTATTTTTACCAAACATAATTAGGTCATCTATGTATCTAAATATGTAATAATCATTATATATATATATATGTGGGAATTTCCACATAGACGGCACTGTAGAGGGCGCTGGCGACGCGAGCCACCAGCGAGCGAACTAACCAGAGAGAGATGAGCGAGCGAGAGGTCTAGACGAGGAGGTCAGAGCCAACGCTGCTAAGAAAAAGGGAAAGCAACCGGGATCTAACTGGCCGTGTAGGGACCAAGTAACCCGATGCTGGAAGGACAGTCACGTGAAGGTGACACATCCATCATCAGTGTGAATGCCATACACCGTTGTGAACCATGGTGTGATAATTGTTAAGTGAAAAGACTGAGAAACTATTATCGAATAAGAGAAGAAGTAATCGAAACGCTGTAAATAATATCTGTATAGTAGAGTGTAGTAATGTAATTGTCCACATTAAACGTTAGTTTTAGTTAAAACCAGTGTGATTAATGTGAATACCCCTAGAACTCCGTGTCACAACCCCACATATATATATACTAGCTGACCTGGTCCGGCTTTGAAAGGGATTTTACCGAGGGTATAACTTAATCCCCATGTTAATTTCCTCCTTTATTTCTGACGCCAGCACTTCTGTGTATGTGTGACACGTACGATGTGAATGCATGGCCCGTGATTGCGTATCAGGGCTTTCTCGTTTAACATTTTCCCTTCTCTTGACAAAATCAGCACTTCCAATATTATTTTTCGAAATTACTTTGACTTCTTTGTTTCTTTCCTCTCCGCTTACCCCGAGGTTGCACGGGCTTTTACCGAGTGAATAATGAAATAAGCATGGGAATTTCCTGTTTCCCTTAGGACGATAGCTCTTATGTGTGTGTGTGTATGCGCGCGATGTGAGTGATTTCTTTAACTATGTCATAAAAACTCCCTTTTTCGAAATTTGTTCTTAAGTTGGTGTGGTAATTAGGAGAGATGGGTGAAAGCTCAGGTGTCGTCCTCATCACTTGACCGTAGCTTAAAATTTCGAAGTCCTTTGCCAAAAACTCTCCAGTAGGTGAACAGTTCGAATTTATAAATCACTCACCCACTTTCCAATTCTTTCGTTGCAGTTTTTTAGTCCTCGAAAACGAAAATGTAGCCTTTTTAAAAATAGTTGTATGTTGAAAAAAGACAGAAAAGTAGAAATTTTTCAAATTACGAAATTTCACTACTATTTTAAATCTTGAAGTAAAATTGTGAGGATTTTTTAAATGTTCGACACATGGGAATAAAGTTTCATGCAATTATCTTTTTTAAAAAAGAAATCATTAAACGATTGATTTAAGTATTTTGAGTGTTTTATTAAAATTTGTTCAAAAAAGTTTTTGCCTTTTTGTTTTTTAAATCACTGATTTGATACAGATAAATATTTTAAATGAATCTCAGAAATGTATTGAATACATTCTTTCATCTTAATCTGACATCAATAATGATTTAATTTTGAAAATTATATAAAGAGAAAATGATGAAAAGTGAAGCAAAAACAAATTTTTCACTGGCATTTTTTTTACTCGCCAAATTTGCTGATTTTCGCATGTTTAAGTCAGAATTTTTTGGCGTAACTCTTGAGTTAGATGTGAAGTTTCAGGTGAAACAGTTGAAAGCTATTTGGCGCGAAACCATTTTTCGACGCCAAGGCTTGGCAAACTGTAAAATCGCGTATTTTTCATTAAAGTTTTTATTTTTGTCTGGCTTAATTTTTAAGTTAATGCTTTCAAACTGCACAGATTAATTTCGAAAACGAAGAACTTTTAAATAAAAAATGTACAAAAAAAACTGTTTAAATTATTTCTTGCAATAACGTTATTTTACGAAAATCACAAAAAAAAATTTCAAATCCGTAATTTTTAAGGAATTTTTTCAAGCTTCACACAGATGTTTGATAACATTATTCTACAAACGCAACAAACATTTCGTATGATAATCTTAATAAATAACGAAGTTATTCAATGTTAAGTTAAAAATTTCGACAATTTTTCAAAAAATCTTTTTAAAAAGATTTTGGGCATTTTATTTTTTAAATTACTGGTTCTAAAAGAAAAAGCTTTGATGTTATTTAGTGTAGAATATCGTTTTCATAACACGAAAATAAATTCATACGCAACAATTTCGAAATAATTTTCATAAAAACGCATCAATTTTAACTATTTTTTAAAATAAATCTTAAAAAATAGAAAATATTATTATTTTACAAAGAAAATTATACTGTATCGTGGTGAAAGAAATGATTTTTCCGATTCTGTAATTATTTTTTGTCTGATTTAAAAAACAAAAATTTGATGGCTGTTTAAATAACATCGAGAATACCGAAACATTTCACCCTCTGTTGATTCACGACGCTAGACGGGAAAGATAAAGCGCGGGTTAAGGATAATTAAGCGTTTTAAGGTTTTTAATTAATATCTTTTTAACTAATTACAATATCGGAATGAAAAATAGTTTACGTCCTATTCTCAGACCTACTAAATATACACACAAAATTTCATAAGAATCGGCCACACCGTTTCGGAGGAGTTTAGTTACAAACACTGTGACACGAGAATTTTATATATTAGATGTATATGGTATCATTGATTTTACCATGGTACCATCAATGTTGTTCACAGAACCAGTTATCATTTGATGCAGCCTGCTACACATCAAGCTTCAAAGGCGAATCGAAAACTTGGTCTTATTTAAAATGCCACGTTTTCGGATAACAGGGAAAGGATGACACATAGTGTCAATAACGTTATAGTGTCATGTAGAACAGAGTGGGGAAGGAACTGGACTATCACACCGTTTAACCAAGGGGGGAATCACATATAGAACACTTGTAAAGTACGTAAGAAAAAAACTTAAGTTGTTTCTCTATTCATTGAAATGTCTTTTTTGCAGTATTCGTCTTAGTTTTTTACTATAACGTTTCAAAACCTAGAAGGGAATTTTAAATATCCCTGTATGTATAATGCTAAATTATTGAAGTGAAAACTTCTTTAGCGGCGTTAGACACTTTTTGGTAGGGGAAAATCTTATGAGTTCGCATCACCAACATGCTCTGACTGGCGCATGCGCAGTGTGCTGTTCGCCTTAGACACTTTTTGGATGGGTGAAATCTCGTGCGTTCGCTTCATCGAAATGCTTATAGCAGTATATCTGTTGCTATACAGCTGACGTATAGTGCTTTGTATATCTTATAAGTGAAGTTCACTGGATTTAGTGAAAAGTTGTGTATATACTGTGCATTGCTCGTTGCGATTCCGAGACTGGGCAATACATGTTTATGGTTGCCGTTTATATTTCGCCTGGAAAATCTATGAGACAGATACAACAATTTTTATTCGAAAAGTTGATGATTTATACAAAAGAAGGTTCTGAAATACTCAGAAAAGGATTTTAGCGAAAAATATGATAATGTATCGATGATTTTAAGTGGAGACTTCAATATTAACTTTGCCGAAAATCTACCGCTAATTGAATTTCGAAATGAAACACTTAATTTAAATATGTCCAATGATTAAAAACTCAGTACTACAAATATAAAACGACGTTCGATGTGGTTTTGACGCGATACTTAGATAAATTTGAATCAAATATTTTCCTTTCTTACTTTACTTACCATAAGCTTATTGTATATTTTTTAGAACAAAATGAAATAATTGAAAGTAGAAAAAGTCTAAGAATTGTTGAAATGAATTATGACAATGATGCAAACAATTAAAATAATGGTAGAAATAAAGTACATTGAAAGTTAAGTTAATACAAATATTATCCACAAATAATATGATTGTATATTAATTATTATTACAATTGTATTTGTGTTTTGTCATGATCTTGTACAGCCCGTAATATATTTAAATAATAAAAAAACCATATAAACATGCATTTAGTAGTTGCTCGGAGTGTCAATAGATGTGAAAAACAGATTGAGGTTGATAATTTTAATTCAAATATTATGAAATTTCAAATTTTATACTAAAGTCTCTAAGTTTTCACTTCTATCAGCAGTTTCTAGAACTGCAAAAAAATTTTTACATTTAACTAAGGCTAAAAACTAGAGCTTTAAGTTTGGATTACAGGTAAAAATAATGTTGCAGAGGCTAAACAATATGTATGCATTGACTTCATTGTAGCTTAAGATGTTGCCGTCAGGGCAAGAGAAAACTCCGAGTAGAAATCAAATCAGCATTTATTTAGGTAATTTTAAAATCCCGTGGGGCAAATTAAGCGACCTCTCCGTCCAAGTACCAGCAACAAAAGAGGCAGAATAATCCCTTTCTACATTCAAAAAAAGGGATATTACCGGGGAAAATATAAAAATATTTTTAAAAAAGTGATATATGATGAAATAAGTCATTGATTCATGATGAAATAAAACATATTTGAGTTAACTCTAGAGATTCCTGACTTCATATAAATTACATTTATACATACGTCAATATGTAAGAAAATGCCGGGTTTCGCACTTTTTTTGCTTTTCAATATTACAAAGATTTGCCATGTTCTAGAAAACATGTGATCTCAACTTTCTTATTTCATTAAGCTGTAATTTTCTTTCAATAATTAAGCTATATACATATAATATTTTAAATATAATTTTAAAAAATGCACTTACTTGTATATTCGAATTTTTGAAAATACCTTTTGTAGAATTCAACCTGTTTCTTTGCAGTAGAACTTTCTTAAGATTGCGGCTTTCTTCAAATATTTCTGGGCTTAGGCTCGTCAAATTATTTTCCGATAGGTCAATTATCTTCAAGTTTGAATTGCCATGAAAAGCTTTCTCTGATATCTGAACTATTTTATTGTTTTTTAAGATAAGCTCTCTCAGTCTTGTCATATTCTGAACTTCCATGTTGACATGAGTCAGTTTTCCGTCATTTACAAACAGAACTCTTAAATCGGCCAGTCTTCCAACTGCGGTAGGAATTTCAGTGAATTCTGTTGTAAACAGCTTCAATTCTCTCAGGGAATCGATTTGCTTTAAAGAATCGTCATCGATATTGGAGAAAGGACATGATGAACTGAAAGATTTTATGCTGAAATTAAAAAAAGAGTTGCTTGGTATCGATTTCGCCTTGCATTGACGTATTTTAAGAACAGGTATCAGCATAAACTCGAGATCTTTGGAAAGAATTTTCAACTCAGTCATATTATTTATGCCTCTACAATCTACCTGACTCAGTTTCTTATATGATTCACGGCATCCACATTTTTCAATGTTAGGACACAGTGACTGCTTTCCGTGCACAAAAACGACATGAAAACACAAAAACAAATAAACTGTCTTGTAGCTCATGGCTCCCAATGTTTAGGAAAATTCTTATTGTGAATTATTTTAATACTTAACTCCGAAAAAAGAGATAACCATGAATAAAATTCTTAATCCATTTAGAACGATAGTCAGACGAAAGAATGATTTGTGAGTGAGGCTTTAACACACACACACACAAATCAAGTCTATTATTTGTCATAAGAAAAATTAACGGCAAAAAAACGTCTGTTTTAGATTAGATTTTTATGTAAAAAAGATGTTTTTTAACGTAAAAGATAATCAAATCATTTTTATGAATTATTAAAATATAAGATATTCTAAAATAACCGTTAGGAAGTATTAATAGAACTAGATAAGATTAGTCGTTTTTTTTTTATTTGGACTATATCTGTTCATTTGAACGTTATTTGTTTTCTCTTAAAAATATGCAGCCAGTAACATGATATGCGGCTTTTTTAGATAAATAATTGCAATTTGTAAAATATTTTTTTAAACTTTCGATAAGACATTTAATGTTTGCTTGATCTTAATTTTATAACAATGGACTAAATTCATGTGACGTCACGATCACGTGAAAACTATGTCACGTGATCACGTGCTGTTTGTTTACTACAGTAGCTACGATTATTTCGTTCTTTTAGTTTTACATTATAATTTTTAAAATGTCTTATTTTGCTCAAATGGTTGATCGATCATTTAAAGAAACGGTTATTGTAGGAGATAAAATCATTTTTTAAAATCTGACAAAAAATCTGAGTGTTTTGAACTCGTACTTGTTATTTGTCTTATCTCGTACATAATTAGCTATGTGTTACTGTAACTGAGTTGTTTATTTGGATTTAATAGTTTGAATTTTCATTGCTAAAATTATTTCTGCTTGGTTATGTATCCTGTTCTTATAGTTACATAAATAAAATTGATTTCAAGGCCAATTTTTGTTTTAAAAAATAGTTTATATAACTTAGAAGCTTTTTCATTAATTTTTTTCTGTTCAAGATAGTGTTGAAAATTTTTGAAGATACTCTCAAATGTATGTTTTATAAAAGTTAGTATGGATTCTGGTATGAGATTTCTGGTTATATTTTTAAAAAATCTTGTGTTTTTTTTAAGTTTAGCGAGAAAAATAATTATTACAAATCAACAAGGAAACAGATTTTCAAATCCATACTAACTTTTTTCGCAGTTACCTATGAAACATAAATCACTTAAACTGACTAAAACATTTTAAAAATTGGGCATCTTATGAGTTTGAAAAGATTTAAATTCTTAATTTTTTTGAAACAGTGAAATAATAGCTGGTCAAACTGACTTTTTGCTTTCAGAATCAACATAATATAATTTAAAAAAAAAACATAGATTGTATTTTTGCTGTTACTGTCTCCAAAAAACATTTTTAAAAAAGGGTACTTTTTAGTTTTAATAACAAAGTGACTAAAGCCAATTTAAAAAAACACACACACACCTCAATTACTGGAAATTATTTTTTATGTCTGGTTGTACATTTTTTCTTGTTTGAAAAATTCGTTTTTTTGAATACTATGGCCAAAATATATTCAATTAATTTTATGACCTGAAAAGTTTATGGAATGTCCAACACAATAATCTTGTGATTCGCTGTTTATATATATATATATATATATATATATATATATATATATAATATATATATATATATTTTTTTTTTTTTTTTTTTTTTTTTTTTTATATATATATATATATATTATATTATTCATCATTGGAATTGTACAGAAATATTTGTTTGGTTTGATAAATTTTGAATTTAATTGTGAATGGAAATTTTTTGCGACTATTCATTTATATATATATTGTATTGTATTTTTTCCATCTAATTTGCAATTCATTGCGATGTAAAAATGAAATTCATTTTCACCAATGGATAAATATTATTAATCGAAAACTTTCATATTAACTCACTTTAATATGGCTTAAAGTAAACTTTTTTACAAGTTTAAATTGTATTTTGGAACCATCTATTGTTTATACATAAATCTTTATTTTCTATTATTTTTATAAATTATATGTAATTCAATAAGAAAAATATATTTAAAATTAAGGATAATTAAATTGAATTTCTGAAAATTATTTCACCTTTTCTGATGGTACATTCCCTTAATATTGTACAATATAAAAGAAGTAGATTAACATGTTATAGGCACTTCATATAAAAAAAAGTATTTATTAAAAATTTTAATGTAAATTTTTAATATTTTACATATTTGCATTAATAATAACTTGTGATCCAAGTGTCGCATACCCATGCACATGTTCTTTATTGCGTGATGTTATTTTTATAAAAGTTTTAATTTTTTTGTTTAATGCTTAATATAGCAACTGCTGAAGGTAACTTTTTAATATGCTGAAAGAGCTCTCAACACTTGCTACAGTAATTGCAACTTAAGAAAAAAGTATTAAAACAATTAATACATGTAGAAATAACTCATTATATTTATTTAGCATGTATTGCAATATATCTTGTGTGTTATTTAAATCTTTTACATTCAAAATCAAATTCTGTTACTAACTGATTTCATCTACATTTTTGTTGTAAACTTAACAAAAGTCTTGTAACTTTTTTTCTAATTCATGTTTTTCGCAGGTTT
>BMAO01018875.1:0-47377 GCA_019973975.1 Trichonephila clavata | reverse complement strand
GTTGCGGCATTTATTGAGCATATAACAATTATACAATTGCAGAAAATTTCGCTTATCAAGAATTTGAAAAAAAATTTCCCTACGTTCTTTTCGGGCGCAGTTTTTTCACTATGTTACTATCGATGTTTATAGTTAAATAAAAATAATAGCTTCAAAAATACCCATTAGAGCTCATTATTCCATAACTTTTCCATTAATTTATATGAAGTATAATGATGAATTAAAACCATCACACTTTTTTTACGGTGTTCTTTTGTATATGATAAGAGCTATGAAAATAATAAATTTTTGCAATGAATTTCATAGAAATCTAACAAAAAAGTTTTAACGCTTTGAGTCGCATGTTTAACTTAACTTTTTAAAATCATTTATCATAAATAATGTATTTCGTACAAACGCACTGTGGCCTGTTTCAAAGGATCAGTGTGAAGGTGAGACGAAACATTCATTGTCAAAAAAAATATCACTGTTGATAGATTTATGTAATGATAAAAGGTAAAGGAAGTGTGAGAAAAGAAAGGAAAAAGACAATGCATAATACAAATTTAGAGATCAAGGAATGTTTACGTTTAAAAAATATATGTCAAGGGTTTCGAGGAAGCTATGTTTTACAATACATCTCATATCTTTATTCATGGACATAATAATACGTGTATATCCATAACAAAGCGCTTGTACTAATATATATCCATAGTAATAATCAGAATAATCAGTTATCATCAGATAAACAATACAATGTGGATAAAGTTTAACAAAGATTGCTTTGTCTTTTTTTTTCACTTCCCTGTTTTTATTAATGCTTAAATTTCTTAAAGGTAGATTGTTGAAAATTAAGTTACATGGGAAATGGAGGGATGCAGGAACTATAAAACATGTTTTTCATCATACCTGCAAATCTTGAATAAACAAAATAGTCGACTCGTTAGATTGCATATCAGTCAAGTTAAACAAATTATTTGACAACCAAGTATAACTTTCAAAATAGTTCTGTTTTCGAAAAATTAATTTACACAGTTAATCTTAATTCTTGGTTTGGCATATTTTTCATAAGACGTACTTTCCCCAGATAATGGGTAAAAGAAATGCTCAAATTATTTATAAAATAAAAAATTTTCAATATGTTAAGTGATTTTTCTTATGGCTGAATATTAATTTTTGTCAATAAGATGCTAGATTGTTTTTTTTTAAATTATTATAATTAAAAAATATTAATTATACAAAACTATATTTGAAAGCTATTTGTTATAATATAATTATTCAAACTTTTTTAAATTTATTTATGTGTTAAAAAGTATAATTAAAGAATTTAGCATTTATTTGAATATTAATATATGTGGGACGGCGTCTAGGGGAAGGTTCGATTTTAATGTTAAAATAAGCACGCAGAGTTAAAATAACCTAATTTATTAAAAAAACACAACTAAAACATTTACTATCTACAAGGGGTTTTAAATAATTCGAGATAGCACCATACCAATTCCGAAAACACGTCCTCTTTCTCAAACAACGGAGCGACCGATTTCCTCTGACCTGCCTTCGTTCAAGCTTTGGTGCAACTCCCAGTTTCTTTTCTGCCACCTCATAAATACATGACCTCACCGTATCGCGCACCGTATCACGTGGTTTCGATTAGTGGTGCCATCTCTTACAATAAAAATCAAAAGATGTAAAAGAAAACTTGCACTCTTTTCCTACATATATTAGTTCAAAATATCTATTCTTAAGGCTGTTTCAGAAATATTTTCTTATTTTTTCAGGGATATGCTGAAGAAAATTCCAGTCTGGCTCAAATTTTCTTAGGCGTAAGAAGACTCAAATCTTTACTTTTTTTTTTTCTTTTTGTTTATATTTAACATAATTTAAATATTTCCTGAATAATACTCATTCAAATTTACTTAACTCATGTATGAAATATTAAAAATTAATCTGTTTAAAAATATATCAATAAATTTCAAAATATTTTCATCACAAATTTAAATAATATTTTTTAAAAAAACCTGGAAAACTCATGCTTAATTTTATTTGGGGAAAAAATCTGAGATATTTTAAATTTTATTAAGCAGAAACAATAGGTAAAAATGAATTTGTATTGGTGTAGTTGAAATCTTCCTTGTAAAGAAGATTGAATATCTTTTTAGGAATCTTCATTTTGGAATTTTAAAAAAATCTTAATTTTTTATAATTAAACCTGTAGAAATTTGTTAAATATTTTTTTTAATTTCATTCTTACCAAATGTAAGAAAAAATATTGTATGTAAAGTTAAACAATTTATAAGTTTTAAAAAATTACACTCCTCGCCTGTGAAAAAACATATAGATAATATCAAGTTACCATTATTTTTTTCAAATTTAATATTGTTTTTGCCATTGACATATTAAAAAGCTTCTTTTAATAAGAAAAACGGTTGTTATTAAATTACCGTCTATCAGCCATTTTGAATTAGTGAATGTAATGTTAATCATAAAAATACTACTTTCCTCCCGAAACCTAATTCGTTGGAATGCAATGATGTGCAACTGAGAGAGCCAAAAATAAAGATTTTTTGAAACTGCATTTCTTACTTCGACATCTGAAAATACTACTATGCTTCTTTTAGTGCATCATTTGGGAATTTTAGATCATTTAGAAATTTTTAGAACTATTTTAAAGTATCAAAAATTAGAATTACAATTCCAGGAAAACCTTTATGTTTTGTTGTTTTTTCCAGTGTACTTTATTGCATTCAAATCGATGTTCTACTTTAGGTTAGAGAAGATATGAAGAATTTCCAAGAATTAACATTAGGAATGAATTCAAGATAGCCGATAAACAAGAACCTTAAATAGGGCTTAAAATAAAGCTAAATTTACAATGGAAAGACAAAATGCTGCCATAAAGGTTGCATTCCAAGGTCTAAGCACATTGGTTCTACGGAAACAAATAAAAAAAATAGTTTCCTTTTATTGATGAACTGATTATTGTAAAGTAAAGAAATGCGAAAAATAAATTAAGCGGTTGTTTGTTTCATTTGTTGTTAAACAATTGTAATAAGTAAATAATCATAATAATAAAATAATTATGTAATTTGAAGTGAATAATAACTAATAAAATAGAAAATGGAATTGAAATCATTGCTATTTATTGCCAGGTTACTTTTTGCTCGAAATGAGGTTTTTCAGGTAACAGTCATTTTTTAATCAAAGTATAAGGACTTATTTTCTCCCCTGAGCAAAATTCTTATCGCTAAATGTTTTTAAAATTATTAAATGTGATAGACAAGCATTAAAAAATTCGTTCCCCAACAAAACACAGTGCTCTTGTGATTCAAAAGTATTTAACAGAACATTTCTGAGGACAATCTCCAAGATGGGAATCTCATTCATTTCATTTTTGTCGAGGCAGTCCATCTGTTCTATTCCAGTGTGTGTGCTTCAAGATTAATTTTATAAAATAATCTGAAATTATACACTATAGTTGTGTGAATATATGCGATATACTAAAAGCTATACTTTTAGCCAAACCTATTTTAAAAGTTTATTAATATGTCTTTTTTTTTATTTCAATTATGTGTTCTTAATATACGTACTAAAATAAGTTTTCTGTTGCCAGTTTGGTCGAGGTTTCCTCAGAGTTTTGGAAGGCAGAGATGATGTACATTTTGATTTGATTCCTGTCGATGTGATAGCAAATTCACATGTTGTTGCTGCATGGCATGTTGCCACGAAACAGGTGATGTACAGTCACAATTTTTTGCGATATATATTTAAGTATTATTTCTTTTTAAAGCTATTTTTTCTTAATATTATGGTGAATCAAATAATATCGAGAGGTATTTCTTCAGACGAGTCTCATATTAACAACATATATTTAGATTCAGTCCTTACTGCTTTTATCAAAATATTTTAAGAAAAGAAATATTGAAACTATTGCATGTGTCACACAAGGGTGTAGTTTCCAGTAAAATAAAAGCCAGGGAATATTATTATTGGCCTAATTTGAAAAGAGAAACTTTGAGGAAAAGGCAGATCATTCAAAACTAATATCTAACATGCCCTTTTTTGTACATGTAGCGCCATCTATTAAATATACTAAAAATAGATATTAGTTTTTACTATATTTAATAGATGGCGCCACATGTACTAAAACCCTTGTTTATGTTTTGTGGGGGAAAGGGCATGTTTAGATATTAGTTTTTAGTATATTTAATAGATGGCGCCACATGTACAAAAACCGTTGTTTATATTATGTAAACTTGTAGAAGGACGCCATTCCGATGTAGTACGTGAATCATCACGTAACCTATGCTATTGAAATAAATAATATCTTAAATGCTTACTGTGGTCCTGTACACTGTATTATATATGATGTTCCATATTTTGCTTCTGTATAAACTGGAAGACCCTTCATTGAGATTCGAATGTTTTTAAAGCGATGAAACCCTTATGAATTAAAGGGCTTATTCCTTACCTATTCAAAATTTTATTAGGTTTATTACATGGAGTGACTAACAGTCCAATAAAAAATATCTAGAAAAATTAATTTAAGATCTCTCTATTATAAAATAATAAACATGGAAAAAGAAAAAAAAAAGATACAAATTTCCCTGCCTAATTAAAAATTAAAACACTACATTTTATTTATTATTATCAATACCGTAAAATCAGGCGTATAACGCACACCTATACTTTCAAGCTGCAAGTTTTAAGTTTTTGATTAGATGTCGTGTAACGGGCGCCCCTTTTTTTAGAAAAAACCTGAAATCTATGTGCTCAAAACTCGAGCACTCATTTATTCGAGGTATTATTCCAAGCTTCAAAAAAAAGTATTCTTCTGAAACTACACTGCAAAAAACAAAACAAAAAAATTAGGAGAGCACAGGAATTTAACGAAATTAAGCAAATATTTCTCCTGATAACTAACGTAAAACAAAGCATCCATAGTCTAAAGTGTAGCAGAAAATTTCATATGCAAATCAACGCTCATGACGTCAATTACCAGAAAAAGAATGTAAGAGCACAATCCATGAAAACACAAAGAACTCTAGGGAAAGCTGTTGAAGTGGCCAGAAGTGTCATTGCAACATTGTAAGCGATTCTAAAAAACAGGGTATGTTCAACGTCTACCAGGGAAAGGTCGTTCAAATGCTACCACAGCAATTAATTTGCCAATATATCCTGTTAACAGCTCGTTAAGACAGAACAGCAAATGCTACACATTCAAAACTGTTTCTTTCGACATTAAGATGAAGGGTCTCAATTCAGATATTTTGAAATAAGCTTCATGCGGGTGGTCTGTATGCATATAGTAAAAAATGTGTATTTCGTTGACACAAGACACCATACGGCCCGAAAAATGTGGGCTGCTGAATATCGAGATAGGATGCAAAGTGATTGGAGTGCTGTTTACGAGCGAGTCTTAATTTTAATTTAGAGAGTCACACCAGACATATTATGGTATGGCGGTAAAGGGAAACAAAATAACACTATTTGCGTTATAAAATCACATTATAGACAAGGTGGTTTGATAGTATGGGCTGGACTCAGCATCAGTGGACGTATTGACCTGCATATCATACGGAATGGTAATTTGGTGCATCAAAGGTATCTAGACAAGATCTTGAGACCCTATATATCGTACCTTACGCCGTAGACGTTGGTGATTTTTTTAAAGCAGGATAATGCTAGATCTCAAACAGCTCGTCTTGAAGAGAACTTTCTTGAAGCTAAAACAGCACAGCATATGGAGTGGCTAGTATGCTCTCTCGTGATCTTAATCCAATCGATCATGTTTGGGACATACTCAGACGACACGTTGCTGCAAGAACAAGATTTCCTGTCACTGTCCAAGACTTGGAGATTGCACTTCGTCAAGAGTGGAACAGTATTCCTCAATGTCTCATCGATAATTATCATTTGAATGTAAATAATTTTCTGCCCTGAAGGATCAAGTCATGCTCTTTATACATTCCAAAGAATTAAAGTTCCCGTACAATGATTTGTTTGTTTGTTTGTTTTGTCTGTATTGTATTTTGTTATACTCGTATTCTCCATTTTATGTCCATACATGGCTATCGCACAATGTGTTTCTGTACTTTTTTTTTATTGCTCTCCTAATTTTTTTAGCAGTGTACAACCCTTTAAGTTAATCGGGTATGTCAATTCTTTTAAGTAAACCATATTTCGAATACATGTAGAGGTCTAATTTCTTTTTATGCTCATCTTTTATTTTATTTTTAAAGCTCTCCTTTTCATAATCGGCGTATTACGCGCTCTCGTAAATATTGATCTTATTTTTATATGCTAAGAAAGAGTGCACGCTACACGCCATATTTTATGGTAATAAAAATTTACCAACATTCAGATAAGGAAATGGAACGGATATTCTTCTTGAAATTATTTAAATATTTATGCTATTCATTTATCTTAAATTTTGTCTCTCGACGTCATAAATCCGCGAGGAATTTATTCAAAACCAATACAGTAAGGAAACCGACATAAAAAAAAACGTTCAAATACATAACTACATGGTATTTGTATCATATAGAAAATTTAAACTTGGTGCTCTTTTAAGAAAATTAACAACCAAAAAATATCAATTAGAGAATTTGGTAGAATATATAATTTTAAATTAGTGAGCTTTTTAAAAAAGGAATGGCTTATCACAGATGTCGCAGTCTATCTTTATGTTTAAATTTATGAATTTTTTGGAGGTTTTTATTCATTGATATTAAAACTTTTTGCTTGATAGTTGGACTGTTGAGCTTTATTCTAAATACTCGCTCATGCGAACTATGGATATTCCAACTTTTATATGTATAATTCGTTAAGATTAATAAAGTAATGCAACTGAAAAGTATAAAGGGAAACAAAAGTCATGCCCTGATTGTAAAAATGCATTACAAAATAACCGTTTTAAATAATATTGCAACTTTTGTATCAGTGGTTAGATCAGTTTTAAATAGATCTTTTTGAGAGTATGACTCAGGGAACATTTTTAATTAAATCGGTTTATTTTTTTATTTATTTTTTTTTTTGCCAAAATGATACCAATTCCAGATAACGCCTAAAGTGTGCATCAGAAACGAAGTCGCCCATTGATGTTCAACTTGAATTTCGACGTTGTTATGAACTGTAAATGTCGTGAACAAGTTTGGGAAGAATTCTTGATGAAAAGCTTAGGTTGCATGCTTATAAAGTGCAAAACTGTTAAAGGACAGGCAGGAACTGGAATGCTACTTTTACATTCTTCGAGCTACCGGGTGGGGGGGGGGGCTACACCTTGAAATTTACAGAGGCAATTGGTCTTATAAAAAATTCCTCATAGTACAGTAGAGTTCTAAAAACTCTGCATTAGATAACCCGGCACAGTCCAGGTAACTCAAGCACACTTCATTAGGTCGTAAGAACCCAAAACGTAGAACGTAGTGAGAAAGACAACAGGACATTACACATTTCTTTAAATAAAAAAAAAAGTAGCCAGTTTTTGCATAATTGGCTACCTAATTTTCATTACAGACAGCTTTGTGTGTCCATATCAGATAAATTACGTATACTATGTTTACATCAAATTTCATTTTCGTGTAATAAATAAATGCCTTCATAAAATACGTACTTTGCCTTTGCTTAAGGGCACTTGAGAAATTTGTTTTCTGCTGTATTCTCACACAAACAATACATACATAAATGCAGTACATAGGTCTGAGCAGTAATTTTCTGAGGAAACACTAGCACTTATTCTTTTTTAATCCCATTCTCGATAAGTCGGCATTTTCACTGGCTCTGTCACCCTTCGGTCTGCCTTAGGCCAAGTTTTCTTTGGACTCTACTGTACTAAAATATATCTAAGAAAACATGTAATAGTTAGAGCACAATAAGCATTTGCAATCAGGGCAATACTTTTGGTTCATTTCTGTCAAAAAATTTGTGTTATATTTATGATGTTTCGTTTAAATATATATATATATATAATTTTAACAATTTATACTCTTTCAGAGCTCAATCACCTCATGTTGTAAACTGCACATCCACAAATGCCATATCTTACAAATTAAAAGAGTATCTTTCAACCATGCAAGAATTTTTGACCAAAGAAACTATACCGAATGCTTTTCGCGAGCCCAAAACAACTATGTGGGTCGTGAAGCAGCGATTTATAAAAGAACTTCTGAGCATCTATGAACATTACATTCCCGCAGTATTTCTTGATCTAGTGTTATTGTTCAGAGGAAAGAAACCAAGGTAGGAATTTTGCAATAAGTTCTGCAATGCAATTTATCTTCTTGATAGAATAATTGCTATTGTAACATTATACATTCGAATTCCTTATAAATAATTTTTTTAAAATGATGCACATAAAAATGAAAGTTGTGCGTGGGCAAGTACCTAATTTCAATAAATTCTGTTGTGTTTTATCATTTGATATCCAAAACAATCTAAAATGTTTTTTTTTAATTGTCGACTTAAATAATATTTTTTTTACAAACTAATTAAATAGACATGGTTACGTCCACCTTTGGTGAACTCGTAATTGTCCCTAACGGTAAATTCCTATTATAGCCCACCCCTTGGCGAAATTTTTTTTAAAGTCGCGCCAAAATGGCGCCAAGCGCGTTTTTCAAAGTCGAGTTTACGCCAACTGGGAAAAACATGGCGTCTTGTCCGAAGGAGCAAAAATGGAAAACATTAGAGCTTTAAGAAAATATACGAGCTTCTGAAAATAATAGGTACTTTTTTAACTTTTCGAACAATTCCATGAAAAATTAACTTTTCAAAAGTAGGAAACGGAAAACATTCCGGAAAAAAAAAGGAATCGAAAGAGAAATTTTACAGACATTAATTTCGCAAATTCAGCAAAATCTCGGCTTCTAAAAATCGGAAATGAAGAGCATTCTAATAAGTAAAAATTGAGATCTAAAGATCAAAATCGGAAAATTCTTTTTTTAAATTTTGAAAAGTACGGATTTGAGAACATTCCGAAAAGAAGGAATCGAAGTTCCATTGAGGAAAACAATTTTTTAGACGTTCAGAACAAATTAATGAAAGATTCAGCTTCTAAAAGCAGGGGAAAAAATTAAGGACAAAAAAAAAAACGGATATCGGAACGACAAAAATCAAAATTTCTTTTTTAACTGCTGAAAAGTAGAAAATTAAGAGTTTAAAAAAATAAATAAGAACAAATTAATGAAAGATTTAGCTTCTAAAAGCAGAAAATTAATGGCATCCTAAAAAAAAAAGACGGATATCCGAACGACAAAAACGGAAATTTCTTTTCAACTGTTGAAAAATAGAAAAATAAGAACATTCTAAAAAGAATAAATCGATATTCGAAGGAGAAAAATTATTAACTTTTAAAACTTTGTGAACAAAATACTGAATGATTTAGCTTCTTAAAAAGACAAACACATTCTAAAATTACTGTAACGGCTTTTGCCAAACCACGTACCTTTCCTTACATCATGCGGATTTTTTCCTCCTTTCGAACGGCATCTTCATAATTTTAACTATTTTTTCCGAAAGCTCCATCCAATAATTACCACCTTTTTTTACAAAAATAAATTGAAAGTAAAAAAGCTTTTTAAAACAAGCTTTTATTTAAACGCGCTAAAAAGAATAAAATAAATTTTTCTTTAAAATTTTTTTACTATCAACTTATAACGTCATTACACAATTTATATGATATAAAAGCTTGTCGCAATTTTAAAGCACTCTTATTTACTTATTTTGAAATTTTTAAGAAATTGAAATCAATCAGATCAAGTTATTTAATTTACTTGTTTATCTGCAGAGGTAAATCTCGCGACAAGCTTTTATATCATATAAATTGTGTAATGACGTTATAAGTTGATAGTAAAAAAATTTTAAAGAAAAATTTATTTTATTCTTTTTAGCGCGTTTAAATAAAAGCTTGTTTTAAAAAGCTTTTTTACTTTCAATTTATTTTTCACTTTTTAGTTATCACTCGACAGGTTTCTTAGTCTGTTCATCTCATTCAACGCATCATTGTTGCTAGCTGTTTGCCGGTTATTTTCGAACAGTCGAGCTAAATGAATTCTCGCAAAAAGGGTACTAGACGAAAAACACAATTTTTTCTTAAATCCGTAAATTTTAAGCAATTCTTTCAATCTTCGTACAGATCTTGGGTAATATTATCCTACACACGAAAAAAAGTTTTATGAGATTTTCTTCATAAATGACAAAGTTATTAAATATTAAAATTTTGAGTATTTTTTGAAAAATCGTAAAAAAAAATTTTCGAAATTTTATTTTTTAAATGACTGATTCTAAAAGAGCAAATCATGAGCTGTTTTAGTACGGAATGTCGATTTATTTAAACAAAAAAAATTCATGCGCGTCAATTTAGACATTATTTTCATAAAAACGCATCGATTTTGACTTATTTAAAAAAAATCGTAAGAAATACAAATATTATTTTGTAAAAAACATTATACCGTATCGAGACGAAAAAAATGATCTTTCCGATTCTATAATTATTTTTTGTCTGAGCTTCATTAACCTCTTAAGTGGTCAATTTTTTTGACCAAACTTTTCCCAAAAAAAGCCCATTTTTTTAACTGCATGTAACTAAGCATAATAATTAACAGAACGCGCGAAAATGGAAGATTTTTATTTTAATCTCCGGTTTAAAATTTTACTGACCTTTTTTTATTTTATAATTTTTGAACACAAAAACCCTTAAATGTTTGCTTTTAATAAGTATATTCTGCGTACTGTGAAGAATATTTCACAACATCTTAAAATATGTTTTCTTCCACTTACCAAAAAATTTCATGTTCATACCTCTTTTTCATACGATTGATAGGATTTCATGTGTGTGTGTGCATATTTATATGCACACACAATATGAAGAATAGTGTAACACTAAGTCTTATATTCCAATGGGGATAGAGATAATATCGACTTCTTTGGATTATCTATCCATTTTCCTTTTTCTTAGGCAACACATTGTACATTGCCTTGTAAATTCCTATTCTTTATCCAATATTTTCAAGAATATATATTCTTGCCTTCAGTGAAAAATTCTCACCTTCACCACTACCAAAATTCTGAATGAAGAGTAGTTCAGTACCATGGACAAACTCTCTCTCTGCATCTCCTAAAGACACACTATACTAATAACCTTATTATAGAAATAAAAATGTCTGTGCAAATAAAATATAGAAAGAAAAAATTTCGGTGCCTGTACAGCGCACGGGCAAACCGGTTGTGGCTAACTTTCAGTAGCCCGTAAGGTGTACGGGCAAACCAGTTAAGGGGTTAAATTTAGAATTTCTATAATACTCCATCTCAGTTTAACTTGGCAGCGTTGAGAAAGGTATACAATGTACCAATCTACTTGAAAAATAGCTCTACTTTTTTTGTTTTGAATTTAAATCCAAGAAAATAGATAGAAATTTGTAAAAAAAAATTGCATATGTTGTAGAAATTAGATTATTTTTACATTGTAGAAATTAATTATTTTTAGACAAAGTTAATACAGTCAATAGCGCAACGTTATGAAATTCCAGTTTGGCTGAAAACCGATTTTCGACGCCAACTTTTGTCATTGTTGTAACAATAAAATTATTACAACAATGCAGATATATCCAAGTTGGCGCCCAAAACTAGTTTAACGTTTTTAATTAATATCTTTTTAATTAATTGCAATATCGGAATATAAATGGTCAAAACATGCATTGTCATCCAAACTAAACGTGTATACAAAATTTCAGCTCAATGGGAGGAAGATATCAGCTTCAAAATTGAGTTGCAAGATTCCACCCGAACAAATTACATACATACATACATACATACATACATACATACATACATTGTAAGTTAAATAAAAGCTTTTAAAAATTGAAAAAATAAATAAATAAATAAACCTTGCTTTCGTCTAGAAAACAATAACCGATAATCGTACGTACTAACGGAATAACAGCAAAGCATCAAATAGTAACGGTCCTTACTACTCGTGCATAGTTAGTAGGGTTGCCGAAACCAACGTAATTAACGGAAATTACTAGTTGAAGACACCTAACAGTCACTAAAATAATTTTGAAGAATTAAAAAAAGAAGGGTTGCAAGCTTGGTGAACTTATCGCTCAACTTGGCGACAAAAAAAGCACAAAATCCAGGGGTGGGCTATAATAGGACGCAACCCTTATTAAAACTCATTGCATTGTAAATTAAAGATTTCTGATAAGTAAAATCAGAACTTCTCTGTTTTCAATAGCTTTTCAATAGGGTTGTTACAGTTCCATTCCTTAATAACGATTTGTTTTAAGAATAGTCTCTAGATGGCGCCACGAATCACGTATTAGAAAAATGTTCAAGAAGAGAAGAAAATTCTTCAGACCAGAGCAGCCTTCCGAATGCTGCGTTGAAGCGAAATCCATTTATAATTTGTCAAAACGCGAAGAATGAACACAAAATATTTGATATTCAGAACATTTAAATCGAAATAAATACGTTCATGTGAAAAAAAATACGTTCTGAATAAGATATACATAATTTTAAATGTTTTTAAAATTTCTTTTCTTGAAGTTTCGGTGACCTTTGTAGTGCATGTGAAAAATGAATTCTGATTCAAATTCACGATTGTGCTCGTGTGAATCATTGCTTGAAAAAAATGAAACAGCAATGGATATATTCGAATGGACTACACTCATGACGGCCGCATGGTAAATGTAATCACGTGTTTTCTGGCGAATTAAAAACTGACATTAGATTTCTACTTGTGTTTTTGTTGTGGTTGTTGTTTATGCCACGTGATCGACAGTAACATCAGATCAAGGTCCACGAAATTCATCGCGGCTAAGGGCTAGATTTTTACGCCTGTCGTTAGCCAAAGCTTTGAGCACCATGCAGGTGACAGTACGATTTGGCTCAGTTCTTACACGATAGATGGCGACACCACCTATCTCCACCTCCACAATTTAGACATGGAACTGGAGGGGAGGGAAATATTCTCCAGCCCCCTGCACCGGTGATTTCTGCTGCGACCACCCACAAGACTTTGGACCCACTGATTTAACGAGCACGTACTCCGTGTGTACTCGGAGGGTATTTAGTGGCATCGGGAAGCGAACCCAGGCTTTGATCATTGTAAAATTCAGATACAATAACATATTTGATAACCAAGTAAAAAATTCCAGGTACTTTAAGTTTCTTCATAAAAATTTTAAAACAACTTCGTATATTATACAAGGACTTTTAACTGAAGAACATTTTTTTAACCTGCGTGCGTTATTCTTAACATAATATGTACTTCTAAAAAAATTAAAATAATGATAATGAATACGTACTTTTGTAAAGAAGGCTTCGGTGTAAAAAGTAAAATTTGGTAACTATGAGTGACATAAACTAATTGCTTGGAAACACGTGATTGTATTTATCCTGTAACAAAGACTTTAGCTTATTGAGGTTTGCAGTACTCGGGAGCAGCGCCGACTTAAGTTCATTTCGGGCCCTGGGCGCAGAAAATCAAGCCACTAATCATGGTTACGAACCAGATGATGAGTCGTGATTGTTCAGTCCTAGTTCTCTGAAGATTTGCAGTGTGGAGTGGTTCATTGACATTAAATCTGTCAAAGCTCAAAATCCTCACATTGACGTGAAGTGATGTGCCTGAGTAAGTGTCGTCCTCGTCTCTTAACAAATTTTCAAAATTACGAGGTTCATCGCCAATACCCGTGGTGTTTCTTATCAGGGTGAAGCTAGTAAAAAATCAAACGAGTACTCAAAAGGAATCTTTTAAAAACTAAAAATATTTTCAGTTTTCCTTTTTTAAAAATTTACTAAAAACTTCATTTTTTGTCTCAGGTTTGTCAGCTCACTCCCATCACGTAAAGTGTTTATAATATATTATTTCTAATCCAATAAGAGCATACATTTTAACGTTCCATAAGGAAATCTTATTTTCGTGTAGGTGCTCTGAAGCTATATACTCTAAGAGCAGAGGAAAATGTTGATATATATTTGTAAGGAGTAGGTTGATATATATAGTCACGAAGATTGAAATAACCCTGTTTTGGCCCATCGATAGCTCAGTTTAAATTAAAAAACTGGTACTCAAAAAAACTCAGTGGACTGTGTTGTATCTATGTCTCTTTATTCCAAAAGCCCATGGCCATCTCCTTCGGTCATTGCACTCTCTCTCCCCGTGTCTTAGCGGGGGCACCCCAATCGCTGATCGTATTTCACTTATCTACATTTGTGAAGCGATCACAGCTTCTTACAAGCGGAGAGGCACTCAACAAACCCCACGGTTAAATTTAACACGTATTTATTAGAACAGAGAATTCCCTTCAATGGGCGTTGAATGGGTATTGTAATGTGGGCATCTGAACTGTGAAACAGTCCTCAGTCCCATATCCTGGTTGACTGATGTTGGGCATGGGCGATGGTGGGGTTTTTCTTTCTGCTTAACAGGAATCATGGCTATTGGCTGAGACGATGGCATCCGGGAGGCGTGGCAATGATTCTTCATCTGACTGCTGTAGAGATGAAATTTTTTTGGCATGGGTGAGAGTTAGAGTTTGCTCTGATTGGTCATGGTAGTGTGAACATAGACTTCTATTGGCTGCTCTGGAGGCTGGGAGAATTCCCTTCAACTGGAAGGATTCCGCTTTTATAACGCTAGAAGAATATTCGAAGAATAAAAACTGGGCATGCACGCTCACGCCCGCTGCAGGTAATTTACATACGTACGAGGCATATCTGAATACTAAAAAAAGTTCTAGAATCAACCAGATTGTGTGCAGAGCAATAATAAATAATATTCTTAAATTAAAACTCCAGTCTTGAAAATGCACTGGCTCGGATTCGAATCAACGATCGATGGGTCTTCAATCCAGTGCTCTAACAACCGAGCTACTGTGAATGATTGCACTTTTTCCTTTATACGGCAGTATATATATTGTACTCAGATTTAGCATGGGTTCCGCAATTTTTAGGTAAGTTACCTTTTTCTTTTAATGGATTTAGACTTTCTATCCATTGCTTTCAATGGGTGTTTGCTCAGTATTATTAACAGAAAGGGATAAGGTTGGCTGGCCACAAAACATGTTCAGCCCTACTTCTATATAAATTATTTTTTATACGCTGTCCTAAGTCACCAATGTTTATAATACTGTCGCATCCATATTTTTATATTTAACTCTATTTTTGAAGTAAAACTTCTTTGCTCACGGAGTGAATGGAAAATTTGCCCAGTTTTGCGTAAGAGAGAGAAGGCGAACGGAAGTATTGATTTACCCCCCCATCCCCCCCCCATAGCGAGCAGGAGGAAAAGAGAGCGGGGGACACCCTGTGACTTGCGTCATATAAGTGTAAAAGTTGGATGATTTCCCACCTTTGGTCGACTCCCCTCCCCTTTTCTCACCAGACCAGGGAACATCTGTCAACGGTTATATGTGTTGCAATGTTTGCGTTACGGTGTAGACAAAATAGCTCTTGCAGCAAAAGCGTGCCTTTTTAAAATATTTCCTTATATTGTTGGCCACATGGTGATGTTTGCGGCAGGTAATTTTTTTTTTAAATTTTCATTTGCGTTGAATTATTATTGATTCTAATCAGAATGCCTAAATCAAATGCACAAAGAAAAAAAAGTTTCATGAAAGAAAAAGAAAAGAAAAACTAGCAGAAAGTCCAGTCGAAAAAGTGATAATAAAACAGAAAAATAGTGCAAATTCATCAAACGCTACTGCCAAATCTCGATCCGAGTACATGAGAGAATATCGAGCACGGAAAAAAACATTGCAAAATATTCTCTTAATGCCGAGTTTAATGACTGATGATGAGAATGCTATTGAGACTCATCTAATGCCAGCACAGATTAATACGGACTTTGTGAACCACCCTGTGCAGTCAACAAGTACAGAGTTCTCAACAAGTCTAGTTCGAGTTGGAAATGATGCATGTGAATCGATAATAAATTCTATCTTACGTTAAAAAAACTATGATTCCCATAAAAATGCTCACAAAGATTTCCAAAAGCGATTCGTTGATAATCCTTTCCGTCACGGGTGTTCGATTTCTGATAGATTATGGTTTAGAGATGATTTGAGAACGGGGCCTGTTGCTGAGCATAAAAATAGTTTACAAAATATTTTCCCGGGAATTAATTTAGAAGACGTTAAAGCGTGCTACAATTGCCGACAAAGTTTAAATAGGATAAGTATACCAAATTTATCAAAATATAATGGTTTTGTATACCCAGATATTCCAGCACTATCTTTCTACTTTGGATATGGTATTAGAAAGACTCATTTCTAAACGAATACCTTTCATGCAAATTAGGCGATTGAGACATGTACACGGTCAGTTTGGAATATTATGGCAAATAATCAAATTTCCAGTATCCGTCAATACAATGGTCAATCGACTGCCACGGAATGTTGATGATGATGACTGTGTCAATTTTCACATCAAACGGAGGAAAATTCACAGAACTAGTTATCTGATGGGTTTGGTTACTAAAAGAAACATCAAAACATGGTTGCAATATTTAGTAGCTACTCCATGTACAGAATGTATGATGTTACATTCGATGATAGTTTCTTCAATTTCAAACAGAGTGCGTCTCAAGTTCTTCAAGATGAAATCAGTGAAAATATAATTATTGAAAAGAGTCTTACAGCACAGCAACAGACATTGTTATGGAATGAAGAGAAATATCTTCGTATTGCTCCTGGAGAAGCGAATGTACCAAGGAGCTTGCTATTTGATGAACATGCTGATTAGCTCTCTTTCCTAGCAATTTACTTGGTTCATTTTAGAAACTTCAGGGAAGGAGTTAGAGTTACACCATTCATTATGGCCATGAATGAATTAAGACGTATTGATCGCCGAGGAGAAACCCCACAGCATTTGCTTTATATGGCAATGAAAATTATGAAATTGAGAGTTCGGGATTCGCTTACGGTTGCCTATGAATTTTGAATTTCATTAGTTCCCCCAGCAGTTTAATATATTTAGATGTATTTCTGCACTTACGACCAACGTCGCCAAAGAAGTTTCACTTCTATCGCGGGGCATTCCACGCACCATTTTTTTTTTTTTCATATGTCCTTTCTAAAATCTATTGTCTGGTTAACTTGCAATTTCTATTTTTTCAGATTTAATTAATGGTTATTCATCTCTCTCTTATAGAGAAATTTTGACTATATATGCATAATTCAGTCGGCGAAGTAAATAAGAATAAATATATGAGATTTAATCGAATTTTTTTTTTAAATCTTTTTCTGTATTTAAAAATTTGCCTTTGCGGGAAAGACGTTCTCTGATATATAGATGAAGGAGGAAACCAAATAAAAATTTAATTTTTATGTTAAGTACTGCAACAAGAGGAATGAAGTTAAGGTATTTCAGCTTCTTTTTTTTATAGTTAGAAGTTAAAGCGCGTTTTTTTATCAAAGTGAAATAGCATTTTAGTACTTTTTTTGCGATGAGAGGACTTTAACTAAATAGTTACAAGAAAAAAAAACATCAGGTACATTTAACAACTTTTTCCTTAGTATTAAATTTTAAAAAAAAAAAAAGAAGAAGAAGAAGCTATTGTTGAATCTACAGTGCGCAAGATAAAGTGAAAGACAGAAAAAAAAACTGGACGCTGCTGGGAGAAATAGCTGGGTTGTATTGCAATGTGCTTTGTACAATTCACTATTCACCCTTATCAATAATATTGTTTAAGGTTTATTGAAATAAAATTCGGACTTTTTTAAACATAATGTAGTTGTATTTATGAAACAGTAAAGAATGGTTATGGGTTCCCTCGTGAGGTTCCTCTCTCAAACTAACTTGGGAGTTTCTTTACATTTTCTGAAAGTTTGACTGCCTCTTACTCACAGAAGAAACGCTGATTTATGGAAAGGAAGTGCTTATAATGCATATAAGAATTATAGAAGTAATTATTCAGAGTTTTTTCCTCGTCCATTATTTGAGGATCGTACCTGGAGCTTGTATCCCGTTTTACGAGTAACAGATAAGGAAAAACTTAAAAGTTTAGTTGAAAATTTTGGAAATTTAACAAGTTGAGTGTTAAGATTTATCTTACACTTACGTAAATGGTTTTTGTGACCATTGTCAAAGTGTGATTAATTGTATTCACTTCACAGAGGTTATTAATTTTTTTTTCCAATTCCTACTATTATAGTTCACTCTCTCTCTCTCTCTCTCTCTCTCTCTCTCTTTATATATATATATATATATATATATATATATAATCTTCAAATTTTCAATTGTTAATAAAATATTTTCTATTTATCCTTTCAAGTTCAAATATATTTTCTTAAACTTATAGTGGATGACACTTGATGTTGATAGTTTTTTTCAAATATTAATTCATTAATTAAATTAAAGAATGTATATAAATAGCAACAACAAAAATAATAGTTCAACAGTATATAAAGAAAGGAAAATCGCTTCCTATTTTGTCACTTAATATTGTGATTCTGTCATATGTATATATACATATTCATTTTAATTATACCTATTTAACAAAAAAAGAAACTAAAATAAAATTTTTCTTTGATGACCTAAGTAGGAATTGACTTAAAAATTTTCTTAATATTACTTGTTTTCCTTTTAGATTGGTATCAGCATATCGCTTCTTAGATTTAGCAACACATATATCGAAATATTTCATACTGAATGACTGGCATTATGATACCAAGAATTTTGATGGTTTGCAAGATCCACTCGACAAGGAGGATCGAAATGTAATATACTTTTCTGCTAATAATTTTTTTTTATTTCATTATGTTCCTCATAAAAAACAAGCTTTTTCTTGAATACCTATATTTAATTTTTTATCCACTATGTATATTCGCCAATGTCTACTTAAACTTTGTATAAACTTGCTTTCTTAATAAGTTTATTTTTGTATTTTATATAAGTATAATTAACATCGAAGTAAAAAATATTCCAAAATTTAATTTATTCCGTCAAAGAATCGATACAATAGGCGCGGTCAAATATTCATTATATACTTTTTAAAAATATGTATGTTTAATCCAATGAAATTACATTAAAAATGTAATTTTAAAATTTTAAGGAAATGTTTCATTTTATATATCTGTATTTTCATTGATAAATTATAAAATAGTGGGAAAAAAAGTGAAGAATAATTATTCGTTAGATTTAAAAATGTTTAACAAGAACAAGAGTAAATATTTTCTCTATAAGCAAAAACGTGTTCTACACACGCGTGAGTTGAAATGTATAGCAATCGAGATGGAAAAATGAAGAAAATAATTAATGAGGTTACATTTTTAAACAATATTTTGAATGATTTTAAATTAACTGCAAATTAGACTCCATGGAAAAAACGATTTAGTAGATAAAATGGTAAAAAATTTTATATAAATATGGCAGAATTAACAGGTATTTCCTGGTCTCATAAAAAG
Source organism: Trichonephila clavata (assembly GCA_019973975.1). Lineage (NCBI taxonomy): Eukaryota > Metazoa > Arthropoda > Arachnida > Araneae > Nephilidae > Trichonephila > Trichonephila clavata. The sequence goes on along the minus strand of BMAO01018875.1, from coordinate 27,992 downwards.
TGATGCAACATTAAAAAAAGAGACAACAAAGTTCAAGCGAAAATTTAAAAATGGATTTGTTCTTTGTAAAGAAAAAACTCTTCAGCATGAAGTTAAAAATAATAATTTTAATAAAATTTCACTTGTGTGTTTGTTATGTGTTTAATTATTATGTGTTTTCATTTAATCTTTTGGATAACCAGCTTGTGAACATCTTTGGTGTACAATTAAGAGTGGGTCTTTTTTATACTTTTTACTTTTTCTTTCACCTGAGAATTTAAATAAAAAAAGAAAAGCCGATTTGTCGAAAATAGACCTAATTCTCAAATTTGTAAAATTTTCTTCTCAAATTATTACCAAAACATTTTTAATCATAAATTTAAAAATTTAAAAATAAAATTAATGTGGGTTAAAAAGAAAAAATTCGCTGCTTAAAAGATAATTGAAGCTCTTCTCATGGGCGAATTTTAATGAATCAAATGTACATTCTTTCGAATGTCTTGATCATCAATAGTGCTGCCATCTGTCGAAATTAGCAGCAAAAATAGAAAGGGGTAGTCAAATATTTATTTATTTATTTTTGACAGAAGTTTGCTTCAGGCTCCTCTGAAAAATATCAGTAAAGTTTTAAAAATCCTTTGGTGTGTGTTCGTATTCTTTTCAAATAAACAAATACACAAATAAACATTCAAATTTGTGTATTAAGTCTTCTAATTTCACACTTTTTAAGTGAACAAATATGTGAAGTAATTTTGCATCATAATAAATTAAGTATACGGTTTTATAATACGATAAAAGCGTTGTGTGAATTGGGTGTTTACAAATCAATGATCAAAATTTGAACAATATTATTTTCTCTGTACTAAGTGATTTTTTTTTTTATAGAAATCTAAGTTTTTATATGAAACATTAATTAGAGTTCCCAGAGTCAGATTGGCATGTCATGAAAATTTTGGACCCTGGTTGAGACGCATTAGAGCTTATTTTTAAAAGGATGTCTTATTTTTCCAACATAAAAATTTTCATTTATTCAAATTCAGTAGTTTCGTCTTTTTGAGAAATATTGTCATAAAACAATACATCCTAAATTCCAAACTCCGTTTCTTGCGACTCAGTTTCCTTTACAACCCGAAATCTTTCATATAGAGCATTATTTAGATTTCTCCTTAACACTAGAACGTCTGGAGTTTTGATTACCTTTAAACGTCGGCCGGTGTCGTTTCGACATCGTGATATAAAATACATAAAATAATTGTAATAACTAAACAATTGCAGGACTACTTTTCAGTAGGGTTTAGTTTTAAGACTTTTTAATATTATTTACTGTAATTAACATATTTTATGACCCTTTATATCACAAAAAAACTGATATTGACATTAAGTTACGAGAAGCTTGTTGGACCACTGCTTTGTCGCGAAATATTTCGAGTGTCAAATCTCCCAGGAACATAACTATTTTGCAGTATACAATTTATGCCATCTCTAGTGACATATATATCAGGGTTTACTGGAATATTATCAAATGCATGTGCCCTTTCATCAGATTCTTCGCAGTGACTTTCACTCAATCTTATGTCTTTATCGGAATCTAAATTAGAGCGAGGCAGCTATCCACCATCGGATTTTGTTCTCAGAAAGCTCTCGCAACCAATTTTATTAGAGACTTAGACCTTTTCTACATGTCATCGTTTCAGGGTGTCTGCTCAACACAAGGTTCGAAAATCGAATGACATTTTTTTCCTTTGAGCAGATAACCAAATGTTGTGTAACGACATTTTTAGACACAGCAATTTTAGAAAATAGATTCGTTTCCGCTCTGTTAACCCAATAACACCCCATTCAAGGTCAAATAAATGTGCGATAGCACTTTGGAAAGTTTGTTTTACTAATTATAATGATGAACGAGAGCCATTTAGGATGATCAATTGCCTTGGTGTCGAAATGACTCCAGTGGACGTTCTAGGTATATTTAGCTGTAAAATTTCTCCTAATTAATCTAGAACCACAAAACTTTTACTGTGTTTTTCCGATGGAAAATAATTAAAAGTCACGAAAAATTTTCAAATTCCCTGAAAAAATTTGGAAAGGAGAACAAACTGAACAGGCTACGGTGTCAAATTGACACCGATGGACGTTCTAGTGTTAAATGAACATTTCTTCATCGTGTGTTGGTAACACAGATAACAGTTATTTTATCCTATGAAATCTTTATTCAAGTCGTGACCTTTTTGCAATCTAGTCCTTGCAGTGTTTCTGCAATGATTTTCTCCATTCTTTTTTCAATACATTTATTGATCTTCGTACGTAAAGGATCTTTGAAAGGAATTATTGCAATGTCAAAAGTTTGGAGATATGCTGTCATTTCTGCATGCTTCTGACTAACGACTTTTGTTAATCTTCAAATGTACACTTGTATCAGAACTTCAATTATTCATTTGGCAATGCTTGGCTCCCATATAGCTAACGATCTGAAATAAGATTTATTAAATGAGGGTGGGTAGGAAGTTTAAGAAAACTCATGCTGTAGCTTAATTTTGAGGAACTATGATATGCATCTTCTCGTTGTAAATGATCTATAATCCATTTAAAAACCTCATTACTATAGCACAATTACTATAGGGGTTTGCGAATTTCCTATGTATGAGGGTTTCTTACCTTGTGAGAATCCTTATGAGAAATAACTCTATTTTCATGCATAACAGAGAAAAATTACAAAGTTAACTTCGGTGTTCATAAAATGATAAAGGAAAAGGAAAACGACATGGATGAATATTATATAAGACTTTTTAAAAAGTAAACCTTAACAAAAAAAATTTTTGTTTAATAAACTTATGTACGAGAAGATATCAATTGTACTAAAATATACTTCCTAACGTACTTTTTATTCGTAAGTGTTTAAGGAATAATACTGATCAAAACAAACCAAAATTTGTTGCAATCTCTTCATGTCGGGATCATGTACAAAACAAAACTAAACCTTTAACTAGATGTACTATTTTTATACTACTGTATTTAAACAAGTTATTATATGTATTGCGAAACGAGATTACGTTCTTATTTAAATCTGCAGAGACGACCTCAATCTGTCTGTCCAACTTCCACCGTGCTATGTTTGTCATTATATGTATTTTATGTACTTATCTATAATATTTTTCTAAAATTTTTGAAGGAGTTAAATTCTTTAATTAATTTATTTTAACAATTATAAAAAGAAAATTGGTTCCAAATATATTTCATTATATTAAACCTTTCCGCGGACCTCCTAACGTTGTCCACATACCATCAAATATAATTTTAATTTGCTCCGACTTTCTCAGCAGTGGCAAGGACCCGCAAGGGTTCACAAGAGAATTGCTTTAGAAACCTACGATCTAGAGCAGTGATTCCCAAAGGGTTCTATATAGACCCCCAGGGGCTTATGATGACCTACAAGAGGTCCATGACAGCAGGAAAATAATTTGGGAGTCCATGAGGTGTAAATTGGGATCTACGCAGTTGTTCTTATTAAACCAGATAGTGATTTTAATTTTAAAAGAAAATTTAATCAAACGGAAACCAGATTTTATGTATTTTTCACATTTATTTACTAAATTTAATGAGGCTAATTTGCAGCTATGTGACAGCATAAATTTTATTAAAAACAAGGACCATCCTTTCAGCATTTCTTGCCAGAAGGAGCTAAAAGAGTATAATATTAAACTTAGCTAATTTTCCATGTTTTTCAATTCGTCACAGACAATCTGCCAAGAAAATGATGTTTGACCTACGTTCAACTTTTAAATTCCCTTTATTCAGATTTTGAAACTAGGTTTAGAATGAATTTACTTGGGAATACTTGGTAATTATCACAGAAGGCAATGAATTGAAGAAAAAGGTCATATTACAAGAGGAACTGATCGGAATAGCAAGTAACTGAGATCTTAAGGTAAAGTTTAGAAACGGATGTCAGCAATTTTGGCTTTAAAGAGACATACCTGTTATTTATCTCGAATTATGGAATATTGGAGAAAGTTTTTGATTGTTTTTCCTAGTGAGAAGGAATTTCAGTGGGGTTGTCGGTTGGACACTACTAACTGAGGAAATTTAGGGTTAAACCTGACAAGATTGATGACGAATGTTGAAAATTTGCTATTGAAGCACCAGATTCATTCCTATCATTATAAATATTTGTTTTTTAATTAGTTATTTTATGTATCACTTAAGTTGTAAATTAATTAACATGTGTTAACTAATTTGAAATTTAAGTTAATAATTTTAAGCAGGAATCTACCCCAAACTGAAAAAGATGGCAAGGGATCTATGAGACAAAAAAAGTTTGGAAATCTCTGATCTAGAGCATGGGTGTCAAACTCGCGGCCCACAACGATTATCTCGTTGCATCTCTCTCTCGAGCCTCCGACCAATATATCGGCACACAATAATATACAATAAAATTTTTAAGAAACTCCCCTCAAAATAGGAGATATAGTAGCTGAGAAGAGATGTCAAGTATCAGGACGTAAACATTTAATTTTTCGTGTTCTTTACATGTTTATTATAATGTATTATTTGGAAAAAAAATCCAAGTTTCTGTGATTATTGATTTTTTTGCTGCCCGCCTTAAGTTAAACCTTGTTTTTTTTTGGGGGGGGGCAAAGTTAGACTTTGAGTTTGACACTTCTCATCTAGAGAATAAAAATTTAAAAAAAAAAAACATTAAACTTTTGGGAATTAGTTAACATCGGGTAAGAAAAAAAATTCAGTTAAATGTCACTAACAATGTTGTACTCCTTAACTTTATATGTAATAAAGATACTAAATCATTCATTTGCTCTTTCTTTAAATGCATGCCTGATTGACAAATTAAAAATCTTATGAAACATATTCTTATTACAGACATTTTATACAAATTTGGAAGGCTTAACTATGAACACTGTTATTGAAACTTTACCTGAGGGAGCACCGTTTTATGACTGGAAGCAAGACAAGATGTCTAGAACTGAACGGGTAAAGTTCATCAAACAGTAAGTGACATATACATACATTAAACATAAGTTATACTACAATACCAATTGTATTAATATCATTTGTGTCCATTAAGGAAATAAATTGTCAATGTAGAAATAGATGAAAACTTTCAATATAAATTAAAGGGGGAAATTAGCAGCGTAAATTATATAATAATGTACAGATGTACACAATTGTGATAATCTCTTAGTTCGAAAAAAAAATCATTCTTTATAAAAAAAAACTCATGTTTAATAACAGTATATTTCTTCTTCGAGGGGGAGGGGGGGAAGCACTATCAGAAGTTTTTGATTTGTAGAAAATTAAGGGATTATTTTATGTTATTTGCTTTTTTAAAAGCCAATTCAAGCTCTTGGCTGTTTGATAGTGGAAATAATAGTTTCTCTCAAATTTCGTATTTTTCATAATTAGTCAATTATTATCAGAATTCACTCATGATTTATTATTTTATCATATAAATCATTCATTTATGACAGATCAAAAGACCCATCTGGGGGAAAGTACCTTTTTCTGTTTTCTGTAGTTTTATATCCGTTACACATCACTAAATTAAAACGAATACTAAGTAATATTCATTAATTATTACTCCTGTAAGTATACCAAACAATATTCAATTAAAAAGATTCATATGTACATATATATGTAAGGATAATTAAATTAGATCTAAAACTGAATCCCTAGACCACTTTTAACTTTTATTTTCCTTTACATCTTCAAGTATTAAATTTTTTATCCAGTTCGGGAATGAAGAACACATGACCCTAAACAGAACTTTTATCTGTGAACATTAATTTTTATTACCTCGTATGCCATGTTTAACTTTCAAATATACCTCTTCACTAAGAAGTGTACTTGAAAAGTATCTGGCCTATAAGTGGTTACAGATTCTAAAACTTGGTGTCCGTTTTTCTTCTAGCAAGCAGATCTCAAAATGTCTTCGTTGAAAAAAATCGTTTTTCCGAAATGCCTTGATATTATTTGGAAACACGATATATATATAATTAAGTTAGGTCTAAAATTAAATTCCCTATTCAACATTTAACTTCTATTTTCCGTAACATATTCAAGTCTTAAATTTAGTAACCACTTCTTTCGAGAAACAGATGGCCCTAAACAGAACATTTTCGAATCCCCGTGCGCGTCCATTAATTTTTATTACATTATATTTCATGCTTAACTTTCAAATATATCTCCTCAATAAGAAGAGTACTTAGAACATCTGGATAAGTAGAAAGCCACTTATACTTCACTTGTGTGTCCATTTCCTTTCAGCGCAGACGTAGAATTTTCTCTTTGAAAGAAAAAGTTTTAAAAATAATGCTTGGTGTTGATTTGGAACACGACACATATATAGAGAGAGACAGAGAAATTAAAAAAGGATAATGAAATAGTTTCTAAATTTATGATAAACGAGGAGACTTTAAAATTAATATTATAAAAGTACCACATTGGGAAAGTAATCTTCATGTTTCTATATTCAGAAATATTGTTATTAATTACTAACAACGCACTAAACTTCTAGTTATAAATAAATCAGAAAAAATAAAAAACTAATATCATTTTACTAAATACTCGTTAATTAAAAAATACCCAATTAATTTTATTAATAGTTATTTGAATAAAGAAATTCTAAATAGTAAGAATTAAATTTCCATAGTTTATTATTATAAATTTATTATTTTTCCTAGATAATTATAGTTACCACAAAAATCTAACTTTAGATAAAATTTCTTCTCTTAGTTTTGTTAAATCATATAATCTTAGTGTTCCTAAGGTAATGGTAGTATGTTTACCATTCTTAATTTAATATTTCTATTCTTTTCATGCTTTTCCTAAGTGCTACTATTCAGCCATTCCTAGGCTTCAAATTTGCATTTGGGCTCAGAATCTGGCAATAACTTGTTTATTGTACTCAGATTTAGCGCGGGCTCTGCATTTTTGAATGCAATTTTTACGTAAGTTACCTTGTTCTCATAATGGATTTAGATTTTCTATCCATTATTTTCAACAGGTTTTTGCTTGGGACTATTAATAGAAAGGGGGAAGGTTGGCTGGCTACACAAAACATGTTCAACCCCACTTTTATACAAATTATTTTATATTTAAGCTGTCCTAAGTCAGTAATGTTTATAATACTGTAGCATCCATACTTATATATTTTTTATATTTAACTCTATTGTTTTAATTTTTCCTTTTTTAAAATCTACTGTCTGGCTATGTTACAATTTCAATTTTTTTCAGTTTTGATTAGTGTTTATTCATCTCTGTCTTGTAGAGAAATTTTGACTACACATATATATATATGTATATATACTCTTTTAAGCTCGATGCATGAATCTCATAACAATTATTTTCCAAGGAATTTTCTTCATACAGTTAGGCGCAAAACATAACTAATACAGGAAGTTCTAAAAAATGTTACATTAAATCACAAAACAATATTGATATATATTTTGTTTCTTTTGCAGGGTCTATGTATTCACTCGATTCATTCAAATGATGTTCCTATTCTGCTTGATGTGGTTATTGTATGTCATTACTTCAAAAATTCTGCATGTAATCAATGTTCATTAGTATTGTTGATATCATTAAAATATTTATTTTTAATCTCAGTTTAGATTTTTAATCTTCCATCGCATAATAAACAAATAGAATTCTCACTATGGTTAGTGAATTAAAGAACATCGTTCACATAGTGAGAATTTAATTGAATTACCTTCATTCATATATTGTGCTCACTTTGATACCTAACTGAGTTTTTATCTAAGGTCTTATACAAAAAAATAAATAATTAGTTCGTGAAAAGAACATTCCAGGAAGTTCGAGGTGAACGATCGCAAATCGCCACACTACGGCCAGCTAAAATTTATATCCGAGGTTGAAATCTACAGTCAAAAGTCAGGAATAGCTACCTAATAGATTATTCAAGCCTCGTGTCATTCCCAAAAATGCAAAAAAGTATGGAAATCTTTCGATTTCCCAGGTTCCCGGGAGAGAAACCTTATCTTCAACGTATAAATGGAGTACACATATAAGTGGGCAACTACATATAGATCCTTTGTTTTAATGTTTTTTTATTTTTGTTTTTCTGTGCTATGTTATGAAGCTCTTGATTCACCTATTTGATTATATGGTATCTTATTACATTTGGAGCAAAAAGAATACCACCCACGATTTTTTTAATACGGTAATAAAGTATTAATAAGTATCTACAACACAAAATAAAACTTAGAACCCCGGCAAACTTCGTTAATATTAATAATGCTATGTGAATATTGAAGTGTTTTTCAAACAGGTTGTGTAATGAAAATCATAATTAAAAAAAAACTGCAAGATTTTTTTCTGATTTTTTTTTAAATTTTAAATTATGTAATTGCAGTCGCAAAAACCATAAAATCAGTGAAAAAAGTGCAATTCTAACAGGCTTATAAGAAGACAAAATGAAAAGAAAAAGAAATAAAGAAGAAAAACTCGAGTGAGACAGAGTAAATAACGATGACATCCTATTTTTTTGCTTCGTGAACCTTCATAATATATATGTGTTTTGTAACGGTAACATAATATATATGTGCTTTGTAACGGTAACATAATATATATGTGCTTTGTAACCACACATTTACGTGGAAACCTAGAGAAAAGCTCTATATTCCACATATCAGAATAAGTCCAGAAAAAAATAATTCGTTAAAGTTACAGAAAAATAAATAACTGCCCAGATTAAATGCCCATGTGCATTGAAAACAATTTGTTTATTCTAACATGAAATGTCAATGCTTCTCTTGTTGATGTGTAACATCTTTACTCTCGGTTGGTGGATATTTGTTGGAGTGGTTTCGTGAAAAGGGACGGAAATGCGTAACAGGAAGTCGGGGGAAGCACGCGCTGTTTGATTCGACCAATTTAGCGCCTTGGGGGTATCTCTTTGCTAGCCTCGTCTAGGGGTCCAACTCTACTAGCAATTAAGACGCCCGCCTACCGCACACATACCAGCTAGTCTTATTAGACTTCATCCAGAATAAACTTGTGATTTTTACGCTCAAATGTCAAAGTCTCAGGGCACGTTGTGTGTGAAATCTGAGAGAGGATATATATTTATATATGTGTAAACTATATATTACCAATTATTATTCTTGTTAAGCGTCTGACAAAGCTCATCATTCTTTAAAAAAATAGTAGTAAGTAATATGGAATTATTTGAATAAATATTTAAGTGCTTATCATTTTCATACTTTGAGGTTAATTCCTGTCGCTGTCAATATAATATTTTTAACTGTGATTAAAAAAAATTTCTCGATTAAAAATAACTAATTAAGTAAACGGGTATTTTTTTTTTTTGATTTTCTCTAATATTTCTAATTTTTAAGCATGTGCTTGACGGTGTCTCTTCGCTGCCCTCGTCTGGGTAGCAATTAAGACGCCCGCCTACCGCACATACCAGCAAATCTTGTTATTTTGGTGGTCACATACATTTCTCCGAATCAAACAGTTAAAAAAATTAAAGATTTCCTGCATTTTGCACTTTTACCGTATACCGAAGGTGGTTCTGCTCTTTTTTAAAAAAAAAAAAACTATCACTCGCTTCCCATGATTTTGAGTGATGATTTTAACGTTAACTTCAGTTTGCCAGAAGTTGATCCGCTCTTAGCTTTTCTGAAAGATGAACTCAAGCTCGAAATGAACACTAATCGAAATGTTTCGACAACTAACAGTGGTACTGTTATTGAGGCCGTTTTTCAACGATTTTTAAATACTTTGAAATCACAAGTATATGTGTCATACTTTAGTTTTCATAAATCTATTGTCTCCGCTCTTCCCCAAATTGAACAATAATAAATATTTTTTATTAAAAAAAAAAACTGCATTATTCCTTGTGTTAATTATATAAAATTTTCATTAAAGATATAATTATTCGATAGAAAATTATTTCCAGTCATAACCGATTCATTTCTTTCGGGATTAAAGTCACTATTGCGTATTTACCATGATAACAAGTCAGATGTTACACATCAATGCGACTACTGTAAAGACTCGTTTCTTTTTTCTTTTTTTTTCCCCGGTTCTACTTAATAAATTCCTGGAGTTAACTTGGAAAAATACGTAGCTTGCGAGTCAAATATTATACATAGTTTTCTGGTGTAGATCAGTTTATTTTCAGGTTCAATTTTAATCACAGAAAATCGGGCCAATTCTAGTTAATAAAACTGAATCACTCACAAATGAATTTACTTAAATAAAGTGAGTAAAAATATTTGGGAAAATCCTTGATCAGTGGCACACGCAAGGGGGGGGGGGGAGTCCTGAGAATCCGGACCCTTCCCAAAGCCCTTGATTTTTTTTCGATTGATTATAATTCTATGTATATAGTACGTAAAAATTAATTAAGTATTTGTTTTTAATTATTAATTTTATTAATTAATGCTAATTCATCACTTATTATTTGCTGCTTTTTGTTCCCGAAAATCGACAAAATTTAAAGAATATGTTGGGCTGCGTATTAAAGCATGGTACGAGAACAGCGGACTTTCGACCTTGGACCTCCCCCACCCTTGAAAAATTCCTGTGTGCTCTACTGTCCTTGATTATCGCAAAATGTGTGATGATACATATATTTTTGATGTGTAACATCTTTACTCTCGGTTGTTGGATATTTGTTGGAGTGATTTCGTTAAAAGGGACATAAATGCGTAACAGGAAGTCGGGGGAAGAGTGCGCTGTTTGATTTGACCAATTCAGCGCCTTGGGGGTGTCTCTTCGCTAGCCTCGTCTCGGGGTCCAAATTTAGTAGCAATTAGGGTCCCGTAGACAGAAATCCCAACTCTAAAGCAATGAAAGCACCCTCTTTTGGGTGGGGGGAATGGGCGTTTCTAAAGGAAAGGCCAAGTACTCGAGTAGTGCTGGTCTTAATGATCGAAGGTAAATAGTTCCTTCATAAATGATAAATTATATGCCTTTTTTTTCTTAATTTTCTCGACTTTGAAATAAACATTTTTTTCCATGGTATTATTTTTCCAAATTTGCGTTTACTTTATTCCATTTTCTGATGATTATTATCTCTCAGCTGTCATGATGAAAGAAAATGGTATCACAGAATCATACAAGCCTTTCTACAACAGTTGAGAGAGATATTCTGTTTGTTTCCAAGTGCAATCTGAGCTCGAGACAGGAACCTCGCCCCCCCCCCTCTTTCCCATTCTATTTTTGTACTTTGAGGGTCCAGTTTACAACCAGCTTTAAGACTATTTATATGACAACTGACCCCTCTTTTACTGCCCAACCCATGGTTCACGTACATAAAAACTGGCGGACATTCTAGTTATACAAAGAAACAGCTTTTTTTACGCTGTTTCGTTTCTGTCTGAGGAACATCAGTTTTTCATTTGTTAGATCTACAATGATAATTAAATATCTTCAATGAGTACGAAATGAGGAATATTCCGAATTTTGTACAGTAATTAATTTTATAAAAATATCAGTTTTAGTTAAGACAGAATCATTTATATATATATATATATATATTTCTATTCATTCAAAAAAAATTTCTGTGATATTCCTCAATATTAAATTGCATCAAAATCCTTTTTTAAACAGTTTAATAAAAAGAGAAATTAAAAAGAATAATGAAATGAATAGTGTAATGTGATTTAAATTATTCTCTTTCCTGAAATATTTCAGACCAGTTCTTTATTTCCGATTCTGTTCAATAGTTTTATTTAAAAATGTTTTAAGACATGTAACAAAAAAAAATCTTATATAAATTTAATAAAGTACAGTGGCGTAACTACCAATGGGCTAGGTGGTGCCGTGCACCGGGGTCCTCGCGCCTTGACCACCAAGCAAGTCGAACTTGCGATAATTTCTCCCATAATTGAGATATAAATATAAAAGATTGTTTCATAGCTCTGGGTATGGTTGGTCAATATATTGGGGACATATGTGTGGCAGAATGCTTATTTGAAAACGAACAAACAGTTATTTTGGTGGTCGCATACATTTCTCCGAATCAAACAGTTAAAAAAATTAAAGATTTCATGCATTTTGCACTTTTACCGTATACCGAAGGTGGTTCTGCTCTTTTTAAAAATAAAAAATAAAAACTATCACTCGCTTCCCATGATTTTGAGTGATGATTTTAACGTTAACTTCAGTTTGCCAGAAGCTGAGCCGCTCATAACTTTTCCGAAAGATGAACTCAAGCTCGAAATGAACACAAATCGAAATGTTTCGACAACTAACAGTGGTACTGTTATTGATGCCGTTTTCCAACGATTTGAAATCACAAGTATATGTCTCATACTTTAGTTTTCATAAATCTATTGTCTCCGCTCTTCCCCAAATTTAACAAGAATAAAAAAATATTTTTGTTAAAAAACTGCATTACTACTTGTGTTAATTAAATAAAATTTTCATTAAAGATACAATTATTCGATAGAAAATTATTTCCAGTCATACCCGATTCATTTTTTTCGGGATTAAAGTCACTATTGCGTATTTACCACGATAACAAGTCAGATGTTACACATCATATGCGACTACTGTAAGACTCGTTAATTTATCAAATTGCAACTACCCTTCTTGTTAAAAAAAAAGGGGGGGGGGAGGTATTAAGTTTCATAAAAAATTGCATTATACATATGCACACCCAACTTTTTTTTAAAACGTGTTTTGTTTTAGCACGAATTTCAAAAATATTTGCGGATTCGTGCCCTTTGGATGAGGATGATTTGATCGAATTTATCACAGCTTATGATTTTTAAGAAGTCGATAATGATAAAGACGAAGTCCAGCCATTTGCAGCTGATTTAAATTTGCTACAAGTTAGGAACAACATTTTCTTATGATCCTGACGTAGAGCATGCGTTAAAATTTCAATGTCGTCACAAGTTTTGTGCAACAGGGTACGAGAATTATATAAGCAGCTCGAGAAACACCAAAAAAACAGCAAACAAACAAACAAAAATTCCAGCTGAAGCATTGAATAACGAACGAAATTCTTCATTTGAATCAAAACCGAGAATTGTCCTAGACGTATCTAACACATTAACTGCCGATAGCATTTTTGATTCTGTTCGTAATATACGTGTAAGCTTGTCAACAAGTTATGGTGAATAGTGTTACGTAGATCGGGGTTCGAGGATTTTATGCAAAATCAGTCGTAAATAACAAGACAATTCTTTAAGAGCGCGCGATGAGTATTTATTGCCGAAGATCAATCCTTGAAATATAGGATTCAGCATCAAAATTCACAGAATAAATAGCAGAAGGATTTCACACCTTCGACAGCACTCAGACACAATAAGCTGTGTCTAAAATACACGTATGTAAATGACTATTCACAAGCACAGCCGAGCTGATCAAGTTCAAGGCAAGTCTACTAATCGCTAATCAAAACAATGCTCACTACTCGCTGGTTGAAATCAGACTCGCTACTCGCTGCTTGAAATCAGACTCGCTACTCGCTGCTTGAAATCAGACTTGCTACTCGCTGCTTGAAATCAGACTCGCTACTCGCTGGCTGAAACCAGACTGACTGTTACGAAACGAAAATTAGATATGACGGGTGCTAGCAATAATTGCTTATACCCAGTATCCCTGAAGATAGGGTGAAAAAGAAAAACCATTAGAAGAGAAACGCCTCTCGCAGGGAGGCAAACTGAGAGGGGTAAAACCGTCCGGAATAACCCTTTCGGGTCAAAACGTGGAGGGGGCAGAGAGTAGAGGAGACTGACTGTGGCGGCGAGTATCTCTCTATTTATATCCAGGGCCGAAACTTCTGGAAAAGATGCGCTCGCGCCACAGATCGTGAAATTAGTGGATTTCTCTACTAATTTCTAGAAGAATCCAGAGGGTCCCGAACTCGCCAACATGGTCGCCAAGTTGGTCGCCAACTTTGTCGCCAAAAATGATGCCAACTTGGCCCTATCGCCAATATTTCGCCAAGTTCCCATTGAATCACCATTATAACGTAAGGGACGGCGTTGCTTGTGAATATTACAATTTTAACATGAAATAAATATAACATAGAGGAATATAAAGGCATTGCACATCCAAATGCAAATTATTTACATTATTTTATACAAAATTCGAAACATTGCCCCCTCCTCAAAGACTGCACGTCCCTGGCAGTACAATCCCTGAATAAGAGGCATTTATTTGCAGACATAACCTATTCACATAATAATCGAATATAAAGTAACAAATACTCAACATCAAAAAGCAAATAAATTCGAAATACAAACATAAATGACAACACTAAAATAAAACTAAGAAATTAGAAAAAAGTTAAATAAATCACATTATTTACAAAATAATTAGTGACCATGGTCTGAATTTAGGGACCTTATTCTCCTTGGCCAAGGTAAGGTGCTAGCCTATTATAATGTATTACCTTCGGTTTTGTGTGTGGTGATTTCTGTTTCCGAACCACAACGTCATTCAGTCTTTTTAGGACTGTGTAAGGACCTTCCCAGTTGGTCTGCAGCTTCGGAGAGAGTCCTTTGCGACGTTTCGGATTCCATAAGCACACTATGTCGCCTTCGTGAAAGTCGTGTCCGGTTGCTCTTGCGTCGTATCGGGTCTTCATCTTCTCTGAAGCCATGCCGATTCTTTCCCTAGCCAAATGATGCATTTCCTCCATCTGTGCCTGGAGTTTCTCGACATACTCCTCAGGCGCCAATGGAGCATCTGGTGGCCGGCTGAACAAGAGATCTGCAGGCAAACGAAGATCACGTCCGAAGAGCATCTGGGATGGGGAATAGCCGGTGGTCTCGTGAACGGCACTCCAGGAAAAGAGGCAGTTTCTTGTCCCAGTCCTGTTGATTACTGGATACTAAGAGAGAGAGGCTGTTCAGGATGGTCCGATTGAACCTCTCTACCACGCCCTCAGACTGAGGATGTAAAGCTGTTGTCCGGGTTTTGTCAATGCCGAGTATCTCGCACAGTCTCTTGCAAACAGCAGAATCAAAGTTTCTTCCCTGTCGGAGTGCAGTTATAGAGGAACTCCGTATCTTGAGATCCAGTGTTGAACTAGAACCTCTGCAACCGTCGGGGCCTCTTGGTCGAATATAGGAGAGGCTTCAGGCCACTTAGTGAAGTAGTCCATGACAACCAGGATGTTGTTGTTGCCATCTGATGATCTCGGAAGTGGACCTAAGATGTCGAAAGCTATTCGTTCGCAAGGCGCTCCCACATTAAACAGCTGGAGTCGTCCTCTGGTGCGTTTTTTGAACCTTTACGTGCAGCACAGGGATCACATGTGCGACCCCACTTCTGACACTAAATTGTTACGTAGATCGGGGTTCGAGGATTTTATGCAAAATCAGTCGTAAATAACAAGGCAATTCTTTAAGAGCGATGAGTATTTATTGCCGAAGATCAATCCTTGAAATATAGGATTCAGCAGCAAAATTCACAGAATAAATAGCAGAAAGATTTCACACCTTCAACAGCACTCAGACACAATAAGCAGTGTCTAAAATACACGTATGTAAATGATTATTCACAAGCACAGCCGAGCTGATCGCTAATCAAAATAATGCTCACTACTCGCTGGTTGAAATCAGACTGACTGTTGTGGCGAGTATCTATTTATATCCGGAGCCGAAACTTCTGGAAAGATCGTGAAATTAGTGGATTTCTCTACTAATTTCTAGAAAAATCCAAAGGGTCCCAAACTCGCCAACATGGTCGCCAATGTCGCCAACTTTGTCACCAAAAATGATGCCAACTTGGTCCTATCGCCAATATTTTGCCAAGTTTCCATTGAATCACCATTATAACGTAAGGGACGGCGTTGCTTGTGAATATTACAATTTTAACCTGAAATAAATATAACATAGAGGAATATAAAGGCATTGTACATCCAAATACAAATTATTTACATTATTTTATACAAAATTCGTAACATTAGTATAGTTTTATTCCTAATTTCAACTTGAATTTTCATGTGTTGTACGAAATATGCTCATATATTTCATGTTTCAATATGTTAATATGTTTAATTTGTTGTTTTTTATGGACTGATGTTTCACTGTAAACCTATTTAATTTTTCTTAGTTAAAAATAAATTTTTTATAGATATGTAACATTATAGCATATTTTATAGATATATATTATTACCTTTTTTCTCAGTGTATAAGGGGTTTACATCCCTTCTCCCCTGTGAGTCGGCTAGATGTGTGGGAGGAACAAATTATCAGACAACATGATGAACTTCAACTATTTTATTTAGCACTATTTCAACTCAGAAACAACAATCTAAATAAGATAAATATGATCAGTCAGAGTACAAAGGGGAGACAAGATGACGTGCGGATAACATATCCGATCATACAAATCTACCTTAACGATAACTTATACAAAGCTTGATTAATTTAGGACCGTTCTAATAATTTAACTCTCTAACTTCTACCTGAAATAAGATCACAGTACCTGAACTCTTGTGGTCTTCTTATCCTTGCATTTATGTTAACACGGCTCCAACAGTTGGAATAAGCGCTCTTTTAATATTCCAACTTCTCGCTTCGTACACTGTTTACGTATACGTTTTACTGCCGATTTACTAAGCTCCTCAGCTATTCACTTCACATCCAAGCTATCCTCATTTCACTAACCTTCAATTCTCACTTAACTAACTCTCAAACTCGCGAATACAGAATATATATATTAAGTTTAATTTGCATAATCACGCTTCCTGTCCTCGGAGAAAGTTGGTTGAACAAATGATAGCCCTAAAGAAATCCCCAAGGGGTTAGTAGAAAGAACCGTATAGATCCATCACAAGTGTTTTTGGAAAATATTTAGAGATTTTTCTTCTTTCATGATTTTTTAAAATTGTGCAACATATCTCCAAACTTACCATACGTTGCATGTACTTTTTTTACACGATTTTTTTTTTGCACGGTTTTTTAAGGAGCGTATCTACCATGAAAAACAAGAGTTGGGTGTATTAACAAACAGAGAGAAATTTAGTAAAGAAGTGTGCATATAATTAAGGAACACCAAATGAGGATAATTTGTATGAAACTCGGACTGGTAAAACAAATGACTTTAACAAACTTGGTAAACATAATACAAAAATTACAATATTTTTTGAAGCACAGACTTTATACAACTGATCACATATATCTTTGTTATTTTGATAAATTGTTTAGAAATGGGACAATCCAAAAAATAGTTTATACAATTGAATTATAATACGTTATTGGTAAAATTTGATATCGGTTGTGCTAATAACTCGGAAACATTTGATTCGTAGATATGCTCTGTACTACAATTTCAATAGTATATGACTACATAAAATTTGGTAAAACACCATTTTCAATAGTTTGGTAAAAAAAAATCGAAGTTTATTTTGCTTATTTCAATTTTAGTATTGTTCTATTCTCTATATTTTAAAGATGAAATATAACTATAAGAAGCTGTATTATTGGCCAAGATTTATATTTGTGGTGATTTATTTAAAGCCTCTAAGAACTCTTAAATTACAAATTATTCAATTTTTTGAAAAAAATATATGTAAAAGCTGCAGCATTTCTGAGCATTTTGATACCAAACTTTTGCTGATACTGTAAAAACTTCTGAAGTTATTGAAAAATAATCATTGAAGTTTAAACAAAAACCCTATTTCTTTCGTATCTTCAACTTCATTTTTCTCAAAGCAACAAATTTTAGCTTGCGCGCAGGATTTTTTAGAAACTATTTATGATATTAATTTGAAATTTCATACACGTTTTTAAAATAAGGCTCTTTATAACTTATACTAAAGTTTTCAAAAAAAATTAAACAGAATTTTTTTTATTTGAATTTAAATTTATTTTTTTCTTAAAATTTTAAAATTTTCTTTATAATTGTATTTAAAAATATTTTTTTTCTCTAAATTTCTTAAAAGTTAGTATAACTTCGAAAGTGAACATTTTTGTACCAAGTAAAATTAATTTTGTAAATGTTGATTAATTTTGAACTTCAGAATCCTGCGCGGTGTAAAATACTAATTTTCATATTTTTAAAAAATTGTTCCATTTTTATTTCTTTATAACTTTTTTAATTTTTTCTCAAATTCTCTGAAAATTTGAGAAATAATGTAAATATATATGCTTATCATGTGATTAAAATTTCAAATGATTGTTTTGTTTTATTGCTAAGTTACAATGGTTTGAAGAAAGATGTTTTTTTCGAGTGCACAGATATATGTTAAGGGTCCTGAGATGCCTTATTTAAGAAAAAATACTGCATTAGGTAACAAAATAGGTTTCAAAGGCTTAGAAAATGTATTTGATATTCCATGACCACGTTAAACCTAAGTCCTCATTTAATTAGCAACGATTGTAAGGAGTTTATAAGGATATAGACCCATAATAAAATAAATTCTTATTGAAAACCTGATGATAGAAGCAGTTTAAATTGAGTCTCATTAAAAAAAAAGAAAGGTAAAAGCAAATCTATCTTTATAGACTTGACTTATGTGTGAAGTATCGTCATGATATTTTTACAGATGACAATCCTCTGATCTTTCGTAGAAATAAAGGGGCCATATAAGAGATAAAACGTTTGTTTCGTCTTGCTCCTGGGAAGGGGGAACATAACAAAATGAACAAAGCATTTTCGAGAACGATCCGAAACTGCACCCATTTCCTAATTAACCTCTTGCGTACCATGTAACCCCTAATGGATACATGATATATATAGGGCAAAATCCCATTGTAGCCTCATGTGGATAAAGGGCATATTTAGTGGTACAACCAGTATAACCAGCACAGGAAATATTATAAGGTAGATTTACTTTTATTGGGATTGTATATAATTACAAAAGTTAAGTTATAAATGTCTGGGTTAAAACAATTTGGAAAAAAATGGGAAAATTATAGTTAAAATTAAAAATCTTTGTGAAATCCTTCACCATCTCTATTAGATAAATCCTTATCAGAGTCACTGTCGTATTCTTCGGTATCTGGCAAATATTCTCAATCAATATCATTTTCGTTGAAATCCAATGGTGATGCCATATTGATAGGGAAAAGTAAAAATAGACAACAAAAATAGTTGTACAAACTTTAGAAAGCGAAACGAAACGAAACACGAACGTTCAGCGTTAAAAATAAAAAATTAAATGTGCGTCGTAACGTCAAGGTCAGTAAAGAATAAACCTGTTTTCCTTTAGGATGAGCAAATAATTATGATAAAAACAAATTCCATTATCATATAAAAAAAATGTTTAGCTTTATGTAGATAATCCAAAAGCTTTTACAGAATTGTAAGCCGTTGAAAAATATGCATCTCAAATAACAGGAGGATAAAAATCATAATATTATTTTGTTTTAGGAATCATTTTCCAACTATTATCATTCTTAGTTTATATAGGTCGAGAAAAGTACAAAATTTTCAATAAATATAGTTTTATCTTTGGAATTGGATTCAGTAATCAATTTTCAAACTTTCATAACTACAAGAGAAACCTTTTTCTAATATTTTCTTCCCACAATTACAAAACAATTCATTAATTTAGAATAAAAAATTTTAAAATCAAAAATAGTCATTCGGTATTTTGCATCAAATATTTCTTTGAGCAATCTTTCCGTTTAAATTCTAAAACACTAGATAGCCCTAGAACAGTTTTATAACCATGACAATTCACTCCCAAATGGTTCCGCGACAGCCTCTTTTTTCTGTATCCAAACTTCAGTCTACTCCCACTCCTCTCTGGAAGTTTCTTGACCCGTTGTTGATCACAAGTCCCCCTTTTCTAAGGAATTTGACCATTTCCTGTAAACAGGGGCCAATGTAAAAATTACCAGATATTAAGGCGTCGGGGACCGTTTCCCTTCAGTTGTCACTAAAATATTAGACCAGGGGTGGCCAACCCGCGGCACATGTGGCACGGCTGAATTGTAACAATGGCACGCGAAGACTCATGGAATTTTTATTTAAATTTGAAAAATAATAATAAATGGCAATTTTTCTTACAACTTTATCAAAATGTGGTTGTATCAGCCAAAAAAAAATCCTCAAAATTTATTTTAAATACAATTAACTTTCTATTGTAATTCAGTTATTTATGTTGAGAATACTTCTTCGTTGTTGTTAGTGCTGGCTTAGCAAAAGAAGACGCGAGAGATTTTAGAATTTTAGGCAGGGTTTTTTTTTTTTTTGAAGTATCTGGAAAAAAACAATGAACAGCCAAATAAGTGTTTACTACTCAAGAATGAAAATTGTTTGTTGCGCTTAGCTTTTCTTACTGATATTATGGGGCATTTAAATTTACGATTACAGAGAAAAGATTGTATTTTTTCCTACCTTAGTTGTTAATATATATCTCTTTGGTTAACAAACATTTGCTTTTTTTTTAAAGTGATAACTTCAGACGCGTTTGCTGAAGAGTGAACTTGAATGAAGCGCCACGCTCGAGAATGTAACGCTCATTCGACTTTTTTTCGTCTTTTGTCGGAAATCGTGTTTGGACAGGGTCGGTCAATAGTCCGTGACATACACATCCTAAAAAGAAATCTTGTTACCAAATGTGGGGTGTTTTCCCCGGGTTTTGAGAATTACTCAGCCTTCCTTCTTGTGTACTTCTATAGTTAGTTTTTTTGTTTCGCAAAAGATGAACAGTTGACACTAACTTCGAAAAAGACATACCCTAGGGAATTTAAAAGTAAATTAGGCGATATTTATGTAGAAGAGCATCAAGTTTCTTAAGAGCGTTTTCGAAATGTCACAAATCTGCTTTATCCAACAGATGGCGTTGTTTGCAACTCGGATGACGTCATAAAGATAACTTTTGTTTTCTGGAAACCTATCGTTACTATAGGAACGGGGTGTGGTTTAGAAATGATTGACAGATGTAGTCGGTATGAGAGCGCATGCGCTCTTTGAAGAACCAGATCCAAGAGAGGAAAAACGTGTCAGCAAACGAAGGGGGGGGGAGAATGGGAAAGAGTTTTCTACAAATAGGTTTCAACGTTTGAATAAGGTCTTGTCACTGCCGCACAAAATTGGGTGCGGAGACATTTTTTTTTTGGAAAGCCGTGCTAGTGGATAGGTATCAAAATGTGCATTGCACTTCTAAGTATATATAGTTCTGGAATCTACTCAAAAATACATTTTTCTGCAGAAATGATGAGGCTAATCAGTCTAGATTTGTCGGAAAACATAGGATATATTTGCTTAATTTGGGTATAATTATTATGTGAGTTTTTCCCATTCATATGGAAAATAATTGAGTGTAATGCACTTGATATTTTGTCACATGAATTATTGTATTTCAGGGTAGGCTTTTGAGTACAACATTTTTGAGGTAATTCTATTGTAGAATTTTACTGTTCCCTAGTTTCGGATGACATTTATCCCTTTTTGTGGAAATTGGTATTGTAGTTTAGAAATCATGTAATTCATTTCAACTTTTCTATAAAATCATCGTTATAAGGCTCCGGATTTTTAGGAAGAAAACGTTCAAATTGTCTCTTGACAAATACGTCTGCATTGTCTTAGGTATCATAAACAATGCCCATAAGATTAAGAAGGGAAACGAAATATGGGTGGGGGTTTTAATTTTTCGACGAAGAATTTGGTAGATCTTTATTTGAAATTTAGAAAAGGTATTTTTTTTTCGAGTTTTAGGGGATATATTTGTTTTATTTATCTTTGTTACCTTTATTTATTTATCGATCTAATTCTCTTTGTTTGATAGAAATATGCGAAATTTTAATAAGTTTCTTTCTGCTCATATCTCTTAGATACAAATTGTATTTGAAATTGTCATAGAAGGATGCTTATTATGGAAATAAAGTTTCGATTTGAATCTTTAAAAAGAAAATGTCATTTTTCTTAGAAAATATTAACTAGAGCACTTTTTTGTCAGTCCTTTTTTAACAGCATTCCATTTCTTGTTTTACAAATTAATGCTATTTCCAATCAGGGGCATACTTACCGCGTATCAATGATACGGGGCCCCAAGCTTTGAGGGCGGGCACCCAAACGTGTAAGCAAAAAATCGCAGGGGTGGACTTAGAGCAGGCATGTCAAACTCATTTGATATCACGGGCCACATGAGCTATTTTACATTAAGTTGAGGGCCACATGTTTTCAATGTTCAAAAAATTAATAAAACAGGATTTTTAGGATGATTATACTATGTATTTATAAAACTCAGTGTATTATATTTTTTCATACATAATCATTTAATATTTCATTTATTTTTTAAACTATAAATATTTTATATTGTTTTATAAAAAAAAAAATTATTTTACGAAATAGAATGAATGTAATGTTAATCTTAGAAGATATTTGACGTCGTTTTTTTTTTCAAAGCAATTCATCAAAATTTGGTTGAACATATTGAGTTGATATAATTTTTAAGAAATGATGATAAATGTTTTTCATTTAATCTCGACTGTTCTGAGAATTTTCGTTACTTTTCATTAAAGAAAATGATTGCTTCCGAACATAGCCATTATACGCGTAATAAATGATAACATTTTAAGAAACCGTCATCTACAGATGAAGATATATAAATATCTAGACAAATTACTTCGAAACTTTTTGCTTCGGCAAAGAATCAAAATAGATTTCAATTAATTCCATTTTGTAACTTTTCATCAACAATTACAATATCGATACATAGAGGTGAAATTAAGAAACGAAATTGTAATTCAAAATTTTTAAAATCAGATAATATTTGATCGCGAATTCCATTTCTAATAATTTAATTTAATATTCTGTAAATTTTAATTTAAATGATTTAATCAATAGATTTTTTTTAAAAAAAAACTTTGAACTGAGACAAGTTTTCTCTTTCTATTTGTAATAATTTGTCAGTAATAATTTTTGTTCGAAAGCGTTAATATTATCAAATAGCATCGTAGCAAATAAATTTTTGCCTTGAAGCTTAAGTTAAGTAGACTAGTAATATCAACTGAGAAAGCCAAGTGCTTTACCCAATGTTCATCTTTCAATTAACTTTCATCATTATTTAATCATCTTTTACACTTTCATAATTGTTTTTTCTTGTTTCCAAGAAAATAATGATTTCATCCAGCAATTTAAAAAATCGTTTTAACCCTTATTGGTCAAAATCCATTGAACTTTCATGTAATATGGTTGATCGACAAATTACCATTCTAAACCTTTTAGAAATGAAGCAAATCGACGATGCCAAAATCTACAAGCTCGAATAAAGTTTCAATTATACTGACTATTTTAAAACATGTCCAGTATATCCAAGTACAATACTTGCTAAGTAATAATACGATGAAAATGTTCAAAATTGTACTATTACCATGTTGTTTGCTTGTTTCTTTTAATCTTGCAATTGCTTTAGTAATACTAGTCATGGTAAATGCTCTATCAGTTGTAAGACACGAAACAACTTTTACAAGGATAACTTACACTTCATCAAGATTTCTAAAAGTGCATCAAAAACATGTATTATGCATAATACATGACTATAATTCTCCATTATTTCATCATCTCTGCTGGTTACAGAATTTCAACTTAAAATTACACTTAAAATTTTTTTTTTACTTGTGCTGGACATAATACCGCTTTTATATTTCGAATCTAATCCGCCATCTGTTCTAAGCCGCACCTCAAATTCTCAAAAGGTTATTGTGAAGAATGAAAAATAATGTAAAATGGTTTATCGATATCAAATTTTGCGCAATCAAAATAAATTTAAAAGGAGAAGTAATAACACGTGAATTTTTGGTTATTTTATCAGTATTACCAATTTTTAATTACGGGAACTCATAATTTCTCTAAATACCCCATCCAACAAATTTCTTTCCCTTCGATTCTAAGCCGCACCCCATTTCTGTAGAATTAACATTGGAAAAAAGTGCGGCTTAAATTCGAGTAAATACGGTTATTCCTTCACTTTAATTAAGCACTCACTAATATATTCTTCTTCAGTAAATGGTTTCGACCCGCTTGCGATTAAAAGGGAAAATATATAGTTTTTATAGCAGTTGTATAGTCTTCAACAAATTTAGGTGGCCGCGGTAACCTGGTGGTCAAGGTAACGGACTCGAGTCATAAAATAACTGGCCTAATACCGCTGAAAATCCTCAATGCAGAGGGGGCCGATGCACGTTAAATATGTCGAGGTTAAGACGTCCACCAGTTGGTGTGGTGTGGAAGGCAGGAGAAGGGATGCCAGCTCAGATATCGTCCTCGTCACTTAACCATGGTTCAAAATTACGAGGTTCGTGGCCAAACGCCCTCGAGCAGTTGAAGAGTTCGTTGTTAACATTCGCTCACTCACTCCGTCAACAAATTTAGTGAATAAATTTTTTCATTTTTAAATTGATTTCAGTTCCGACAACTCGTCTTGTCAAAGTTTCCCAGCATGTTGGTCAGAGTTTGTTTTCTGATTTCTGTCATAGTGCCTTTTAAAATTATATTCCTTTGTGGCTGAATTAGAGTTTTTACATATCAGGCCTAATATTTTATTCTTATTATGGGCATAAAAATATTGTAGTTCCCATTTTTCTTGAAAGTTATGATGTTCATCTTCAGTTTATCTTTTCTTACTCTGTTCTTGAAGTGTCATTATATTTTTATTAAATAACTTTTTATTTTAATATGAATAAAACCCAAAATACACTTTCATTCACAAACGATTGCGCAAACACTGCACTTTGACTTGGTCAACTTGGGGGTTTTAAATGTTTTAAAAAAATAAATCTTCAATGGCCTTTGACGGCATGCTATTCGCCTCTTACTGATTGGACACTTCAAAGAGAAAAAAAAAGTTTCACACACGATGAATCGTAGTGCGATATATAGCAAATAATATGCAAAAGTGCATTTAAGAATTAAATAAGAATTTGTTTATTACAGTGAAATTAAATGAAAAAATTTCAATAAAATATTGAAAATAATTTTCATTTAAAGGCTATTTTTATAATTAAATAGAATTTTTTTAAAAAACAAGAATAGATAGCAGGTGAATATATTGTAAATTTTTTAAAAAAGGTTTACCAGAAAAAAATTTTAAAATAAAAAAAAAACCTTTAAATATATATTGACAGTTAAAATTTTGTAAAATGTCTCCGCGGGCCGCAACCTAGGTATTGGCGGGCCGCATGTGGCCCGCGTGCCGCGTGTTTGACATGCCTGCCTTAGAGAGTGCCCTCAAGGATGATACAGGGTCCACTCAGGACCAGCTCCGCCAGTGTTTTCAATACTCATATATTTTTTTTTATATTTAAAATATGTTTTACATAAAATTGATAGAATTTGTTATATATATATACGATGACAGAGATTACTCAGCCTAATCTTATCATGATGCTTTCATAAAAGTTTTGAAACACTTATAAAAATAATAATGATACAAACTGAAATTAGAAACCCCCAGGTATATACGTATAACATCTATTTTTTTCTCAGTTTTAAGTCGGTGCAATTTAAAAAGTTTGATTTTTATTACATGACTTGAAATTATTTTACTATAGTGTTATAATACATTTTGAAATATCATAGATAAATTCAGTTATATTTGTAATACTTGTATACGGAATACTTGAACTCAATAAAGTCTCATTGTAGTATCAGCTGAAAAAAGGCTGATTTTAAGTCATATAATTTTCAGTAGTATTCCACCTCTTCCAAATATTGTCTTTTAGTAACACAAGAATGTTTTGAGCCCGGCAATTTCTCAATAGGAAAAAATTAATGAAAGCAAAAAAAGCTTCTAAGGTTTTTAACTATGTGTAAAAACACAAATATTGATCTTTAAAAATTAAAAACCTCGAAACATAACTGAACAGAAACGAGTTTAGTAGTAAAAGTAAGAGTTAATAGCCATTTCACTGAACGAACCGATTATTCTCCCAAATATCTCTCTTTATATACAAAAATTTTTTCATGATGCTGTAATAAATTCATTTCAAGTTTTTTTTTAAAGTGAAGTTAACAAAAGAAACTACATCTTTTTTACAGAATGGAGCAAACTCACAGTTTGGACAAATTTACATTTATGATAGGGAGGCTTTGCATGAATGTGCAAAAATAGTTAAACGTGACGATGTGTTATAAATTTTACAGCCAATTATGAAGAAAAAACCGTATGAACTACATAATACAAGGAAATTACAGTTTTACAATTTGAGCTGTGACAGAGTTGCATAATTTGTACAATAGGAGTTGGTCCGCCATTAGGCAGATAAGGGAGGGGGCGGTACCTCCTTCCAGTTTTTAATTAAATTTTTAAGAATGGAAAAATGCTTTAAAATGATTGCTAAACTAATCACTCTCTCTAAACTGTCGAATATTGAGATTGTCAAATCTCAGAAAACTTCAAATATATTAAAAACTGATTGGTTATCAGACTCCCTTAACCTTTTCAATAGAATTTTTGCTATTCCTGGTGGGCGCAGTAGCTTAGTGGTTATGGTCACGAGTTCATGTCTGGAGTGTCATGGGCTCAAATCCTGTTGCCACTAAAGACCCTCCGTGTAGATGAGGCCATTCCTCCCATTTATGTGGTAGTTAGGAAAGAGGGATGCCAGCTCAGGTGTCATTCTCGTTACTCGACCGAAGTTGAACATTACGAGGTTTGTGATCAATAGCTCTCTTGTTGCTTTATAGAGCGACACTAATCTATCTCTCTTTCTTTCTTTTGCTAATCCTGCTCCAGGCACATAAATTACTTTAATAAACCCTGTAAAAATTCTCATTTATAGTTAATCTTTCATCTTCAAAATTTACATATCTAATATTGATTGAATTTTTTTCTAAATGGGAAATTTTAAGAGTGCAGTCCATTTGTACGTAGCTGCTTTAATTTCGGAAAGGACTTCCTTTCCAAATACAAAAATAACTTATTTTTGAGATTTGTGCATAATTCTCTGTTTTACGAATTTTTTATTCTGCTTATGTCATCCATTAGCACAGAGTAGTAATTACTTAACAATTCGATTAAAATTTTCCATTATATTCCTTTACATTAAAACTATTTAAATGTAATTTTATAGCAAAAACATGAAGAAAAATTACATTTTCAAAACATTCTCTTTTCATGGAAAATACTTCTATGTATATATAGTTAGGATTTTTCTTTACAGAGCCTGAATTAAGATTTTTGAAACATTCACATTATTTTTAGAGTTACTATTGAAATAACAACCAGGCTTCTTCATAAAAATTTCGCTACTTTATTAATATAAGTCCACTTCTAAATTATATCTTCTAAAAAGTTCAGTTGAGGTAGGGATTCTTGGGAGTTTCCCAAATCGAATAACAAAAACTAAACTTTCGTAACATCAAGAATTATTTTGAAGATTGTCGAATTTTAGATATCCATAATAATAATGTTTTTGATAAATTTTACAACTCGCCATATTGACATCAATAGGAGTATTGTAAAGTTTTCATATGCAAGAGTATATTTTTTTTAATTCTTGATTATAGGGCCCCGGTGCATAGCATCCATTGACCACTCCCTGCAGAAGAGCTTTCAGTCTGGTTGAAATGACAATTCTACAAATGTTTCACTCACTAAGAAAGTATACACCCCACAATAACCCCCTTTTTTCAGTCCCAAAATAGATTCCAATCGCCTCTCCCTGAAATAAACAGCTATCCTGTTCATCAGCAGAGTAGCGAATGGAGCACATAGTCCTTTACGGACTCTAATCTCCTGTCAGGTGTATTTAGGTGACTGTAATGAATCTAATTATTGCCCAGTGTAATTAAAAATAATAAAAATATAAACTATTGCATTTGAAATTTAATAAAATTAAAATACTTTCCAGATGTGAATTATTAAAATTAAATAAAACGCTCTTAAAAAGAGCTAAAAACAGTTGGAAAACGTTAATCTGGAAGTAGGCGGGGCTAGCCCTAGCCAATCCGGTAGCAGCAAACGACCGTAGTTAAAGGGCCGGCTTTTCAGCAAGTTAAAGGGCCTGCCTTTCAACAAAGTTGAAGGGCGAGGGGAAAATTTAGAATAGGTTATGAGAATAAAAGTTAAGTGAAAAGGAGAAATATAAAATTAAACGTAATGGATTTAA
>BMAO01018874.1:0-43636 GCA_019973975.1 Trichonephila clavata | reverse complement strand
TTTGTTAAAATCGACCCCTAGGTGGCGTTGCGGGGTTCATGGGGCGTTATTGATAAATTTTTTTGCATTTTTAATTAATTGGACGCACAATCTTCAAATTTTGCTAAGCAGATTCCTTTCATAGAGTGCAATTCCCCTACAAAATGGGTTTTGTGAACACAGACCCAGAAGTGGCGTTGCGGTGGCTCAAGTGGCGTTATAGACAATTATCCCCATTTTTAAAACTGTTAGACGTACAGTCTTGAAATTTTGATAAGCAGATTCCTTTCGTAAAGTAGAGAACCGCTACAAAATTGGTTTTGCGAATATCAACTATCAAGTTCAATTTCGGGAGTTTAAGAGGCGTAATCGATAAATATTTCCATTTTTAAACTATTTGATCATCCTGCTTGAAAATTGTTAGGCATGTTCCTTTCATGGAATAGAGTTCCTCTAACAAAGAGTGAAACGAAAAATTGACCCCTAAGGATGTTTGCGAGGGGTCAAGAGGAGTTACAGAAAAAAAAATTATTGTTTTTTAATTTTTAGACCCATATACTTGAAATTTGTTAAGCATGTTTCTTTTGTTGAATAGAGATCCACTAAGAATGTATTTTAAGCAAATCAAGTTCTTAGGGGGGGTGCAGGGGTTACTGGAACGTATTGACAAAAAAATTACTTTTTTCGAGCTACAAGGACTATAATAATGAAATTTGGTTTGCATTTTTCTTTTGTTGAATTAAAATCCTCTAAGAGCGGTTATTTTGGAAAACGGCTCTCAACGGGATTATGGGATATTGATAGTAAAACTTCTTTTTTTCTGTTAGATTTAGACTTGAAATTTGGCTTGCATGTTCAATTTACGGAGTAGAGATCCACCGAAAATTGGTTTTGCGGGAATCCACTTGGTTTTTGGGTTACGAAAGAGCAAATATCATTCTATACTTCAATTTTAGAGATTTTTAGAAAATACAAATTGGATGAGTTCTGCCCTTTTTTTTTGCGACAGTTAAAGGTATAAGTATATTTTTCCAATACACAATCGAAATTCTTTAAATTATAGGACTTAGATATCAATAAATTTACGTACACTATATATATAAGCAGTAAAAACTTATAAAACATCATGTAATACCCAGCGAAGCGGGCGGGTAATGGCTAGTAGTATTATATGCACGAGTATCGGTGGTAATTTCATATTGGAGTGCTACGTGACAAATTGTTGTTTTTGTTCGTCAAGAGGGACGACAACATTACAATACTATGATATTTTTATCGTGTGGTAATGTGGTTGCCACATGCTAATGAAAGAGGTATATTATTCATATTTTTTTCCCCGCGGTAAATCATTAATTTCAGACGATTTTAATTCGATATCATTAAAAATTTAACCATTTCTTTGCAATCCTTCTTCAAAGTACTGCTTTAGTTTTGTATTGTATTTTGTGTTATTTTCGAATATATGGATATTTCTAATATCATTGGTGTGAGAGTACTAGGTATTTTTTTTATATAATATGAGGGTTGTACTTTAAATTTTTTGTTGCAAATTGCGCCTTTCCACTTTATTTTACTTGTAAATAATGCATTTTTAAACGTTCCTTGTTTGATGAAACTTACAAAAGGACCTCGCAGTTTTTGGAAAATTGGAAGTTATCGACAACCATTAATTGATATTCATTATTGATTAATGTTAGCATATATTATGTAATTACACTCACTTCCAAAAGTTAAGCACGAAGATATAAAATGCAAAAAAATCAACAAATACTGCTTTGATTGACACAAAATTTGGCAGTAAAGTAGCATATATAATTATACATAAAACAAAATCAATAATTATATACAGAATTGAAAACAATATTAAACTTTTGTTAGTTATCAGATAATGTCATACTGGAGACTTAAACAGAATTATGTATAAAGTGAAAATAAACAACATAAAACGGAAAAAAGGACATTAATAGAATATGTGATCCCCCTCATCTATATGCAAAGTTTACATTTTCTGACCATGCTTTCAATTAGGTGGTCAACCACCGCAGAATTAAGCAATCGCCATTTTTCTTGTAGAGCAGTTTCCAGCTCAATAAGAGTGGCTGGAGGTAGGAAACGAGAAGATACAGCACGGCCGAGAGCATCCCAAAGATTTTCAATGGGATTAAGGTCAGGCGAATATGCTGGCCACACCATACGCGCAATCCCTTCACTCTCCAGGTAGTCATCGACGATGTCAGCTCTGTGGGGACGTGCGTTATCATCCATTAAAACAAAAGTAGGGCCAACTGCTGCAGCGTACAATCTCACAATGGGTTCTAGGACTTCATCTCAATACCAGACAGCCGTCACAGAACCTCGTTTAAAGATGTGAAGGTCGGTGCGGTATCCTAATGAAATCCCTGCCCACACCATAATGCTTCTACCTCGGAATGCGTGATATTCAGTGATGTTTTGGGGCTGATTGCGTGTTCCTTGTTTGCGCCATATCCTTATATGCTTGTCATCTGGCTCCAGAGCAAATCTTGACTCATCAGTAAACATGACACTGCCCCAGTCAGACACAGTCCAATTGCCATATTCTCGGCACCACTTTAATCGTGCCCCTCTTGATTGGACGGATATAGGAACACAAACTCGAGGTACCCGCGCATACAGTCCATTCATATGTAATCTTCGGCGTACAGTATCTGCAGATATAGCCTTACCAATGGACGCTGTAACCATAGATGTCACACGTGTGGAGGTCGATCTGTGATTCCTCTTGGCTACAATAGCAATATATCGATCTTCCGCGGGGGCTGTAACCTTTGGACGACCACCCACAGACCTTCGGACAACTGTATGTGTGGTTTGGAATTGTTTCCATAAAGTGAAATAACAGAATGATGAACGTTGAAAAAAGAGCAACATCTGTGATCGACTGTCCTGCTTCAATGCGCCCCACAGCACGCCAGCGCTCAGAATCTTCCATTCGTTTTTTGGAAGTCATAGAAACACGTATGTCTTGAAAACAAATTGTACGAAAGTTTTAAACACCTTCTATCAGCACTTACAATCAACTTCTGTAACCCTTCATAAAGCTGGCTTATTATAAAACTGCCCTTTTTGCATATTTCTTGACATGAAAGCACGATTGTCTTTTACCTAACATAGTTGCATACTTCCATCTACCTCTGCAGCGAATTGCATCCTCTTCAATTCTGATTGGCTTCCGGAAATTAGCATTTTTCTCTCCGTGCTTAACTTTTGAAAGTGAGTGTATTTTATGAATAATATAATTACACAATGTAATAATTCAATTATGATTAATAAATTAATAACTATTATATATTATATGAATATTATTTTATATATAATAATTATTTTAGTTATATGATTATTTTTATAGTCTCCATGTTATTATATATAATTATTATATTGATATTGTTATTTTCAATCTATACTTTTATTTATTAAATACATTTCAAAACAGTTCATTAAAATTATTTTACCGATGAATGGCTTCAGCTAATTTTAGTCTTGTATAATTGTTAGAGGCCAACACGAGATCATTGGTCAGAGGAGGCTTCTCCGAGCGTTGGCCAATCAATGGATGTCTCTGATTAAGTGTGCAGCCGTAATAAATGTTCCTTGGAAGGGTGATCCATCAGCCGCGGTTCTTGCTGTCGTCCCAACTACTTAAACGTGATAAAGCATCCTTCGCTTCTTTCTTCCTTCCTTCTTTCCTGGTGTGTTTAGTAAATACTCACTCGATGCGCTTCTTCCCTGCCCCCCCCCCTTTTACCTTCATCGCTGCTGAGATTATAAGGAGTGAGATTCTGAGGCCATTCTCTTTCGAAATGATTCCTACCACGAGGTGGGGTTACTCAGATTTCTAAATAGAAATTCACAACCTTGAAAATATAATATAAACAGTCGACTCTCTCGATAATTCGAAGTTGGAGGGGCCAATGAGAAACTTCGAATTATCAAGAGGGTAGAAAAATTCCCAAAATACTCGAAGATAATTTTTTTTCCGGACACATTTAAATTTGAAACTATGTAATAAAACAACAAGTGTACATGTATATAAAATTATTTTAAAGTAGTTTTTAAAAAGTACTTATTATACAATATAAATATTATACAGAAGTTGAAACTCTTGTATTCAATACATTCATACTCAGTCCTAGTCCCCCATCCGGAACAGTGGTTAGCGACGCTGACTGCTGTGCCGTAGGGCCTGGTTTCGAATCCCGGAGAAGACATGGATGTTTGTAAATGTATAGTGCCTTCGCGCGGCATGGGGGTACTCTAAATAGCCGTCGAGCCGCAAGTCCTCTCGTGTGGTTGGTGGAAGGGGAAGATAGGTGGGAAACCCCTGTCCACTCCCAGGGTGTTCTCCCTCAAAATTGAGGTGGAACCGAGCCAAATCGTACTGTCACCTGCATGGTGCTCAAAGCTACGGCTAACGACAGGCGTACAATATAGCCCGATGCCATGATGAATTTCATCGGCCTCGATCTGACTACGTCCGACAGGTGGCATTAGAAACAACAACAACATACTCAGTCCTACGCGTCTCTTCTTCACAATAGCTGACTATTCTTTCTGATCACATGTGAAATAAGGCCACGTGTTAAACGAAAGATATGGACGGCTGACAACAGGGGCGGTTGGTCTATTGTCTACTTGAAGATGGAAAGCAATAAAAGTGCCTTTTCGTCTGAGGAACCGGAAAACACTAAGAAGGAGTAGAATACAGATGGTTATCAAAGAAACTATGTAACAGGGGAGACACGCAGAAACAACACAACGCAAAACTTGTAAGATCCAACCTCTTTGCTACAGGACTGTACATGATAGAGTGTGTTCGAATTGTCGAGAGTTTTAAGATAACTTCGAGTTATCGCGTGTTGTAGTCTGGCCAGACATAGATTTTCCTTCGAAATATTGAGTGTACACAAACGTATTGTTTTTGTTCCAAATATCAAGAGTTTTTATAGGGGCTGAGCATATACCGCGAATTAGCGAATTATCGAAGTTTCAAGTTATCAATAGTCGACTGTATATATAAACTTATGGCATGTTGTGACCCAAGAGAATGATCATATTTATATTATTAAAGTTGTTGTAGTTGGATAGATGAAGCTGTCTTTTGTAAAAATGGTAATCCAGTTTATTATTCATTTAAACACACACACAAATAAAAAATATGGACAACACAAAGCACAAATAAGACATACGCGCTTACTATAATACGAGGACAAGAAGCGGGGAAGAGGTGATTTTCCAGAGACTCGGTTTTAAATGAAGCGGCAATCGAAAGTTCCAAACTCATTTGATTTCCATGGACGGAGTTTGTGATTGGTGGAAAGATATCGCAGGATGGTGTCGTCTGCAATCTTACTTTAAAAACGCTGAATAGTTAATTTTTTTAAGAGATACACTCACGCGATTAAATCCCTTGGCCGCGGTAGCCAAGTGGTCAAGGTAGCAGACTCGTGGCTGGCATGTCATGATTTCGATCCCAGTACCAATGAAGATCCGCAATGTAGGGGAGCGATGTACGTTAAATCTATCGAGAGCTCAAACGTCCTCCCATTGGTGTGGTGTGGTAGTTAGGAGAGGGGTACCAGCTCAGGTGTTGTCCACGTCACTTGACCATGGTTCAAAATGACGCCAAAAGCCCTCATGTAGCTGAACAGTGCGACGTTAATTTTCAGTCCCTCACGATTAAAAGGTAGGCAAACTAGTTAATTGTTTACGCACTCCTGAAAGGCCAAAACTATTACAAATTAAAATTTATACTTTTTCATATGTGTAGTTGTTTATATATATAGTCGTTTTCCATATATGAGTATTCGTCTACATCAGTTGGAGCGGCAGAAACTATCAACTGGAACCACCATCATTTACTGTGACCATTATTACGGCAGACACAAAAAACTGGGCGCAAAACGATGTGGAGGAAGTGTGGACGTTTTCGGTGTTGATTCTCTAGGCTGATGTTAATGGCATCTACCACCCTCTTTTTTATTTGCTTCATTTTAGTATTTGTGTTGTGACCTCTTCTTTTTAACTTATTTATTAAATGTGTAAAAATACCCAGTGGCTACGTCTTCATTTCCAACTCGAAGTGACGTGTGAACCCTCATCGCACATGGGAATTCAGTTTGTCTTTTTTTCTGAACTTTACTGAAACCCCCTAAATCCGAGGAAGACCGTACGACAAAAACGCAAGTACGTTTTTATTATTGTAGTTTTGAAGAAATTGTTCAAGAAAATGCGGATGTAAGCAAAAATCTTGTAATTGATGCAAATCGGAGCAAATTGTTTGATGAAAAATTTACGTATTTGTTGTTGAATTTGGTTCTTATGTTTACTCTTGGAAGAATTTTCACTAATTGAAGAATACTTTGATGCTTTTGATATAATAATTTTGATGCTTTGAAACTGAAGTTGCATCCCCAGTTTCTTGAACGCAAATATTTTTTGAACTTTAATTTTGATGTGATTGTTTTAAAGAATTTTGATGTGATTATTTTGAAGAAACACGATTTTAGGCTTATTTAAATTTCAACTGATTTCTTGAAACAAAAAGTTTCACATCTTGCACACCTTGATGAATATTTTGGGAATTGATATTTTATTATACCTCTGAATATTATTTTTGTGTTATTGAACGAAGAAACTTTTAAAATTTTGATGCTAATTTTTAGTTTCTATTGGTGCTTATCATAAAGTAAATAATAAGTGTGTATGTATTTGTATGTTTGTTGCTTAAAAATATTGAACAATGGCTACCCTTTGTGATTTTCAAAAAAATTACCCTATCTCTAAGAGCTGCAAGTGAGAATCATGATAAACCTTTGCATCGACTAATATTTAACGAAGAAGGTGAAAGATTGAGTCACTTAGATTACGAAAATTTTCTAGTTTTCCACCTGATTTCAATTTAGAAACTACTAGACAAAAAGTCCTTTCTGAGTATTCCCTTAAAGACGTTACTGTAATGTGTACAGTGCTAAATTTAGAATTCTTTACTGGTATATACCATACGTTGTTAGACACTCGTGCCAATTTTAACCCATAAGAAAGAAATGTTTCAAAATTTAGGCTTCAATCGACTACCGGCTTTCACCTAAATATAGTGTATGGTTAAACGCCTAGTCCTAGACAGCATAAGAATGCAACCTTTCCAATGAACATACAGTTCAACATTTCCAGTTTTTGGAATAACATGGGACTATTAAAATTATTCAGATTAGGATCTTACAGAGGCCGTGTTGAGAACTCATGAGGCTGAGGTCCTATTGGCGCGTGCCTTAAGACGTCCCAGATCATACATTTCTTTATTGATAGTACTTAAGATAATATGGATATGACAAGCTACTCAGAAGCAAGAAGGCATTCAAAAAACACGACCTCACTAAAACAAGTGAGTCATTCTTAGAGAGGAGGAAGTGCTGCTTTTTTCAAACCAAAAGCTTTCAACTGATTCATATTTACGGAAGTTATAGAATGTTCTGAAATATATCACGATTCACTTTTTGCAAGCCATTGGGTTGAATCCGATAATGATGCAATCGAGTCAAACTACTGCAAAAAACTGAGAATGTATAATTTTTTGAAAAATAAGGTTGCAATTAATTAAGTACACCTGTTATAAGCTAAT
The DNA here is from genome assembly GCA_019973975.1 of Trichonephila clavata. NCBI lineage: Eukaryota > Metazoa > Arthropoda > Arachnida > Araneae > Nephilidae > Trichonephila > Trichonephila clavata. The sequence continues at coordinate 36,000 of BMAO01018874.1, read as the reverse complement.
TTAAAACGATTGAGGATAGTTGCAATGTCTTAAAGGGTTCATGACGAAATTGAATACAAGAAATATAAATATTTAAATGAATTAAAAAAATAGAAATTTTTATGTATATAAATGTATAAATTTGCCAAGATGAAAATCTAATCTAAAATGAAAATATATGAATGTACTTGAACTAAACCAAACCCTCAAGTTAAAGATAATTGATACACAATGGCTTGTCTTTAAAAATGAAGAGTTTTTTTTAAAAAAATTCTTGTGAAGTATGTTCATTTACCTCTAACTAAGAAGAAGTTCATTTTAAACAGTTTTGAAGTTGTGATTTTAAAAATCACTTTCCTTTTAACTTTTCTTTTTCACACTTTAATCTCGTTCTTTACTCGTATATCTAAAAACAAATCCTTTCTAATGAATTATGATTGAGTTTTGTAGAATTATTAATTATTTAGTATTCGTAGTTTATCAGCTATTTAACTATATTACACTTACGTTTTATAGAATATTTATAACTGATTATTACCGTTATTACTGAATATCTCTTTTTTGTATTACTGAAAAGTGTTTTCTAAATACTGTTTTGATGGTTTTGAAGCAAAACAGTAATCGAAAATTTTCCAGATTCTCACTTTTTCTTCTCTCAAACAGAAAACTGAGTAAAGATAACTCCACGAGGGGGTGCTTTGGGTAATGGGCCTTCAAGGGAGAATGATGCTTAAAGGGATCAAGACCCCATTTTTAGACAATTGAGAAAATGAGGTTACAATATCCTTTTTATCTCGGAGACTTAAGAACTGATAGCTCGAAAGCAGTAAATAAACCAATAAAAGTGTACTTTAATAGAAAAGAAATCATTTTCCGATTAAGGGATGAAACAATACTTAAAAATTTATCGTACGAATTCCAACAATACCTAATTTTTTTTAAAGACAACAATTCTTTTATTTTTTATATGAAATTGTGACGTTCATTTTCAATTTTTTATGTGAACTTTAATTGCATCGCATCTTTTGAATACTAACGTTCCACAAAAAAAAAACACAAAAAAACAAGATAGGTACTTGTGTAGTGCTTCGTAAATTAGAAGCCTGGTCAAGTAACGAGAACAAAACCCTTGTTGGTATTCTACCCCTTTTACTTATGACTTAATGTGACACTTCCTAACCAGCAAATGGGAGAACTTTTTGAGTCTAAACACATTCAACGTATAGATGTGAATGGAAATTTGGCCTTGGAGGATTCAGATATTTTATAACTTCTCTTGATTGCACAATGCAACTTTGTATTCACACTCTAATTAATTTCACCCGTTAAGGGAGACATTGTAGTAACAGGTGTTGATGGATGAAGGAAGGTAGATGTGCTTGGATATGTTATTCCTCTTTCAAAGTACTTAGTTAGGAGTAGTGTATTTAGTTCTTTTTGTCAGAAAAATAATTATATATATATATATATATATATATATAATAAATATGTCTATATTTTTAAGTTTAGATTAATAGTCCTTTATCTGATGTATCTGGCAATGAAAAAAGATCAGATGATGGATTTAATTAGTTGCCTTGGAACTGTAGAACCAGCTAGGGAAAAAATAAGAATAATGGATGAGCGGAATAAAGATGTTTATATATATAATATTTTTTCACCTTCTGAAATGGATGTAGAATTATTTCATTTATAATATAGTTTAATCATAGTATGATAATTAACACTACTACATAAAAAGAAAAATGTATACTATTTTGCCATGTTGGGGATCCCTGAACATATAAGGAACTATTTTTAAAAATTCTCGTAAATACCGAAAAATCGGTATTTAAACTTGTGAATACTGGTGTTTCAAAACTGTACAAATGGCTCAAAATACCGGTATCCGGTATGCTGGTATTGTAATCTCTACTTATGTGATGCAGACTGTGCTAAGCTAGAAGCAATGAATTTATCTTTCTGTACACACATATTGTGGCAAGATTTGAGCAAAAATTCGGAGTTAAGCAAGAGCGGAGGAAAGCATATTGAATGGTATCCACACTAAAATAGAAAAAAATCCAATGTGATCAAGTTCAGAAGATTGCGTGTTTAAATCACATCCGGGTCACCCCAGCTAACCCGGGATTACTCGCGCGAAAAAAACAAACGGGATTTCACGCGCAGGGTATCTCATACACAAGGATGTTTACATACTATTTTTTCAATAAAATTTGTATACAAAGGCAAACAAGAAGAAAAATAGGAAATACAATATATTTATTACACTTTTCTCTCGTAAATTTAGTATTTCTGTTCTTTTTATTAAGGCAAGCAATACATCGTTTATACACTCCTTTAGCTTTCATTGTGAGTGAGTGCAAGGAAAATTAAAATCGCAAAGAAACTTTCTTCATTTGCAAATACTGTAGTACTATGTTTGTTAAATATTGTACCCATCTAATAATTTAAATGCCGAATTTTTTCATCATAACTACAATAATGCGCCATAGCATAAGAAAGATTTTAAAGCGTGCTTATGTATTCAGAAAACTGTAAAGGCAATTCACTCTTAGGGTATGACATACACGAAAAGGCGGTATCCAAAAATGTATATTCAGAATCCGCCTACAAGCTAAGACCATTCAAAGGATGTGACCTTCATGTCAACTAGACTGGAAACTATAAATTTTTCAAAAAAAAAAAGCATAGTAGTAGCATTGAAAAAAGTTAGACGGTGGGTATGACATATCCTGCGCGAGAAGTGCCGAGTTAAAGCCCATTACAGTTAAGATTGCTGTTAAGGCAGGATTACTCCTGTAAAAGGCTTTGTTAGGACGACGACATTGGGATGCTTGGAAAATGGAGCCACTTAAGTGAAAGAGAGTCCACGCGAATCTGGAAGAGACAGTCCGTTGGGACGTCGTAGAGTGTTGAAGCGTCTGGGTTTCCTTTTTGATGTCTCATAAAGATGGAATACGTTACGACATTTCAAGCCTCACGTGACGCCACTTTTGTTTGGGGCGTATTATTACTATTGGTCCATTGGTCCTTGTCACCCCTCGTGCGGTGAATTTGCAGTCGATTGGAGTGAGAACCACGCCTATCACTCCTCCGTCGGCCGGATAAAGGGAGGTCAAAGTGAAACGAGTTTAAATCCCTTCTACCCTGTGACCCAGCTAAAGGTGTGGAAGGAATTAAAGGATCATTCGACATGATAAATTCCAATTATTTTATTTAGTACTAGAATCAACTCAAACACAAATAACACTTTAAATAGGATAATTCAGTCACGCAAGGGAGAGAAGAGACGAGATTTGTGTTTGGGGAGAATATGTTCAATACTGCAGCTCTTCCTTCATATTACTTTACACAGAGCTTATGTATTTAATGTCCTCACTACCACTTTAACACTCTAAGCATCAACTTAATATACGGTGACAGTACCTGAACTTATGCAGTCTTCTATTCAATCCAACTAGACTGTAACACTTCTTGGTTATAATCTTTTACAAGGACTTAAACCAATTCTGGTAAGTTTCACCTTGTAACTATCTTGCAACCTCTTGTTAGCTAAACTTCTTACTTTTTGTTTACCTGTTCTCTTCACTGCTAATTCACTAACTATTCACTATTCACTTCACTTCCAATCCACTCACAATTCACTAGCTCTCAAACTGTCAAAGAAGGAATATATATAATAAACTTAATTTGCATATCACGTTTCCTTTTTTTAGGGGAAGATTGGTTAAAATTTACTAGCCCAAAAAGAATACAAAAAGGACTGTTGGTGGAAGGTCGCATATTGATCCGTCACAAAAAGTTGACTTGCCTTAGAACATAAGCGTTGGATTGTCCGGTCTTGGATACTTCCCCGACGCAAAACTACGTGACCGTGGAGACGTCATTAGTTCCTAAACAGTAAATCGGTCCATTGGTGGAGACCACTTCAAAGTTGTGATCTAATAAAATTTGTTAAACTAAGAAACAATTTTAAATTCATAGAAACTGTAATAATACATTATTCTCTTTCCTGCGAATTTTATGGAAGGCTGCGGTAGCCGAGTGGTCCTTCTCCAGGCTCAAATTCCTCCCATTGGTGTGGTTTGGAATTTTGCAGCTCATTTGTCGCCCTCTTTAATTAATCGTGATTCCAAGCTACGAAGTCCAACTCGTGTAGCTTTGTAACAAAATACTCAATCAACAAAGTCTTACACTCGAGCCGTTCTGGAAAAAAATTGCCTTTTAAACATGTTACTCAGCCTCCGCTAATTTATTCTTTCCTCATTCGTTTTGCAACGACGATTGTCTATCGGGAGAATGGAACTATTGCAGGCGTTTACAACAAATGTCTCCTAGCCGGAGAGAGAATTTAATTTCTCGATCCGCAAAGTAGACGCTAGATAAGTTATTAGATTTCGCGCAGATCTTGCCAACATGTTTAATTTATGAGAGCCGGAGCTCTAGAGAAGCACTTATTAATTTTACATGGCTTCATTATTTCCTTCTGCTGCGGGAGCTTGGAAGAGTTGATGAAATATATAGGTAAAGGGGCATCTTAGAAGCAATTCCAAGAAAAATACTCATTTGATTCAGCAGAGAACAAGGGGGAAGGAGATGCAGAATTAATCCTTTAAGTAAATTTAACTAACTCGTCACACAAAAAATTGACGTGGAAATTGTAAAAGAATGACACAAACACTACATCATTGGTTCCCAACCTTTTTTGAACTGGCGCCCCTCTTTCTAGTAAATATGTCGATACCACCCCCTTCCACTCTAGAGAAATAAGAGTGTACATAATACATGGTGAAAAGAAGAGCTAAGTTTTATAAAAAAATATCCTATTCAATAGAATATATTTTTCAATTTAGGTTTTTTTCTAAAGCCCCGAGATATTTTATCTGCGAATATGAAATAGCTCTATTGCCACAAATATATTTAAATGTGTAATATATATTTTAGCCATAGGTAAGATATTGCTGGAATTGAAACGCTACTGAATTTCTTCATTTAAAAGAGTGGAATAAAAGTTTTAGCTTACCTGCTATAAAGACAGACATTGGTTTTGATGATGCGAAGTAATTCATAATAAACTATTTTTTCAAAATAAATATAAATGGACAATTTACCTTTAAAGAATCACTTTAATTCCTGGTTAACATATTTAATCATGTTTCTTGGATAATATACGTAATGAAATGTAGTGGATGAAAATTTTCCCTACTGCTCACAGACAAGGCAACACGCGCACTACATAAATTAAAATGAACCATATCATTCAATTTAGTGAAGGTCTGAATGTAATGAAATCTTTAAGTTTTTCATGCATTTCCCGAACCACCGAAGTATGTGAATTTTCGTACATGTGATATAGAAATAATTTAAATACATACAATCAACATATAAACAGTATTAAAGTTTACTTTTGTTAGTACATAATCAACGTGTTTTTTTAGTCTTTTTTGGTTAATCTGCCCAAGTCCCTCCGCGTGCCATCTCAAAACTCCCTAATTTTCTCTGGGCCTTTTACCGCCCCCCCCCCAGAAAGCCTCAAACGCCCACAAGGGGGTGTTATCGTCCACGTTAAGAACTTATGCACCACAGGGTCATGAACTCGACGCTTATAATGCTTCTGTCAAGTAGTGAGTTCGAGGTCTAATGGCATTAAAGCAGTGTTTCTCAAACTTTTACTACTTGCCACTCAATATTCAATCATAATTTTCATCGCACTCCCCTTCCCATACAATAACAATGTATTGACTTCAATAATACTATACATTGAGGCCATACCTACAGTACGACTTTAACCTCCTAAGTGTCACCCGTTTCGCTAAACCAAAGTGATTATTGCCCTGGACGTATATATACGTCTTTCCAAAGTACTATATTTTCTGTGCACTGCTATCCATAAAATCATTCCGAATGCTTTGGAATGCAATAAAAGGACCTTGACAATATATATGTTCAGAGGATTTGCTTATTTATTCCTTTTCTCCCCTCCCCCAATTATCAAAAACGTACACCCAAGTGGAAAACTGTGGCCTTGGGAAGTGAATCACACAACTTTAAATCGGCAGTTAAGGGATTAATTGTAAACCGTGAAAATTATCCAGATAAATATTAATTTTTGGTTATAATTTTACATACGACAAGCCCATGGGTTCACTGGCAATTATTAAACTTGTTCTTAACTTAGTGCTGTTAAACTAATTATAAAACAGATTGTACATTACTGATACATTTATAAATTTATTACATCAATGTAAATGTGTATTTTTTTTATGTAAGAATTTATTTTGTTTGTTTTCCTTCCATAAATTAAAAATTTTCTTATTAATATTTTGTTTTCGATTTTTCACTATGCTCGCGCCCCTCTTGTAGAGTTATCACGCGTCCCTCGAGGGGGGGGGGGTGCGCCTCACAGTTTGATAAACATTGCATTAAATAATCCCCCCCCCATTCTGAGGCGCTTATGTGCGTTAAATATTTCGAGGCCCAAAGTCCTTACGTCGATGTGGTGGAGAACTTTGAGAGTGGGATTCCAGCTAATGTATCGCTCTTGCTACTTCATCGAGGTTCCAATTACAAACTATCGTGTAATTTCGTAATGTGGTGTTACTAAACAATTGATCAGACAAGCGATAGTGTATAACCAGTTATAAGGAAGTGTTATGAAAAATACTACTTTCGAACAAATAAGTTACGTATTAGTCTAGAAATATTTACCAGTATTCTTTCGTTATTTTATTAAAATTATCGTTACGAATTTTGTATAATGAATGCTTAAAATAGAGTAAATAATTTTTTTCTAGATGTGTAATAGGTTAATATTACTCTCTGTTGTAAGTATTTTATGCTAAAATTGCAATATTCGCAATCAACACCGTTTCTTACATTATAACTGCGATTCAATGGAAACTCGACGGAATGTTGGTCATAGAGTCAAATTGGGATCATTTTTGGTGACAACTTTGACCACTTGGTGACCATGTGGATACTACAAGAAATTTCTGGAGAAATCTATAAATATCACGTAAGTGGATATTTTCTCGAAAGATCCGATTGGCTGAAAAATAGGGAGTCACTCACCGAAACTGAGTTAGTATTGTTTTGACTGTTGAAGAGCCAGTATTGTCTTGAACTGTAGAATAGTTTCCTCTATCGTTGAAGAGTCAATATTGCCTTGAGCTGTTGAAATGTTGTTTTGATTGAGCTATTGTTTGCGATTACCTTGTATTTCTAGGCACTGATAGTTGAGTCTAAGAGTGATAGAAGGTTTGAAGACCTTCTGGGATAAATTTTGCAAATTTTACTGTTGTATCCTGAATTTCTAAGGATTTCTTTTCGTCAATAAATTTTCATCGCTCTTTGAGACTGATATCATTAAATACACAAACCCTGGTATAGGTAACAACAGGGGGTTGTCAACATGTGGCACGAGGTACAATTCTCAGTGGCACTCTGAACTATTCTACAAATTTGTCAGTTTTTGAGTGGATGGAAGTTTTGACAAATTTGTAATGGACCTTATTTGACAAATATCTTCTGAATTATTGACATTTACGGAATCACGAAAAAATCTGAAAGATAACCCTAAAGATAAATTTACAGCTATTTTGTGAATTATTGAAGGTCATTGCTGGAGAGATTGAAAATTGCATGTACTCTGCTTTCTGCGTTTGGCTCTGCATATCTAACTAAAAAAATTTTCCTCTTATGTGAAAAATATTTCGAATCCGCAAAGAAGTTGTTTAACAATGGAATGCTTATAATATCGTGTTTAATTAAAAGTCGAATATTATACGCCTGATTTTACGATATGAAAATAGAGTGCTGCAAGCACTAGGTTCACACACACATTAAAATTTTTATTTATCTTTTTATTTAACTATAATGAAGGGTAATACTTCTATTTTATATTGTCTATATCTTATTTTAATAAATATGTTTAAAAGACATAATACATGTACAATGAAAATTTTTAAAAATTTTTATTGAAAAAATAGTTACATTTTATGCTGTTTATTTTTATGTTAAGAAATGTATTTAAATGATACAAAATTAATACATAATAAAACTAAATATCTATATTAACATCTATATTATTGTACTCTATTAACTAACTCTGCATGCATTATTGCGGGATTGTTTAAAAAAATGGTGCGTGGAATGCCACGCGATAGAAGTGAAACTGCTTTGGCCACGTTGGTCGTAAGTGCAGAAATACATCTAAATATATTTAACTGCTGGGGGAACTTATTAAATTCAAATAAAATTCAAAATTCTTAGGCAACCGTGAGCGAATCCTGAGCTCTCAATCGCATTGTTTTCATTGCCATATAAAGCAAATGCTGTGGGGTCACTCCACGACGATCAACACGTCTTGATTCACTCGTAGCCATCATGAATGGTGTAACTCTAACCCCTTCCCTGAAGTTTCTAAAATGACCCAAGTAAATTGCTGGGAAAGAGAGCTCCTCAGCATGTTCATCAAATAGCAAGCTTCTTGGTACATTCGTCTCTCCAGGAGCAAAATGAAGATATTTCTCTTCATTCCATAACAACGTCTGTTGCTGGGCTGTAAGACCCTCTTCAATAGTTATATTTTCACTGATTTCATCTTGAAGAACTTGAGACGTACTCTATTTGAAATTGAAGAAACTATCATCGATTGTAACATCATACATTCTGTACAGTGGAGTAGCTACTAAATATTGCAACCATGTTTTGATGCTTCTTTTAGTAACCAAACCCATCCAATAACTTGTTCTGTGAATTTTCCTCCGTTTGATGTGAACATTGACACAGTAATCATCATCAACATTCCGTGGCAGTCGATTGACCATTGTATTGACGGATACTGGAACATTGATTATTTACCCTAATATTCCAAACTGACCGTGCACATGTCTCAATCGCCTAATCTGCATGAAAGGTATTCGTGGAGAAATGAGTCTTTCTGATACCATATCCAAAGTAGGAAGATGTGCTGGAATATCTGGGTATACAAAACCATTATATTTTGATAAATTTGGTATATTTTTCCTATTTAAACTTTGTTGGCAAAAGTAGCACGCTTTAACGTCTTCTTAATTAATTCCCGGGTAACATATTTTGTAAAATATTTTTATGCTCAGCAACAGGCGTTCTCAAATCATCTCTAAACCATAATCTATCACAAATCGAACACCCGTGACCGAAGGGATTATCAACGAATCGCTTTTGGAAATCTTTGGGAGCATTTTTATGGGAATCATAGTCTTTGTAACGTAAGATAGAATTTATTATCGATTCACATTTATCAGTTACAACACGTACTAGACTTGTTGAGGGCTCTGTACTTGTTGATTGCACAGGGTGGTTCACAAAGTCCGTATTAATCTGTGCTGGCATTAGATGAGTCTCAATAGCATTCCCCTCATCAGTCATTAAACTCGGCATTAAGAGAATATTTTGCAATGTTTTTTTCCGTGCTCGATATTCTCTCATGTACTCTGATCGAGATATGGCAGTAGCGCTTGATGAATGTTCACTATTTTTCTGTTTTGTTATCACTTTTTCGAGTGGACTTTCTGCTAGTTTTTCTTTTCTTTTTCTTTCACGAAACTCTTTTCCTCTTTGTGCATTTGATTTAGGCATTCTGATTAGAATCAATAATAATTCAACGCAAATGAAAATTAAAAAAACTAATTAGCTGCCGAAAACATCACCATGTGGCCAACAATCTAAGGAAATATTTTTAAAAGGCACGCTTTTGCTGCAAGAGCTATTTTGTCTACACCGTAACGCAAACATTGCAACACATATAACCGTTGACAGATGTTCCCTGGTCTGGTGAGAAAAAGGGGGGCGGGGTCGACCAAAGGCGGGCAATCATCCAACTTTTTCACGGATATGACGCAAGTCACAGGGTGTCCCCGCTCGCTATCTCCTCGCCATTGCGACGATTTGGGGGAAATCACTACTTCCGTTCGCTTTCTCCCTGTTACGCAAAACTGGGCAAATTTTCGATTCACTCCTTGAGCAAAGAAGTTTCACTTCAAAAATATCATACTGAGTGGCACGCTGAATCATATTGGTAGATTGGTTTGGCACGCCATATCTAAAAGGTTGCCGACACCTGGGTAACAATATAGTTTAGGCTGACGAATTTATAGCTAGCACTTGACTGCAAAATTCTGACTCATCAATAAAAATTAGTTTTAGAAGACTAATCAGTGAAGAATATTTTTTGTTCTGAAATGACCCTGATTACCTCATTTTAAGGGATTGTGTGCCAACATTTTCTAACCATAAAATTTAGTTTGTTGCTTGCTTGGTCTTATATTTGTGTATTTTCTTAAATCTTTAGAATAATCATAGTTTTGAAGTTTTATTTCGCGCATGATCTCTCATTTACATGATCTCTCACTTACATTTCTTCCATTTATCGGTGACGAGTATTTCTCTATATTTTTTCTTAAATGTTTATATAATTTTAATTATTTTTATTATATTACTATTACATTATTTAATATTTACTTAATCCAACTTTTCATATTCTGAAATTATTTTAATTTTAGAAAAGAATTCTGACTAGATTCAGTCTTAAGCAGTGTAAAACTCTAATATTGCTTTAATTTAAATAGTTAATGGTTTTAAACTATAATTAGTCATTGAGATTTCATTTTCCAACAAGAGAAAATAATTAGCATCAAATATAAGAATTGTAAACACTAGGATGAACCATTTTGTGGAGTCTGTACCTGCATTCATGATAAAGCAGATACCAAATTATGAAACCTATAGGGGTATTCTTTCATTTATAATTATGTTTCCTCCCCCTGGGGTTTGTTAAAAATATAAGCCACAGAATTATGGAAGTGTTAATCTATATTTTCCTTTTAAGCTTAAATGAATGCATTTATTTTAAAACCTTTGTGCAAGTGCTTGAAAAAATTCATAAAAATCTCCCAAAATAAAGTAGGTTGCATAATCTATCGAAACAATTTGTATGGAATAAACGTTACAATAATAAAGAGGAAAGGAAGAAAATGATCGCGAGTGATTCAATAACTCACTCTTGAACATTTCTTGGGCGTTCGAAATGAGAGCCTCATTTTTCCAGACAGTCCAAAAATTAATCTGAAATGGACATTCTAAAGGATTCTTGTAATAATATTTTCAAAAGTGATGGATGAAGGCTGCGAAGGAATCGTCTGCTCGCGAGTAGTCATCGTGGACCTCAGTTTCCTTGGTTTGGTTTCGAGTAGAGTTGAATCTGGGTAAAGAATGACGCCAGGGGGGGGGGGGGTGAGATGCTTTTTTTTCTGACGAGAGACACTACTAACAGAGAAAACACATTTACAGATTTTCTTCCTTCTTAGAAGAGTGAGCTTGTTCATTTTCCCTTTTTCCTTTTCGGTTCAGACATAATCTGGTTTGGGCTCGAATTCCAAATGAATAGTGCAATGGAATGGTAATTCTAGATTTCTAATTTTTTTAGCTATAGCTTAGAGATAAGGCGGATATCTGACCTAAATCTCCATTTCTAATATGCTAGCTTGACCCTGTAAGAACTCTGAAGCCGAATTGATACCTTTATTAGAGGTTTGGCGGGTTTTCGAGATAATCGGAACCATTACGTTTTGTATTCACTTGACAAACTTCGACTTGATAGATGTGGCAGCTGTCGCGAACTAGTGGCTGGCAGTTCATGATGTGAATTGAAGAGCCACTATGTAGAGGGGTCAAAAATTTTCATGTTGACATGGTAAGAACGTTTGAGTTGCCAGCTGCGGCGTGTCTTCATCTTTTGATATTAGTTCAAAATTAAGAGGTCTTTTAAATTATTACGTATGTAAATAACTATTCAAATATTTATGGGAAATTAGTTGCTTTTGTTGAAATAGAATAAAATATCTCGGACAAAATTCAAGAATAAATTATCTTCTTTCCGGTTTTGAATCATTTACTGAAAATTGAAAGAAAAACAGAGGAAAAAGTATTAAAGAAAATTTAGGTGTCAATTAAATAGATGCATTATCTGAGTCTTTTGAGACAAATTTTGTTTTGAAGTTTTTTTATTGTTAAAGTTTGCAAGCAGACTCGATTGATAGGAAGATGCCTTCAAGTTAAGCAAATTGCCTTTGTGTACTTCTGTGAAAAATGTAAACAATTATATTTTTGTTTAATAAAGGATGAAGGCGTGGATAGTTGTTTCCGGTACCTCTTCTAGTGAGCTCGGTTTTTCTGGTTACTCAGCCAGTGGCCCTGTTATGGCTTCAAAATGTGATAATTAATCAAAGTCATCTTGACAAATAATGAAAGATCAACTTTCTTATGAGCTTCAGCTTTACATTTTAGTTTCCATGTGTGATTTCAGTTTCATCGAATGGCAATACTTAATTCATGGAAAGTGAATTATTTTGAGTCAAAAACTAAGGCATGCTACTCATACTAATTATACACAATGTGGCATAAATTTTATTAATTTCTTTAATTTTTAATTTGAAAATATTCTAATTTCCTAAAAAAAGCCATCAAAAGGAAAAAAAATCACACCCTTAAAGGTATCTGAATGGTTGCGACAACTTTTTTTTAAAAAAAAAATGGAGATAAGTGAATTTTTTTCTTGTTGTTTTTAGATTTTTTTTAGTACATTTTTAGAAAAATTTGCTTAAATTAAGAAGAGAAAAAGAAATTATTATAAGTAAAATGGGTACTAGTTGACAAAAATAACATAAACGCGGCCCATTCTGTACCAAAGGTTTATAAACAAATTTTCAATTTTTCAATTCTGATCTGTTGCTATGTTATTCATTGTCAAAATGACCTTCAGGATAAGAGATATTTTAATTTTTACAAAACTAGAGCACTTTATCTCGGTTATTATATAAAAATTGCTAAAAAAACAATGATTACATTCACATAAGGGACTGTAAATTTTGTAATAAAACTGTGATTGAAAAACCTGAAGGTTAAAACACTTCTACTATTATATAAAATTTACACAAAAATTTAAGTTAATTATTTTCAAAACCTTTTTAGCAATCGTTAGCCCCATTTAATTATTTTCAAAAAATCACATTTCGAGTTAAACGCGTTTTAAAGTATGGCATCTAGTTGAAAGTAATGACATCTGCTTTTACCAAAACACTTGTAGTTTTTGTTCTAGGGAACATAAAATGATGAACTTGGTATTTTTATAAAGCTAATAAGATGGCCTGTAAAATAAAATTATAAAAAAAAAAATTGGCAAAATTCACAATTTTAGGGTAGTTGGGTATCTTAAGCTGAAAGAGCAGCTAGCAACAAAAAATGGCGAAAAATAACTTGGCAAAACCTCTTTCCCTAATCTGGTTGCTGAAATCCAAATCCTTCAAAAAACAAAAGTCCTCATACCAATTAGTAAAGCGTATGGAGCTATTAAAAATTAAGTTTCAGAACTGCTGTTCACACAGTGGCTTCTTCCAACGACCCAGCACCACTTGTTTGACTGAAAATAGAAATGAAACAGCCGTCACCAGCAAGACGCAGGCATTGAAGGAATGCGCCAATAAAAAGCAATTCCAGTGACAGAGGAGAGAAAGCCGCTGTGTCTTATGCGGTAGATTAATCGTCAAAGGGGACTTCAAAAATGTCTCCTTCTTTTCATCTCCGGGAATAGGATTTTTCTCCCAAATGAGAGGGATTCGGGCTTTCATGGAAAGTTTTCGACAACGCTTGGGATCCTGAGATAGATTTACAAAATGGAATTTTTAATCCATTCATTAGCTTTAAAAGATTGGAATCAATTCGTAAGGAAATATGAATAAAAAATATGTTAATGTATATGTTATATAGAGGATATTGATCCTCAGGGACTCGTTAATGGTATGACAGATCTGTGTCGGTCCGAAAAATACAGTTCCTTAAAAGATAATCGTATCATCAATAAAAACTTATTCCTGCAGTGGTCAATATTTAAGTTCGAAGTATCTGAACATTTATGTAAAAGTGTGACGGATCTATACGCGGCTCTACTAACCCCTTGGGGATTCCTTAAGAAAAATAATTATTTGAACCAACTTTCACCGAAGGTAAGAAAACGTGGTTATGCAAATTAAGTTTATTATATAAATTCTGTATTCGCGAGATTTGAGAGTTAGTGAAGGGAGGATCGTGAGTTATCGAAGTGAGAATCTAAGATTATTATAGTGAGAATTGAAGATATCCAAAGTGAGGATCACTCGGAGGTGAGCTGATCAAGACAACTATTAGTGTTCAAGGCCTCATCTGTAGGACTTTTGACTGACAAAGGTTCAGGTATTGTGCATATTGTTTAAATAGAGAGTAAATTTTTAGTGCGCGTTTGAGTTAATAACGAGCTTGTATAGGTTATTGTAGAAGTTAGTTGAATGTCTGTAAATATTATCCCCAGGCTAACTGGTCTCACCTTCGTGCTCTAAATAGTGATCAAACTATCTTAATTGGATTATTGTGTCTGTGTTGATTCTTGTGACAAATAAACGATTTTAGTGAATCCTGTCATCTGATCAATAAGTTGCTCCCACAATTCTAGTCGGGTCCTAGAGTAGAAAAGGGGGATTAGAGGGAAGTAGGAATAGTCCTCCCATTACAAAAGTGATGAAAATACTCCTAGTGTTAAATTCAGCAATACCCTTAACTTACGCAATAGGTAGGACTGAGTGATAACCGCATATAAGTTGAGGTATAATTTTGCATTTAAATACATATAAACTTTTTTTTAGTAGGAGCTGAAGACGAAAGAAAATAATTTTGAAAAAAAAAATGTTTAATAAATTCTTAGATAACACAAATTTATAACTCGCTGGGATGAATTGGTAGATCATTCGATGAGAATATTTCACCTCAGGGTTGAATATAGTTTATTTACTGTACGCAGAGGCGGATTAAGCGGCTGGCGGCCGCCAGGGGCCCCAAGCTGATAAGACTTCAGTTATAAGTTCAACGTGCAACAAAAAATCTTGTACTGATATTGCAAACCCAATGATTACCCACATTTGAATCGTATAACAATTAGTGTTGCCCTCATATATTACATGTAATTGCGGTTGAAATCCGTTTTTTTTAAATGTTTTCCTGAACTTTGATCTTTAATATATGTTTTCGGTTCCAAGTTTTTAAAAATTTGATCCCAGATTTCTTATATTAGAATAATGATCCCAGATCTCAGACTAGAAACAACTACCAATGTTTAGTTCTTTCAAAAGAATTTAGTATTTGAAGGTTCGTGATTTATTGTTATCTGGATTTTTGTGTTTATATTTTGAGAATGTGGGGAAAGAGATCGAAGCAGTGTCGGATTAAACGATATGGCGGCCCCTAGGCAGTCGAGTTCTCGGGGCCCTGTAGCCTGTTTTTGGAGCACTAACAGAAAACCGAACATGCTTTTGTGGGCCCCTAAAAAGCACGGGGCCCATAGGCAACTGCCAACTCCGCCTAACGAGTAATCCGGCACTGGATCGAAGTATTTTGCAAATTTAGTATCAGTTTTATTTCAATCAGCATGACAGAAAAAGCGAAATATTTAAGGAAGATTGAAATTTTTCTAAAATGATGAATGAATCAAATAGTGAAATAGATGAAAGTTATTTTTTGGAAAAAACTGTAGAGCATCTTTGGCTATTGAAATAATTGATCACAGGGATGTTTGCATACTTTCATAAGGTCTGAATTTTGCAGGCATTTTTTACCAATGGTCAACTTAAATTTGATTAACTTTTAAAGTTAAAATTTCAGGTAATGTGCATCTTGTTCTTTAATTTTTTTTTTTATTGTCTTGGTTTCATAGGATCATTTTTACACCATTTGCTTTCATATGTTTGATTTTTGAGAAAAGCTTGTGTGTTTCTAGTTTGATAATGTTTTCCTTTTAGTATTTCTACATTTTAAGTTTTTGTAATATAGAGAAAGGGAACTATGTACAGGGCCAGCCATGTTGGTGGTGTGGCGGATGTTGTGCGCAGGGGCCCCAGAATGATCAAAAACTAAAATGTACTCTTGCATATGAAAACTTGACAATATTCCTATCATAAGAAATGTGAATATTTGTCGTAAACATTACTATTGTAGACCTCTGAATTTCAACAATCTGCAAACTAATTCTTGAAATCATGCAGACTTTAACGGTTCGCACTACCACAGATGAAGCATATAATAAGAATGGATTTTAAATTCTGAGAAACATTCCTGAACAACATTTCTTCTTATCAGGGCCGTAGCTATCACCGTATCAATGATAGAGGCCCTGGACGTGTGTAAGCAAAAAGTCATAAAATGTTATCAATGGTCATATTAAGAGTTCCTTTTTACGTTTATAAAATAGTATGTCACTGGCATAAAACGATATAAGTTTTCCATGTGAATTTTGAATCTCAGGAAACGCAATAAGAAAAGTTTAAAAGCTGGTAAAATTACTCAAAGTAATGAGAAGACAAGGAGTGGTGTGATCTTTGAATGTAGGAAAAACTTCTCATTCAAAGCGGATCCACAGAAAGATCGTTTGAAGTGAAATACAGATAACACTTATTAGGATGGGAAAAATCCATTCAGAATGTTATTTGCCTGTACATGACACAATAACCCCTTCGTCTATTGATTGATTGACTGTAATAAACGTCGTACTAAGAAGCTACAGGAAGGCTTGGCCCTTAGTCGGAATTTTTTTCATAGATGGTCCAGTGAAAGAGAGTATTATATTATATTTATCCCGGTTCTCTTTTATTTCTGTAACAACCAAGATACTGAATGTGCATTCATGGTGAGCAAGGGCTAGATAACTGCTTCCCGTTCCGAGAAAAGATAGGACCATAAGCGCCTGAAGTCTTCTGTCACCCTCCAAGTCTATAGTTAATTATTTTTTTAAGGAGTATCAATGAGTTCTCAACGTTGGTTCTCTGGGTGAAGGGGGAGCGGGCGCGAAATGAAAAGAATGGGACAGAATGGCCCTGAGAAAGTAAACTGAGGAAATTTTGCGTCAATTTGACTTCCGAACTAATTTCTTTTAGCTTCCTGCGCTTATACAGACAAATCGGAGAACCATGTTTAAACAACAAAAAAAGGTAACTATATTTTCATTTTCAAATTCTCTTTTAAAATTTTAAGATATAATGCGCAGGTATTTTAATCAGTGCGTAAGATAAAGTGAAAAAAGTATTTTGTCGCATTTGTGTCATTACTATTTTATTTATTTATTTATTTTTCGATTTACATACATAAATATAAATAACTGCCATCAGTTTCTTAGAATATTTTTATGATTATTAACATATTTAAATGTGTTAAATGAGGTCTTTAAAAGAATCTTAAAACATTTTCGATTGGCATTTTCGATACTTTTTTAATTAATTCTTTTGTCCAGACAACTTGAAAGGATATTCAGTGCAATCTAATAATTAAATGTGTGTAACTAATTATAAAAATACATAAAAATCGTATAATTACTTTAAAATGCATAATTTATATAAAATATTGTATAACATTCTGTATGCTTCTAATAAAGTTAATCAAAATTCATCTATAACTATATTTAAAATCTTTAAAAAAGGCAACAATGCCAATACTATAGCAGGAATTTCTTATAAAGAGCATTTAATGAAATGTTTATTTTTACAGAACAATAATAAATGTTGAAAAATATAGGTACTATTTTTTAATTGCTCCTAGTTTAAAATCATTTAAAGTGGTAGCAAAATATATTACAGAAATAAAAATATGATAAACACAATTTATAAAGTAGATAAGAAGAGAGGAGAGAGTGATTTCAAACAAAATAGAAATGTGAAAAGTTATTCAATATGTAGTAAGATTGTTTAATTTTGAGAAATGGAACTTTAAATGTAATTAAGATATAAATTTAGTTTAAAAATTGTAGATTTCTTTTGTGATATTGTGGCATTTGTCGAACAGTTTTGAGTTATCTTAGAAATTTCAAATTATTTTGGAAATGTTTTATTGTTCTGTTTAGTCACAAAGTATTAAGATTTTTGAAAAAACAAACAAGTATAGTAATAATATTAAACTACAATGTGTAAAAAACATTTGTATTCAGTTAATGTTTTATTAACTTATATTTAGAAACTTTAAAAAGAAACTTTACAAATCAAGAGTATTATAATTGTTTTTCCAGTTTTTAAAAGAAAACATTAGAATTTTTGAATGCTTACTTTTGGTTGAGACATTTTAATAATTTTGATTATAAGTAATCCGGAAGCTAAGCTACGTTTTGTTCTAGAAATTAAACTATGATTTCTGTAAAGAGTAAAAGAATTAAACAAAATATGTGTGTATTAAATCGGAAATTTCATACTTCCATCACACACACACACAGAAAATTTGAAAAAAAAAATGAAATGTAATTTTATGAGAGTTTGGAACAAAAAATTTAATGCTCTTTAGAAATTTTAGCTAAATTTGGACTGGATATTAAAAATTGCAGAAGGGGGGGGGCAATCATTTGATAATGCGTCTAATATGTCCGGGCGTACTCAGATCTACAGGCACGTATTAAAGAACACAGTCCAAGCGCAGTTTATATAGCCAGTCATTCTTTAAATTTAGTAGGAAATTTAGCAGCAGAAAGCTGTAGCGATGCAATTAAATGTATTATGCTTGTACAGAAATTATTCTATTTTTTTCTGTGTCAACCCATCGCTGGCGAATTTTAAATAAAAATCTGGAAAGGAGTAAACATGCAATATCTGTGAAAAAAGTTTCAGATACACGATAGTCAGCAAGAGCAGATGCCGTACGAGCTATAAGACTTGGTTATACACACATAAAAGAGGCCTTGGCTGAAATCCGTGATACAAATGAGGAGAAGAAGATCACAATACTGGAGGCAACTTCTCTTTTGAAACATGGTAGAATGGTCATTGGGGCACATGATCTCTGATGAGGTCTTCATCCCTATCTTGAATTTGAGGGTGTATTAAAAATTACACTTGCCATGTTTATTGGGAGGTGGGAAAAGTATGAAAAGTTAAAAATTTAAAAATAAAATTAAAATTAAGAAAGTGCATTAGATTGCGACCTGAAATAATAATAATATAAAGAAAAATTGCTGGGCTATATATATATTTTTGTTTGCGTTGGGGTGTTTGGTAAAAGAGTGGAATACTGAGTCGACCGTGGCTAACTCCGTTGCCGGAGGCTAGCGTACAGAAAACTTAATCATTGGGTACTTTTGAAACACATGGGAAAGTATGAAACTTCCCTAATGATCGTGATTTGGACCATACTCCAGAGGGTGAGTAATACTAGCAAAGCATTACAATCAGTTGGGTGTGAGCTATTAAAAGGAACTAATCTACTGAAATCTTTAGAAAATTATATACAAAATCTCAGGAATGAATTTGGAAAAGTAGAATAAGAATCAACTGCTTTATCATTGCTCTCATTTGAAAAGGAAATTGGACAAGCTTGCAGGCAGCGAAAGAGAAAATTTTTTTTCGGTGAAACTAAAGAAGGTCATGAATTTGAAAATAGGGAACATTTCTTGTTCAACTCATTCTATGCCATATGCGATAGGACAAATGCAGAACTATCCCGAAGAGCTGGAATATATGAAACTGTTATAGAACCCTTTATGTATTTTTTGATGAGAGGTTTTCTGAAATTAAGAAGAAAGCTGTTCAAAAATTAAAGGATATTTACAAAGACGATATTGAATCGCTTAATTTTGACGTTGAATTGGATCAGTTTTTGCTATTTTTAAAAGAAAACAAAGATACTATGAACACTCCAATAGAAATTTATCGATTTGCAAAAGAAATGGTCTCGACTTTCCCTAATGTAGAAATACCTTTAAAAGTATTTTTAACTATACCGTTATCAAATGCAATCAGGTGAGAGGTATCTTTTTCGGTTTTAAGGCGTGCGTTATAAAAATTATTTAAGTAGTATGGGAGAAGACAAACTGAACAGCATGGCCATATTATACATAGAACAAGCTGTTTTGGACCAAATAGATACTGCAAAAATAATCGATGAATTTGCCCAAGAAAAATCAAGACGTAAAGTTATATAGCAAAATTTTAAGCTTTTAAGTAGTGTTTTTTTTTTAATTCTTTAAAATAAAGTTAAAAGTTTTTTTTGAGCCATTAATTTTTTTTTTAGCTATACATTTTATTTTGAGAATTTAAGGTCAGCGAATTTTTTCGACTCTTCAGCCCAGGGGGCCCCAAACCTTTTACCGCCAGGGGCCTCCAACTAGCTTAATCCGCCTCTGACTGTACGTAGACACATTTATACAGTTCTTTCTACACAGTTCTAGGATATAAATAATAAAGGCAGAAACACACAACAGATTGGGTAGGGGGGAATTCCCACGCGATGGTCACACCAGTGTACCCGCAGCCTTAATGACTCAACAACCAGTTTTCCACCAGAGTGAAACCTGTCTGGTGGCGCCCTCTAGCAGTTATTACAAAAATAAAAAATAAATATAACCATTTTTTAAAATTTCAAAATTTCAAAGCCAATCGAAGCTGCTTCTATGTAGAAGGTTACTTAAGTCTAACAAAGTAGAGTGCCGTCTCAAAATTGTTTTTCTCCCCTCAAATTTTCGCGTAGCATGCTAATATTTTTTTAATTCTCTGTTTTGATGAAATCGATAGAGTCTATATTTTCTTAAATTTGCAACCCTCTTTCAATTAGACTAAGGCCTTCTGTGTCAAATTCCCAACACCGTCCTTCGATTATCTGAAAGAATTGAATCTACAGATTTGGTTCATAGATAGGAATACACTTAGTTTATATATATATATTCCATACTAAAACTTCAAAATGAAGAAACAAAAACATACCTCAAACGCTCTAGACAATAGTCATGTTTTGACTATGAACACAACTATTGCTGTCCACGGATATTTAATTAATGAGTGTGACGAGAGCTCCTCAACTTTCACATTCATTTAGTGGTCGTGGTAGCCTACTGGTCAAGGTATCGGACTCGTGGCAGATATGTCAGGAGTTTGAGATTAGGGCTGCTGAAGATCTGCCGTGCAGAAGTCCGATACGCGTTAAATATGTTGAGGGTAAAATGTTCTCCCGTTGGTGTGGTGCAGAAATTATTAGAGGGGGTGCCAGCTCTGCTGTCGGACGCGTAACTTGACCATGTCTCAAAATTACGAAGTCCGTTATCTGTAGCCCTTGTACAGCCTTATAATGGGACATAACTATCTTTCACTCTCTTATCATCAATTTGCATCGCAAACAAAGTGGAACAAGCTTTGGTAGGTTTTTCGTAAAATATTATTTTTGTTTTAATTATGAATGCTGTAAATAAACAAAGTATACATATCGTTCAATAATGCAACTTTCAAAGCAGTTTAAATTAATAATTAAAAATTCGAATTAAAATAAATGATTTTTTCCGACTTATATATATATACTTCGCTGTTTAATATTGGAATGTAATGCTTTCGATAAACGGTGTTATATAAACTCTTATATAACACCGTTTATGGAAAACAATTCATTTTAACATTAAACAGTGATGTATATATATATATTTGCTGTTTCTTCACTCTCTCTCCACCCCTTAAAAAAAAAGAAAAATTTGTGTGCAACCGCAGAGATAGAGATAAGAAAATTCCCATTTCTTGGTCCGGGGGCGACAAAAGACAACTTTTGTTCTCTCTTGGAGGGCTGCCAATCAGTGGAGCTCCAGCTGACACTGACCACAAGGGGGGGGGAGGTAAAATGTCTCCAATCTCGATGAGGGGAAAGAAAGAGAGAATACGAAATGGAAGTCATATATTCTGGAATCGGACAGAATTCGCTTTTTCTGCCCGCAACAGTATTGCGTTTCAGAGATACATAGTTGTGCTCACATCTCTTTGTCGATTTGTTTTTGCAAGAAAAATCAATAATATCGATAACATCTTCTAATTTAATCTCTTGTCCATAAATTAAGGATAATACCGGCTCAGGCAGAAATGTTCAGAAATAAAACAAACATGAGTTATTAATAAAAAAAAAGCCCATTCATTAAAAAATAGATAAAGAACAAAAAGATAGTGCATGTATGATACTATTCATAAAAACTAAAATTTTGCTCTCTGGATCAATTATAAAAAATACCTACTTTACAAAAACTTAATATTATATAGTTGGTATGAATGGTTAATACATTGTTTATCTCCCATGATGTAGTATAGTCCGGACAATGGCACGCTAAATATCGAATTATCGAACTGATTTTGAGGAAGTTTACTCTTGTCAGAGCAAGTAATGCTCTCCGAAGATACAGTCGTAGGAGGTGGTTGATGGGCTGCAACTCTTCAGTCAAGCACGTCCCATGCATTCTATATTGAATTCAAGTCAGTTGAAAATGCTGGCCATTCCATACATGTGATATTCTCAGATTGTAGGTAATGGTCTACAATGTTTACTTGTTGAAGACCGGTGTTGTCATCCTTAAACACAAATTTTTCTCCCATGGCACCCCTAAACATACGTATATGTTGTTTTAGAAAGTAGAGATAAATTTAGTCAGTTTCAGGGACGTCTTAAGGCAAGGGCCAATTGGGTCCAGGCCGTAGTGGGGGCCTCATCTCTTTCTCGGCTTAGCCTTAATAAGATCATAATTTAAATAATTTCAATGGTCAAATGTTATTTCTGGTTGTATTATTCGAAAAACTGGAAATTTCGGACAATATGTCAACTGGCTACATGTGATGATCGTCGTGTATTTACAAACCTAGGCCTACCACAATTCACCATTATTACTCATTCTGTCAAAAGGCGACAGTCGGTCAAGCCGGTTTGTGTAATTGTAATCAATCTATATTTATTTGTTTCGGGTTATTGTTTGCACGAGTATTTGACAACGTATGCTATGTACTCCCTACTTTTAAGGATCATATGTAGGGCCTACTTTTGAGTTGGGGCCCAGGGCCTTAAGAAGTCTTAAGACGTCCCTGGTCAGTCATGATTTTGATTTGAATATGTAGATCTGTTCTAGAGCAAGGTGTAATCTCTCCTCAAACGAGCAATCCAGTACCACCAAAACGGTGCGGTTGTCTTTGTGTAACGCAAGGGTGTCAATCTCAAAAATTGACTTGGGCATGATAAACAAGGTTTAACTTAAGTTGGGCCGCAAAAAAAATCAATAAGCATGGAAACGTAGGTTTATTTCGAATAATACATTAAAATAAACATATATAAAAGAACAAGAACAATTTGCTTACGTCCTGACACTTGACATCTCTCCTCTGCTAATATATATCGGGAGAATACCTTTTATTTTAGTGTATAATTATTGTGTGTCGATATATTGGCTGAGCAGCAAAAATGTCCGTTATGGGTCGCATGTGGCACGCGAGTTTGACATCCCTGGTGTGACGGTACCTGGCGCGCTCCATATGAAAGTTCGACGTAAATTAGACTGTAATCTTAACCTGTACTCGTTAAGAAAACCTCACACAATATGAACTGTGTCTATGTCAGAATTGCATGTTCTGTACTTCTGGCTAGCCACTGGTAACAGTTAGTTTCCGTGAACGGAAAACATCTGAAAGGATTTGCGAGCTTATAGTCCAATTTGTTTCAAGCCTCTGTACACGGTTTGCCTTAAAATTGTCCTGCCCGTGGCGGCAGATAGCTGACGAGGCTGGTCGGATGCTGTGCCACGTCTTCTTCTTTTGGCAGTTACTGCTAAATATGGGTCCTCTTGGAATCATTGCCAAAACCTAGAGATGATTCCTTGGATAGTCCCATCTGAGTACGCCTACATTCTGGTGGCCGAAAATTCGATTACATAAAAAAAAAACTCTTCCGCGTGCGTAATAACTATTAGGTTATGTCACTGAGTGGTTTACAGAACGCTTGCAAACAATTTTACTTTTGGAAATATTGAAATGCGTACGGAATGCAGAGCAACCTTCAATCCCGTATCTGACTTAAAGCAGATGTTGAATGGCGAAAGCGGATTTTAACTTGCTGAACAAATGCTGCATGGCGAAAAATTGAATTAGAGAAGGATCGAACCCCGGTCGTCTGGTTTCTAGGCAGGAGCGTTATCACTACGCTACCCGTTTCGTTAAAGCAATTTTAATTCTTTGCCACCATTTTTTCAAGTGAGGAGGACGCCACTCGAGCTGGCCCACCCTTCTCGAATTTCCCCGACACGCCAGCGAAATGATTTTCAGCCTCGACTGATTTGGCGTCTATCAGTCCCTGTACACCAGCGTTTCTCAAACTGTAGGGGGCACGAGCATATTGAAAAGTTGAACACAAAAGATTATTTAAAAAAATTATTAATAAACTGAAAGTAAACAAATAAAATACATTCTGACATAATAAAAATTAAAATACACATTTACACTGATATAATATAAATATATCAGTACTGCGCAATGTATTTTATAATTAATTTAACAATACTAAGGTAAGAACAAGTTTAATAATTACCAATGACCCCATAGGCTTGTCATGTATGAAATTAAAAACAAAAATTAACACCTATCTTAATAATATGTGCAGTTTATAATTAATCCCTTAAATGCCGATTAAAAATTACGCGGTTTGCTCCCCAATGCCACCCCGTTTAGCACGTAGGCGAGAGTATATGGTGTATTGGGGAGGGAGATAGAAAAAGAATAAATAAGCAAATCCTCTGAAATAAGTAAATTCTTCCAAACACACACTGTCAATGTTCTTTTATTACATTCTAAAGCCTTCGGAATAATTTTATGGATAGCAGTGCAGATAAAAGATCGTACTTCGGAAGGACGCATATATAATCCCGGGGCAATTGACACACTGGCTGAGCGAGACGCTTATATACGCCGGTGGCACTTAAAAGGTTAAAGTCGTATACTATAGGTTTCTCTTCAGAGTATAGTATGATTTAATTCAATACATTTTTATTGTATGGGGGGGGCATGATAAAATTTGTGATTGAATATTGGGTCACAAATATAGAAAGTTTGAGAAGCACTGCTGTACTCAGATGATCTTAATTCCCTGGCCTTTAATTACACATGAATTCGAACCTAAGATTTGAGAGAAAAAACAAGGGCCACAAGTTTGCCACTGTGAATGTTCGGCTACCGTGGCGCCTGAGCATCTGTCAAAATGTTATGAATTTTTGCAATGTATGTTATTGAGGCAAGGGTGCTATGGAACGAAAGAATTTGTATAAATGTTTTTATTTATTCATAAATTTATCAAATTTTGTCCAAAGCTAAGAGACCATGATAGATGGTTCGTTTCTTCAGTTACATCTATCTGGAACATAGAAAATCACCTCCTTATACTCTCCATCCGAGGAATAATTATGTCCCTTCATAGAAAAAACATAATAATGGAAAAATAACTTTTGTGAGGGGTTGTTCTCCCCTCCTTCCTGGTTTTATAATGTTTTGATAAGTAATGCTTTTTCCTAAAAATGCTCTGCATAGGTCTATAGTGATCTCTTTCCTAGGACTAACTCTTTATTTCAGTGGGTGCATGATCCTCTAAAGAATAATCCCTAGTTTTAATAAAAACGCTTTTTACGTAATAGTAAAATTTGAAATTTTGTTTATAACTACAAAAAACACTTTATAATTTAAGTAGAATTCATTGAATTAAATCTAGGAATTTTATCAACGTGTTTAGCGATGTTTTTACGATAGAATAACCCAAGCATTGGTTCCAAAGAAGTCGGAACAATATTAAATGGAGGGTAAATCTCACAGGTTGCAGAAAAAGCTTCTTCAGTTTTCTTTGTTTCCCCGCCGGAGATCACAGGGATCCATCATCATTTACGGCCCTCTTGAAGGCTTCCTCCCTCAAAACACTCCATTAATTATTTTCCATATATAAACCTATTAATTAGCAATTAAGTTCAGCAAAGTGTTGAAAATCAGAAAGTGGTTATCATTCCCAGTGGAGTCCCTAAGAGGATTTCTTCGCGTCCATTTTTTTCTTAGAAATTCCCTTTTTCCCACTCTTCTTTCTGTTTAATGAACTCTTGGAGAACTCACTATTAAACTATTATTTATCTTTTTTTCCCCACCGGCCTGGCTTCTCGAAGGGAACAATTCGGGAGGCACGCCATTTTGAAATCAAGCATCTTAGCTCCGCAGTCGCACTGTTTCGATTAAGCTGGCACTTTATTAATGGCGAAGGGGGAGGGCGAATTTACCTTTTAGTGCACCCTACACGCGACACATGGCGGGGAAGGGGGTGTTCTCGAATCAAAATCTGGATAATTAGGAGCACTAATTATGAACGGTAACGAGCTCCTTGGGTGTCTGGAGCACCGGGGGAAGTAATTAAGATAGTGGACGTACCGCCATTTTGGGGGAGTCCTTCCAAGTAATGGGGAAGCATTGATCAGAGGCGAATAGTAGGGGAACCCCCTTCCCCTTCCCGAGGAAATAAGGTACGCAAAATAATCTCGTTACACCGACACCTTCGATTCTGCGGTGGGAGGGGCGACGAGGGTGTTTAATGGGCGAGTGGAGAAATTAATGACACGTTTTCGAAGGTGATATTGGAATTTGAAACAAATCTGTTACCATTTATGAATACCTCTTATATGCCCTCCGCAGAGTTGAAGAAGGGCGTTCGCCACGACAAAGACGAATTCGCGACGCCCCCTTTTTCCTTGGAATCGTTGAGAAGCGTCGAATACTGCTAGTGGAAAGGAAGTACTCAATCGCTTTTACGAGCACTGACAAAACGCATTTATGGAGAAATAACGGAAGCATTTCGTTCGAATATGGAATTTGGTAGGGACACCTTCAAATGTTTTGTTTTCAGGGAAAAGTGAAAATTCTTTTTTCCCTCTCCTTGTATAAACATTGGACGAGTGGTTTGTGAAATAGCGTACTGAGTACTGATTTGATACTGAGACATCGCATTTGGAGTTGTATTGGGGTTAGAAGCGGCAGCTATTTCACACAAACGACGAGAATGCTTTTAGAACACACTATATAAACTGGCCAGTCCCTGGGACGGACTTCTGGTTGAATAAGGACTCGAAATAAGCCATAAAGAATCTTGACCAACGTGACCTTGGTTGGCTTAGTGACACATATGGTATCAAAATGAGAAAAATACTACCTTAGCAGTTGAGGTAAACAGGATGATAGAACCTGTCAAAATTCCTTTCTACGCCTGTCAAACGGTATTTCTATTGCGTATCAATGAAAATAGTTATAAAAGCTTTCATTTCTAAAGAAATATTTTAATTCCTTTAAATTTAAATTTACATGTGAACGCGGAATAGGGTCGCGAAATCGGGACCGACATTATTGAGTTCGAGTTGTAGTGCCACCATGTGACTGATCATCCAAGGTTTTTACGTGTAGGAGAGAAGGGAATTTCTCTTAGATGAATTATTCTTACCTGTATTCCGATTCTGTATTTTAAAGAATTGCCCATTAACCAAGTCCTTAAATCACCTGTTGTTAAAGTTTCTCTAACAAAATCTCAAACGTATTTAAAACAATTTAAAGCTGCAGAACTGCCATAAAAGTGGACATTTAATTACTCTTTCATATTTGAGTAAAAATTAAATCAGTTAAATTTATTAAAAAATGTTATCAAATTAAATTCCTTGCGATTGAGCAGATTTTATTTATTCACCAGGAAAAGTAAAATGTCTTTAAGGGGACACAATACGATTCAATTGACAAAAATCGGTCAAAAAATCAAATATAGTTTTGTTTTTTAGCCTAAATTATTTTTTATGTACTTTTCTATACCTCACAAAATTTTAAAGCTCTAAGCTTGAAAAACGCAGAATTACGACAGCTCTTACGTTTGTTTTTATTCGCATCCCTATGACAAATCAAAACTTTAAACTTACTTATCTCAGAGAAAATTAAAATAACTAGTTTGTCTTCATTTAAAATGCTAAGACTTTTTTTCCATTGTGCCTAATGCTTTGAATCTTTTTGATGTGTAACATCTTTCCTCTCGATTGCTGGAGATTTGTGGGAGTGATTTCGTGAAAGGGATGGAAATACGTAACAGGAAGTTGGGGAAGCGCGCTATTTAATTTGACCAATCAGCGCGCTTGGTCTAATCTCTTCGCTAACCTGACAATGAAGTTGTTTTTAGCGCGTTTTTCCGTAGTGTAAAAAAAGCGCTATTAGGACACAAATTTCGTCTTCGTTCCATATTTTGTCGTACCTTTTTCTCAGCCAATAATTAACCGATTGACCTCGGGTTTTCGGCATTTGGTCGCATTTGTGCCCTAGATGAGCCGAATCATATTTAAATTTAATAATTTTAAAATTTAAAAAAAAATTTAAATTTTTAAATTTTTTTTAAAGTATAGTACACTACTTTCTGTTAGTAAAAAGTTCATTAGTTGCATTATTGTCAAATACAACATGTGAAAAACGCGCTAAAATTACTTGGCCATGCCAATGATTGATATCTTATTTCTCCTTCATTCGGGAGGGGCTCCGCCCCCATTCCCCACCCCCTGCGGTCTAGGCAGTGGAATCTTTGTTTTTGTTAGGATCAGAGAAGAAGCTAAGTCCTTTAGGCAGAGATGTGGTTAGACAATGACGAACGTGTTTCGATACCTGACTTCAATTGCTGCGTACAATTTAAACGACCGGGCCACAGAGCAGCTGGTGTTGCGATCTATCATAAACAGAACAACTCACATATGTTGTGGCTCGACATATGGATATTACTTATCGTCAAACAAGTGGACTGGGTATTGTTAGTCAAGCTATTGGGGACATATGTGCGGCAGAATCCTTATTTGAAAATGGACACACAATGATTTCGGTGGTCGTATACTTTTCTCCGAATAAAACGGTTCAAAAAATTAAAGATTTCCTGCATTTTGTACTTTTACCGTATACCGAAGGTGGTTCTGCTATTTTTTAAAAACTATCACTCGCTTCCCAAGATTTTGAGTGGTGATTTTAAAGTTAACTTCAGTTTGCTAGAAGCCGAGCCAATCATAGCATTTTTGAATGATGAACTCAAGCTCGAAATGAACACAAATCGAAATGTTTCAACAACTAACAGTGGTACTGTTATTGACGCTATTTTTCAACGGTTTTTAGAGACTTTGAAATCACAAGTATATATGTCATATTTTAGTAATATTGTGATATGTGTTATTATTACTGCTCTTCCCCAAATTAAACAAGAATAATTATTTTTGATAAAAAATTGCATTACTCGTGTTCAGTAAATAAAATTTTCATTAAAAGTATAATTATTCCATAGAAAATTATTTCCAATCATACTCGATTAATTTTTTTCAGGATTTAAGTTGCTATTGCGAATTTTCCACGATAACATGCCAGATGTTACACATCGTATGCGACTACTGTAAGGCTCGCTTTTTGTTTGTTACATGTAACAAAAGTTGGTATGCATTTTTGAATCAAAGCAAAACTTATGTTTTAAAAAATAATTGAACTCAGCATTTACACATTGCTTAAGGAATTTTCAATAAGCATTCTTAAAAAGGTGTATTGTTCAAATACCAATTATGTTATCGAAAAACACATACCAACTTTTGTCATACATAGTTTGACGGACTTGTAAATCGAATTTCCTGCGTGTATGTAGATTGTTGTAGGAGGAGTAACATTTTAAAAATACTTCACAAGTTTAAAGTTTTTTCCTCAAAAAATTAAATGGCTCGCTTTTTATGAAATTTTGAGCTCACAATCTGTTTTACAAAGGAGTCAATCAAAAAATTTTTGAAAATCCTTAAATTAAAAATTTTTGCGTAAATCGTGTCATGTCCTCTTAATAATATTTTAATATAAGTCTATCTCGTTGTGTTCAAGTTCCTGGAAGCAATTAATTAAAACTCTTAAATTTTTTTATTTCTCTTAAAATGAATGTAAGGTATCAAAATTTAAGCATTTTTCTTCACACGAAACTTATGACAGAAAATCTAATACATTTGTATAGGAGTAATAAAAAGTTCATTTTCTGATTCTTTATTATACAATGTTATATTAAATTATTTTGCTCTTTCATTAAACTCCAGAAAATAATACATAAATATATATTTATTTTATTATCCCCAAACATCGAAATAAATTCTGCACAAACTTCTTTAATTATTTTCGATATTATTAGTAAAATCAAATGTTAAAGGATCGTGTGAAGAACCTAAATATATTAGCGCAATAAAACAGAATGCAGATGTGTTTTAATAAAATCCAAATTTTTCACCCATTTTAATATTTTTTATGGCTGTTCAGAAAATATTACCCCTTTTATAAACTACCCATTATTACAATACATTGAGAAGCTTCATAATCACCATCTCATTTAGAAAGTTTATAATAAATGTGTCCTATAATGTTTATCATTTCTTAATTGCAACCTTATAATTATGAAAAAGATAAAAACACACAGATACAAATAACAGTTTGTCCAACCGCAATAGCCCTTAACTCCGTGGTAGACTAGTGGTCAAGGTAACGGACTCGTGGCCAGCATGTCTGAAGTTCGAGCCTAGTACCGATGAAGACCCGCAGTGCAGAGGGGACCGATGCACGTTAAATCTGTCGAGACTCAAACGTCCTCCCGTTGGTGTGGTACGCAAGTTAGGAGAGAGAAGTGTCAGGGGCTAAAGTGTCGTTCTCGGCCCTTGACCATGGTTTAAAATGACGAGGTCCATCTTCAAAAGCACTCACTCATTTAGCTGGATAGTACGACGTTAATATTCCCTCACTCACTCAAACTCCCCTAGTTGCCGTGGTGTGCTGGCTTACAAAAGTAGAACCAGCTAAGGCGACGTTCCAGTCGCTTGACCAACGCTCGAAACTACGAGGTCCATTGCCAACCACCCTCGTGTCGCTTTATAGTGCGACGTTATTTTTTTTCAACGGGGCTGCGAATTGTTATTTATCATTGCAGACCCATTGCATTTCCCGAGGAGTTCGTATCATTTTTAAGTTCGGCCCCATATAGGTGGAATACCAATCATCCCGCAATGTTATTTTGACGTACCTGAGCTCTGACGATGCGAAATAGTTTTGCAAAGTGCAACAGTTTTCGTCGTTCTCCCTGAATATTTGTGGCTGCGGTAGGCTAGTGGTCAAGGTAACGTGGCTGGTGGGCCATGAGTTCAAATCTAGTACCTCTGAAGACCCACCATGCAGATGAGGCTGATGCACGTTAAATATGTGGAGGTTCAAACGTCTACACGTGGTGTGGTGTGGAAGTTTCTCGAGTGGGTGCCAGCTAAGGTGTCGTTTTTGTTACTTGTCCATGGTTCAAAGTGACGAGGTGGGTCACCAAATGCCCTCGAGTAGCTGAATAGTGCAATGTTAATATTCACTCAATCAGTCGTCTCCAATAGCCCATGTTGTAGCTTCAAAAAATGCAACGTTAATAAATAATGAATCAACTCTTAAAAATGGTTATTAACTATTGTTTGTTTGCTTATTTAGTGAGTATTGCTTGTTTATCTAGAAAGAAGATAAAACATGAATTCAATATATATATATGTAACTGTAGCCACGGTCACGTTATGTATATTTTGGATTGTTCATAAACGGTTTCAGGAAGCATCTTGAGAATTTAAAGTTCATATTTTTTAATTATGGTAACACACACATATAAACGTTAATGGATAACAGCACACACACACATTTGGACATCATAATTAATAGGGACGAACGCATATATATACACAAACGACAAAGCGCAGACGTGGCCGCGGTGCCCAAGTGGTCTAGGCATCGGATCATGGCTAGCGTGTCATGAGTTCGATCCCAGTACCACTAAAGATCCACCTTTTAGGGGAGCGATGCACGTTAGGTCTGTCGAGAGCTCAAACGTCCTCCCGTTGGTGTGGTGTGGTAGTTAGGAGAGGGGGTGCCAGCTCAGGTGTCGTCCGCGTCACTTGACCATGGTTCAAAATTACGCGGACCGTCGCCAAAAGCCCTCGTGTTGCTAATCAGTGCGACGTTAATATTCACTCACTCACAAAGCGCAGACAGCGACTATTATACAGCTTTTTATACTGGGCAGTGCAGGGTGCGTGATGACGCTATGATTGGTCAGAATCTACCACCTGACGCTATTTGATTACAATTAAAATCCTGACCAGGCGGGTAGCCCAGTTAAAATAATTAAACGCAAATCCTGAAGGAATGGGCCAATTAATTAAAAAGTTACTAAAAATGATATTAGAAGGAATTATTAGATACATATCTATATAGGGTCATTAAATGTTCCATTTTCTCTTATAACGGAATCCAGAAAAAGACCAAATCACATTAAAATTCAACCATTTCCAGGTGGAAAGGAATGTTTATAGAAAAAGTCCAGGAGAGCCGCCTCTGCTAAATGGACAGGCGAAGAGAACAATCGCCCCCTCAAGTGTCCGGTGTGAGAAAAGGGAGAATCGATGGCGATCCTTTCCTTAAAAAGAAAGTGATTATTCAGCTGGAGGGTCAGGCAGGTGCAGAGAAGTCTTCCTCTGTATCTTGAGCGAAAAAAAGAGAGGGAGCCTGTCCATTGATCGTTTGGTCTAACAAATGACCATTGCCAGATGCCGAGGACACTGATGAGGCGGTCGGAGCTTCCGTTAATAGGGCGGCAGTCGGGGGCCAAAATGAAAAGGGCCGGACATACCGAGGGGGGCGGAGGGTTGAAAGAGCGCGTCTCCCAACAAACATCGACTAATGAGATAGTGGGCTTTTTTATCGGTCAGCAGCCTTCACGCACACGCGCCTCAAAGGCTTTCCTCTCTGTCAGGAGAGAAGGACCTACAGGAGTGTTTCGAAGGAACAATCGTTCTTTTGTAGGTTGAAGCTTCAGGAAACTTTGTAAAGTTTCTCTTTTTTTAAGAAATGGAATTTTAACATTTTGCTCCATATAGTATAATGCAGGCACATTTATTATTATATTTTCTCTTTTTTTATAATCACTTTTAATTTTCACTTTGTGCAACTTCTCTTATCAATAATGGCTTTGTTTTGGAGCAGAGGTTGGCAACCTAGTAGAGGTAGCGTGCCAAACCAGTCCAGTGTTCAGGGTGTCACACTGTAGAAAATATGTTCCCACGACAATGCATGTACATCTTCTCTTATCACTAATGGCTTTGTTTTGGAGCAGAGGTTGGCAACCTTGTAGATGTAGTGTTAACCAGTCAGTGTTAGGTGTCACTACAACCATGCATCTTCTTATCATAATGCTTTGTTTGGCAGAGGTGTCAACCTGTAGAGTAGCTGCAACTCATGTTCAGGGTCCACTAAAAATATGTTCCTACGAGAATGCATGTACATCTTCTCTTATCACTAATGGCTTTGTTTTGGAGCAGAGGTTGGCAACCTTGTAGATGTAGCGTGTTAAACCAGTTCAGTGTTTAGGGTGTCACACTTTAGGAAATATGTTCCCACGACAATGCATGCAAATCTTCTCTTATCACTAATGGCTTTGTTTGGAGCAGAGGTTGGCAACCTTGTAGATGTAGCGTGTTAAACCAGTCCGGTGTTTAGGGGTCACACTGTAGGAAATATGTTCCCACGACAATGCATGCAAATCTTCTCTTATCACTAATGGCTTTGTTTTGGAGCAGAGGTTGGCAAACTTGTAGATGTAGCGTGTTAAACCAGTTCAGTGTTAAGGGTGTCACACTGTAGGAAATATGTTCCCCCGACAATGCATGCAAATCTTATCTTTCACTAATGGCTTTGTTTTGGAGCAGAGGTTGGCAGCCTTGTAGATGTAGTATGCAAACCAGTCTAGTTTCAGGGTGTCACACTGCAGGAAATATGTTCCCCCGACAATGCATGCCGAGTTAAGGAATAGGTTTAATTATACGTTATTTTTTCATTATTTAAAGATATTTATTAACATAAAAGTAAACAACATAATTTATAATGTGATTCCTTCTACATAAATAAAAAGTGAAATTGTACATGTATTATTTTTTTTATAATTATATATATTTATTTATTAAATAAGAATTCAACGGTATAAAAATACCCCTTCAACAGAGCTAAGCGAAAAAATAAATATTTTAAGGCAGTCAGTAGGCTAAAAATCTTCAGATTATCAATTTTGAGATTGAAAACTTTGGAAATGTTGTATAATCATGTTTTCCCAGATGTACGCCAAAGCCGTATTGATACATTTTTACGTTATATTCATGATGATTTATGGTCAACTTTGATGCTGTATTTTAGTAAAGCATGCTTTAGCATTTAACCAAAGCTTAAAGTTATTTAAAGATTGTTACAGAATTTGAGAAAATTGATGTAAATGCTACAAAATATCTCGTTAAACTAAACCTAAAAAATGCTATGTATGTATTTTCTAGACAATTTGACTTTATTGTTTCCTATTTTACATAAAATAAACTAAGAAAACACTAATTTTTAATAAAATAGGATAAATATATGTTGTAGTTCATTATTTTTGTGACGAAATAACTTTTTACATTAAAAATGCAATTTTCTCAAAATCATATTTTTAAAACTGCGTGTACCTTTCTCTACTGTATGTATGCACATGCAATTTTTACTGCAAAAACTGATATGTAACTATATATAATGAAGTGATCTTTTTGGGATCTTTCCAAAATATTTTGCTGGAGAGCGGTTATCGTAAATAAAATGACAATTTTCAAAAAATTCATAGTGATACGTTTACGTCGCATGTTTTTGAAAAATCTAAGCAATTTATTTAAAATATCTCATTTTAGTATAAATATAAAAGTATAATTAATATACAGACAAAATTTGAAGCATTTATCTTTAACAGTTTCTGAGAAAAAGGTACATCAAAAAGTTCAATTTAACATTGTTGGTATGGGGAGTACTGACTAGAATTAATGAAATTTTGTGCTTGCACATCCCTATTTCATCACAGAATATCAGCTGCGTAACTTTTGATTCAGTTTGAAACAACTTCTTTGCAGATTTGAAATAGTTTTCACATAAGAAAAGATTTGTCCACATACGTATGTAGAATCCAAAGCAGAAAACAGAGAGTCTATGCAATTTTCTTAAAAAATCTGTCCAGCAGTGATTCTTAAGGTTATAAAATAGCTGTCGTTAGAGTTATCATTCAGTCTTTTTAAAAAATTTTTATTTATTTACTTTTTGTATTTTCTTAAATGTTGCTTTCTATAATTCTGACTTATGTTCTCCTTTTCAAAACTTATCCACTTCCACCCACTCAAAAATTTCCAATTTCTTAGAGTAATGTAGACTGCCAAATGTGGCACGTGCACCGTAGGTTGCCGACCCTGTTTTATAAAGTTTTACTAAAGAATTACTAAAATCCCGCAACGTTTTCTATGTACCCGAAACCAATTATATTTAGCATTTTTATTTTCATAATTGAAACTTAAAAAGCAGCGATTCTGATCTACACATTAAAGGTTTAAAAATGTACATTTTATATGAATACCTTTTCAAAGTATTCTAGAAATAAAGATTGAATAAAGAAAGACTTATATCGTATTCTTAACTACCGTTACAGAAATTGATTAAAGCGTCCAAAATGGTAACTAGACCACCACTATATGGCGCCACGATGAAATGGTTTTCACATTTGGGGACTTGGCGTATCTGCAAAGGCTAAGTTGCTAAAATGCAGCCCCATTCGAAAAAAATGTATCAATAAAGATGACTGTGACCGCGTGGTACCAGAGTGTTCGAGAATTTGTGACCAGCGGCTTTTATTTTAAAGGAAATTCAAGTTCACTAAAGACCCTTAGAGTGGTGAGGCTGATTCACGTTAAATTTATTGAAATTCAAACTCCTTTTTCCATAGGTGGGGTGGTGGAATCGGGTATTGGGATATCAAGTGGGATTGTGTTTAAGCGAGTTTGAGATACCAGGTGTTGTCCTCATCATTGGACCTTAGTTCAAAATGGCGAGACCTGCTGGCAATAACCATCGTAATGCTTTAGAGGGTGAGGTTGGTATACAGATAATCCTATGGAATCGGCGAGTATTTGGGAAGAAAGAATTTTATAACTACTTGTGGATAAAGTATACATTTTGAGTGTAAAACTAGTTTTCAAGATCAGAGTAAGACAAGTGTTGATTAAAGTTTGAAATGCATTTCCTCATTTAA
>BMAO01018873.1:0-368291 GCA_019973975.1 Trichonephila clavata | reverse complement strand
TTTTCGTTCGTTCTTCAATCCGAAAAGGGGGTTTTCGTTACGTTTAACAGCATGGGGGAGGGGGGTGGAATTCTTAGAAATCAGGTAGTATCTTCGTTGAGCTATGAGGCAAACGGTACATGAGGTGAGGCTGGTTCATGAAGTTAGATTGAGAGCTAATCGTTGGGTTGTCATGATTGCAGAATGGAAAGTTGAGGAAAGATTCGCTATTAGGGTGTCGATGGGTTCAACACAAAGTTCTTCGTGGAGAACAGATCTTGGGATGTACCTGTTTATTATGAAGTCTTTGAATATCATTTAATTGTGTGTTACTGGCAGATCCCCAAATGGGGCATGTATACGTTAAGATGGGGCGAAGATAGGTTTTGTAAATAAATATCCGGTTATTTAAAGAGAGTTTGGATTTCCTTCCAATCAGTACGTTCTAGAGACATTTTTAAGCTAACTGTAAGTAGCGATTGATTAATGAAAACCTGAAAATTATTTTATTATTTTAGATTCCTAAAAATTATCTATTATTAAAAAGTGATGACTTTTTTTTACTCAAGCATCAAAATAGTTTTCTTTTATTGTTTAAATTTATTATTTTTTTACTAAAGCAATATTGTTTTCGACATGTCATGAATAGAAACTTGAAGATAAATCTTATATCTGAGGGGAGAGTCAGGGGGAAAATAGTTCTACACTCAAATAAGCCACTGTAACACAATGCAGTAGAAAGAGAACTGAAACATGTTTGACATTAGTAAGATCTGGAAGATATTTTTTTTTTCGAAAAAGGCAATTGTAGTGACGTTTATATAAAGGAATCACACACATACCAGGAACTTTGATAAAGGAAGGTGAATTTCCATGGCAGTATGTTATGCATTCGAAACAAATTTTAATAAAACACTCAAAATACTTAAAACAATCATTTAATAATTTCTTCTTTTATAAAGATAATTGCATGAAACATTTTTCCCGTGTGTCAAATATTTCAAAAAATCCTCACAATTTTACTTCAATATTTAAAATAGTAGTGAAATTTGAAAAATTTCTACTTTTCTGTCTTTTTTCAACATACAATTATCTTTAAAAAGGCTACATTTTCGTTTCCGGGGACTAAAAAAATGCAACGAAAGAACTGAAAACTGAGTTAGTGATTTTTTAATTCGCACTGTTCGCCTATTCGAGGGTTATTGGCGATGGACCTCGAAATTTTCAACCATGGTCAAGTGACGAGGACGACACCTGCGCTTTCACCCATCTCTAATAATTAGAACACCACACCAACGCAAGAACAAATTTCGAAAAAGGGAGTTTTAATGACATAGTTAAAGAAATAACTCACATCGCGCACATAAGAGCTATCGGCCTGAGGGAAACACGAAATTTCCATGGGGATGAAGTTATTCACTCGGTAAAAGCCCGTGCAACGCCGGGCTAAGCGGAGACGAAAGAAACAAAGAAATCAAAGTAATTTCGAAAAATAATATTGGAAGTGTTGAATTTGTGAAGAGAAGGGAAAATGTTAAGCGACAAGGCCATGACACGCACTCACGGGTCATGCACTCACATCGTACGCGTCAAAACCACACACAAAAGTGTTGGCGTCAGAAAGAAAGGAGGGAATTAACATGGGGATTAAGTTATACCCTCGGTATAAGCCCGTGCAACGCCGGGCCATGAAAGCTAGTGTGAAATTATTTTCCGTCGTGAAAAGCATTTTTTTTTTCAAAATAAAACCTTCAAATCCTTTGATATATCGAAAGAAGACTCCAATTATATAGATCACAATATTTTTCCATTCATAATTCATTATATTCTCAATTTATATAAGATTTTAAAAATATATAAAATTCCAAAATTAAAAAAAATGATGTTTGAAATATTTCTAAATCTTTTGGTGTTTTAGCTTTTTATACCAATATGGTCAAGGCATCAGTATGAAAGCACATAACAAAAAAAATTAGGACATATTTTTAAAATTTTGTAATTAGATTTTATATTTCATTTTAAAGTATTTGCATGGCAAAAGGTTTTGTATAGGTTTGAATACGTTTCATTTTAAACTTTTCGTTACATTCAAAAAATGTTTTACAAAGCATTCATTTCTTTTTTCCTCTTTGTATTAGTTTTGCAACCTTTAGGAGATCTAATCTTTTAAAGAAACTTTTCTTCAAGACGGTTTTCTAGAGGCTCTGCTGCCTTCTTCCTTCTCCTTCAATAATCAATCGACACTACCATGTGTGATTAGGAAATTGCACCAAGAGATAATGATCTATTCACCTATTCAGTGGTGGGTTTTTCTGTAACTAAGAAAAATTTGGTCAGGTAACTGATGTTTGAACTCTTTGACAAACCACTTCATAATCAGAAAGCCCCTAAGAGAATAAGTATATAGCTCTAATCTATAGCTCTTGAACCAGCCTTTAGGACACTTTTGTTTTTTATTTCTTAAAGATTGTATTTAAAGCAGAGTTTCTAAAACTGTGGGCGCACCCTCAAAAGGGCATGATAACTCTACGAGGTGGGCGCGAGCATATTGAAAAGACGAAAACAAAAGATTATTTTAGAAAATTATTAATTTACTGAAAGTAAACAAACAAAATACATTTTGAAATAATAAAATATAAAATACACATTTGTACTGCTATAATACACTTATAAATGTATCAGTACTGCACAATGTATTTTTCAATTTATTTAACAATACTAACTTAAAAACAAGTTTCGTAATTACCAGTAACACAACGGGTTGTAATGTGTAAAATTAAAAAAAAATTTTAAAAACCCACTAATCTTGAAAATTTGTACGGTTTATGATTAATCCAGCGTTTCTCAACTTGTGGGGTGTACCCCCTAGGGAGGCCTGATATCCTAATGTGGGGGGGGGCGAGCATATTGAAAACAAAATATTTAAAATTCAGAATTTTTTCTAAAATTTTAATATTTTTACAGAAGAAAAATTAAGTACACGTTTACACTGATTAAATCTACACTATTAAAATCCGAAGGTAAACAAACGTATGTACCTATCTATCTATGTATGTATCTATCTATGTGCGTCTATCTTCTCACGAACCGCACCGCGCAGAAACTCGCGGAAGGTACCAAAAGATCGGGAATTTTCCGGGGAAGCCGTATTGCCCATTTATATTCCGATATTGCAATTAGTTGAAAAGATATTAATTAAAAACCTCCGAATAAAGTGTTTTTTTTTCGTGCAAATTTTGATTCATCTCCATTGTTGCAGCAATGTTATTGTTACAACAGTGACAAAAGCAGGCGTCGAAAATCGGTTTTAAGCCACACTTGGAATTTCATGACGTTGCTCTGTTGACTGTATTAAATTACTCTGTTTAAAAAATAAATGCTTTTAACGTGAGACTAATTTGAAATATATTATTAAAATCCCAAATTTTCTAAGATGCCCTACATTTTTTACAAATTTCTCTGCATTTCTTGGATTTAATTTTTTAAAAAACAAAGTTATGACTATTTTTAAAGTAGATTGGTAAATTGTATATACATTTCTAGACGATGCAAAGTTAGACTGAGATGAAATATTGTAAAAGTCATTCTAAAAATTTAGGAAATTTCGTAATTTTGAAAATGGTTTCTATTTTTATGCTTTTTTTCACATAAAATATTTTTAAAAAAGGCACTTTTCCATTTCAAGGAGCCATAAAAATGCAACAAAAAAAATTGCTAAAGTCACCAAATGCCAGTAACCTACGACAGAATTGACCAGTTTATGCATATGTGTGTGAGGCTTATGCAGCATGTTCAAAGACTACTTTTTGAAACACCACAACAGATAGTTTTCTTTTTTAAAAAAAAATTCAGTGTGAAAGACATTAAAAATATAAGAAAAGGCTAAAATGTTTTTATTTGACAGTATTATTATCATTTTGAATGTTTTTTATGCAGTAAATTCAAACAAATGTATGTGTCTAGGTTTACTCTCTCATACTTCTTTTTTATAGTTACATATTTTTAATCAAACAATCAAACATCCAGAAATAAGCATTTTTCATTCATTATTTAATAAAAACGGATATAAATTTATACATTTTTTTAAAAGAAAACTAATTTGGTATTGATTTGTATTGTTTATTACAAAATTAATTATTTAATAGTATTATCCTACATTATGTGTTTTCTAGTGGATAAAACTGAATTAGTTTTGTAAATTAAAAAACGAAAATAGAAATATAAAGAAAGATCTTATCACTGAGAGAAAAAAGACTGAAAAAGAGTTTTATACACGAAAAAAGCCTGTATAAAAGCCGGGCTAAGATGAGGAAGAAGAAATCTATAAAGGAAAAGAAATTGAAGACATTTCGGAAAGGAGATAATTTTAATGACGTAAGTATAGAAATCCCTCACATCACGCATACACCCTCACCCAAAAGTCCTGACATCGAGAAGGAAAAAGGAAATTTCCATTGGGATAAAGTAATAATACACCTGGAAAAATCCCTTTCAATGTCGGACTAAATGGAGGGGAAACAGACCCATTGAACGGGACAAAAACGCAAAAGAAATTGCGAAAAGGGGAGTTTTAATGACAATGGAATTTTATTGACTGATTCCTTCACTTTGATTGAAAAATAACTCCTTTTGATATGTAATTTATTTGAGCTGATTTTTATTAAAAACACAATTTCTAAAATGCAAATATCTATGGTTTTTTTTTTTTAATTTAAATTCCGAAAAGAGATAAAACTGTTTTTAAGCACATTGGTAAATTTTTTACCTTTTCCTAAGGTTCCAATTTAAATTGAAACAAAATATTGTAATAATCTTTAAAAATTCACGAAATTTTGTAAATTTCTATCTTTTGACATTTTTATACATAAAACTGTTTTTTAAAAAAGGTAGTTTTCGTTTCAGGGAACCATAAAAATATAACTAAAATAACTCTTTAAATCGACCCGTGCGAATAATAATTAATGGTGGTAAGCCTACCACAGAATTCAAGAATTTGAGGGTTTATGTTGCATGCGCGGAAAGACAACTTTCGGAGAGTACGTAGGCAAACATATTAATTGTGTATGTAAGAAACAGAAAAACAAGAACAGTTGTACACAAGAAAAATCCCATGCAATTCCGGACCATGCAGCCATATATGGATGTAAATTAATATTTAAAAAAAAAAAACCAAACACAGTATTGTTTTTTATAATTCATTACCAAAATATTTTAAAAATCGTACAATGGCTGCTTTCTATGGTATAAAATAAGATTAATTTTATAAATTATTAATCGAAAATAGAAATTTGATCTTATCCTTGAGGAAAAAAGGACGGAAAAAGAGTTTTATATTCTCGAAAAAGCCCGCAAAACACCGGGTTAAACGAGGGAAAAGAAATATTCCTAATAAGTAATAGAATAAATTTTGGATAAAAAGGGAATTTTAATGACATAAATATAGAAACCACTCTCCTAGAATTACCACACCACCCCAACGCAAAAACAAATTTCGAAAAAGGGAGTTTTTATGACATAATTAAAGAAATCACTCACATCGTGAACATACACACACACACACACACATAAGTGCTATCGGCCTGAGGGAAACACGAAATTTCCATGGGGATGAAGTTATTCACTCGGTAAAAGCCCATGCAACGCCGGGCTAAGCGGAGAGGAAAGAAACAAAGAAATCAAAGTAATTTCGAAAAATAATATTGGAAGTGCTGAATTTGTGAAGGGAAAATGTTAAGCGACAAAAGCCATGACACGCACTCACGGGTCATGCACTCACATCGTACGCGTCAAACCCACACAAAAGTGTTGGCGTCAGAAAGAAAGGAGGAAATTAACATGGGGATTAAGTTATACCCTCGGTATAAGCCCGTGCAACGCCGGGCCATGAAAGCTAGTATATATATATATATATACTTGTAAGAAAAGTCTGCGTTCACCAACTACTGCTGACATAAACGACAAAAAAAATTTTTAAAACCCGAAATTGAAATTTTTTTAAAAATTATATTTTATTTAGTTTATTCCAAGTATTGAGAATAACAAACGTAATCTCGGTTTCCTTTCATAGCTTTGAAAATAAGGACAGATTTGTAGCGATACCAACAAAAATCAAGCTGAAAAAGTCTGCGTTTACTGTTTTAATAGTAACTATAAAAATTATTTAAAAAGTATAATGAGCTATTTAATAGCTTGTTGGATAACTCCGTGTGTTGAAAACTTCCTGAAGTCGTTTTGGCATTGAATTAACAAATCTAGTGGTTTCTTCAGTGCTTATCTTCTCTCATTCGTCCTTAAGAACACTCTTTTCTAGCAAGTATATATTTTTAAAAAAAATATACAAAGGATTGCCAAACCATAACATAATGTACCTTTATACATCACGCAAAAAATATTAAATATTAAACTTTCAACTGAATACAAAATCAACCGGAGTCTGAATAAACGAAGTCAATCATGTATAACATTAGAGAGTATTTATAATATTTATTAAAACTGGAAATCTCTAATGATAGATAACTTTTTTTCTCAGTTAAAAACGAACACTAAGAAAGACAGCAACACTGTAAAATAATTTTAGATTTAAAATTCTTACGAAAGAAAAAAAGTTATCCCTTACATGATTCTTCATTTCTGAATCCCCGGTTGAACTGTGTGTGTGTGGACCTTAAATTCGATCATAAATACTGTAACTTTTAAGAAGGAGAGTTCTTTGTATGAAGCAAAAATGATTTCATGAAAAAAGAAATAAAAAACTGATACATTTCATTATGCTTTCTTCTCATTATGCTTCATTTGATTGAATACTCATAAATCTATCATGAAATGCTCTAATTTAAAATGCTCTACTGCTTTTCCAAGTATCGTAATACTATTTTACTTGAAAAAAGCATAACAAACGTACGTTATTTACGACTTTGCTAAATGAAATTGAAATGCATGGGGAAAGGGGGGAACTAATGACGCCAATAATTTCCTCTGCTGCTTCTCAAAAAGTAAATCATGTCTTTTTTCCCCTCCCTACTGCTAATATAATATATGCAGTAATAATAACCTGTCTGACTTTTGTTTTATTTGTTAGTAACTTAGGTTTAAAAAGGAAATACATTAAAGAAAAGTATCTCTCATCGCCTGGATTACAGCAAATGAAAGAAAAAGTTTTTTGATTTGGCTATGGATTAAAGATAACCAATGAGCTTATGAAAGTTTTGATTATGAAAGACGTTTTTGATCGCTGATTACTAAA
This sequence comes from Trichonephila clavata, assembly GCA_019973975.1. NCBI lineage: Eukaryota > Metazoa > Arthropoda > Arachnida > Araneae > Nephilidae > Trichonephila > Trichonephila clavata. Next base: position 361,069 of record BMAO01018873.1, on the reverse strand, counting down.
TTGATTAAAAATTCGATTTTAAAAAATATGAAGCAAATTTTGAGAAAATCTATGCTCATAGCATCAGCCAGGCTTTGGCCACCCCCGCAGTGCGGGGGTGCAAGTTACGCCACTGGTTATCACGCCCTTCTTAGGGGGCGCACCCCACAGATCGAGAAACGCTGCGATAAAAATTTTATTTCGAGATTTGAGAACAATTTAATAACAGATATACATGACACAAAATATGATTTGAGGAAGAGAAGCCAAGAGATTTACATAATAATTTGGCCAATAGTGAAACGAAGAATTGATAATTTAGATATAAAAATGAAAGAAAATAATTGGCTTTTTAATAAACACTGGGCGGGTGCACGTTCTCTGTAATTTTAATTTTTTTTCTCTTTTTTTTCACCCTGTAATTTGTTGCGCCCCCAAATCTTTTGGGCCCTAGGCATGTGCCTAAGCGGAAAAGAGGGCTTGGTAGTGGGGGGGAGGGTACGTTACGCCACTGGACAACGGTCATCATATAATAATACAGTCTTATCACTTTTGCCAATCGACATGCACTTTGAAATTAACTGTTTTTCGGAGGGAATGTACGGGTATAATTGATGACATTAAAATTATCCGGATCATGATTTTATTAAGACGGAGTCGAAAGCGAAGTGATGCCCTCACTGAGAGCGAAGTCCTGGGCCCAGGCCTAGTTGGCCCATGCCTTGAGACGTCCCTAACTACAATACAATACGACTTTAATTATAAACCGCGCTATTTATCAAGATAAATATTTTGTATATGACAAGACCAGGGGAGTTACTAGTAATTACTAAACTTGTTTTTAATTGAATATTGATAACTTAATTATCAAATACTTGTGCAATACTTATACAATTATAAGTGATGAGTATTATATCAGTGGGAATGTGTATTTTATTTTTTTATTATATAAGAATGTATTTACTTTGTAATTATTTAAAATTATAAATTATTTTATCAAATTGATAATTATTTTAAATATTTTGTTTCCGATTTTTGGCGATACGTTCGTGCTCACAAGAAGGGTTATTACGCTCTCCTGGAGGGCGCGCCCCACAGTTTGAGAAACGCTACGATAAAGATTTTATTTCGAGTTTTGAGAACTATTTAATAACAGAATACATGAAGCAAAATATGATTTGGAGAAGAAAAACCAAGCGATTTACATAATTTTTAAAATTTGTTTTTTATCATTGCAAACAAAAAGAAACAAAAGAACGACGTTGAGCCTCTACATCTTCTCGTCATGTAATGAATAAAAATTTATGCCGATACAAATCATTCCCATTTCCTGTTGTTACATGTTACAAATTCTTAGATTTTGAACACGTTCCGTATAATAGCGCGAACTCCACACGGAACGTGTTTTTATTGTTCGTATCCGAAATCAAATTTTGTTTTACACAAATGAAAACAATCCGCAGAAACGACAATAAAATTAAAATTAAAATATAAAATTTAAAAAAAAATCTTATTTTATTGCTAAGAAAATATAAAACATCCAAAATTGCAAGTTTTTTATTAGCAACTTTTGTGTAAGTAACATTAAATTAAAAAACTAAGTACAATAAATTTTGGCGCTCCCTGTCCCAGGCGCCCTTGTGCGGTGAACAATTTTGCCATCCCCACGCGGCGGCCCTGTGCACGGCAGGGGTTTTCCCTCAGTTCTAGCCCGAATGGAGTGTGTTACATCATCGTAACCTAAGGGGGAGCAGAGTCTTTTTTATAACTAAAATTAATTAATTAAAATTGTGAAATTAATAGTGTTAATTTGAATTGTGCTTTGCGATTTCATGAGTAAGTGAATTGAGTTCAGGAAATAGAGTAGCTAGATTTAGATTTCTTGGCAAATTCCTGAGTTTCAGAAATTTTTAAAGTAATTTTTGACGGGTTGATTGGGCACACCTACATATTTCGTTTTCTCTACGGGAGAGGTTATGTCGTGTCCTATATTCGTGTTTTTACTAATCCTCTCGGGGGGGGGGGTGCTTCTTTAACTTTTGTATGTTTATAAAACCGCTTCTCGTAGATATAAACTGGGATTTATATTAATTTGAGTGCTATTTAAACTCTAGGGAAGTGAGAGTAGTAGTTGGTCATTAGTTGCTATTGAAATTGGAAGAGGATTCTTCTTATTACTGATCAAGTTTTCGTCAAGCCAGAACGAGCTCTATTACTTCGGATCTTAACTGGGATTAAGGGATCCAATTATTTGTTATATATATTTAGATTAAGAATTAAGTTGATCACTTCCTTGGTTTGCTTCATAGTAAATTGAAAGATTAATACAAATATTGATTTTATTATAATGGTTGATTATTCGATGTCTCTTACTTCACCGTAGATTTGCGACAGTGGTTCATGTACGATGGTGCAGCAGCCCATTTTTCGTTTGTGGTGCGTGCCTCCTCAATGCCAATTATTCTAGGCAAGAGATCTGAACCGGCAGACCAGTTGATTGGTCTCTAAGCTTCCTCGGAACTCAATCCAGAAATTTTTCATCCACCGGATGCCAACTATCACCTCTCTAGTTTTGTTGGTCGAATTCAGCAACACCCAGTATACTATTTATGGCGACATCTAATGAAATGCTTAGCGGTGGTTTTGATACCCAAGCTAAGATGTATGTGTTTATCTACTTCAGATTACTTATCCTAGAGCATTTGGGGATGAAGTTTACTATTGATGTTATTAATTTGCTGTTGTAATTTGTGAATTCATATTTTCTTTGGTTCATTTTTTTTTAGATTAAAATATATGTGTGTTTTTGTTAAATCATTCTTTTGCGCGTTGAAAGCCAAATTAAATTTGGCTGAAAAATTTAAAAGGCTACCCTTTTTAAGAAAAATACTTTAAGTTTTAGTATACATTGTTCTTTTTGCTCTGGGTTTGACTGGATTATGCTGCTTCGTAACTGGATTGTTTGAGGTTTAAAAATTAACCCGAGTGCAAGGAACTTCAACTAATAAATAATATAGATACAGAAATCACATTTTCTAAAAATTTAAGAAGCTATGTCTGTATACAAGTGGTAACATTATGGATCAACACAAAATGAAATGTCCCGTGTAGGGCACTAAAGGAATACCGTCAAACGTATAAGACACAATATAATTTAAGAAAATGCACTAAAACAGAAATGGAGGGAGAACTCCATGAAATAACAAATGATATCTGAAACAATTTGCCTCATCAGCAGTTGTATGCTTATGTGCAATTAAACTTTTCTCAAATTGATGCTTTAAGCATAACTACGTGAAGTACAAGTGTAGTTATATATATAGTAAGCAATGGACGCGCATCTGGTAACTTGTTAGCACAATTAGACCAATGAATGACATTGGGAGATTTTTATGAATGAATGAAATTTCTGGTTGTTGAAAAGTGAAAGCCATGCACTTGAGAGTGGCCATGATCTAAAAACGCCACTTGCCAGTTCTTATCATAGAACGTCCAACCGGCCCTACTAGGCTTGTGGTGGTATCAAGCTCGATTATCACATAGCTCTGTGTCACATATAGGTAACATAGCAGTGGACTGGTATGCAACACCAGTTATTATGTCTGCAACTGGTAGGAACGTCCCCCTCCAACCAGTCAATGCCCTATTACAAAGCAAACGTTTAACACCCCAAGAAAATGTTCACCTTTTTCTGAGTGGCCAATTCTCTCCATTACTGAACACAAGCGGTATTTCATTGAACATCAGGTGTGCAAGGGATTATACACTCATATCCAGAAATTAAGGATAATTTAGAGTCACGAACAAATCGAACTTTTAAATACATATATATGTATACATAAATATATCACCCATAAATGACTACACACATCTTCAGGAATAATATGCAAATTGAAAGAAGCCACTAGATGATACCGATAATATGTCACAATGACGAAAGTGTAAGAGGGGGATATATAAGGAATACAGGCAAAGAAGTAAAATTATTCGCAAGCCCTTTATAAGCCTTTTGGTACAATAACCACATAGTTATGACACAAAGAAAGCATTTGGATGATTTTTATACGTGGTAAATTTATCGGCCATCCGGAATGTAGGCGTACTCAGCTGGAAGTATCCGAAGAACTTGGAATCACACAGAGTGTCACATTAAGGCTTTGACAACGATTACAAGATGATGGTAATGTGAGTAGACTTTACTGCACAGGTCGAACTCGAGTTACAACACTGAATGAGGACCGATATTTGGCAGTTACTGCCAAAAGATATAGATAAAGCACAGCATCAGACCTGTCTCGTCAGATTCTTCAGTCACTGATATGGCAGTTTCAAGGGACCGTGTACAGACGCTTAGGGAAAATTCAACTATATGCTCGTAGACCTGTCAGATGTGTTCCACTTACTGCAACTCACTGTCACCTGTTATTAGTCTGGAGTAGAGAGCATGCATTGTGGACACCGCAACAGTGGATATGTGTGATGTTTTCTGACGATTCCAGGTTTGATTTTCACCGGACTTTTATAAGGAGAGCGCCAGGTACCCGTTATCACTAAGAGAATAATATTGAATGCGTGTTCCTTTTTCTCAGAACCTATTCAATGGAAGCACTTGCAATGTTCACTGAATATTACTGATATGTAACAATATATATTGAAGTTAGCTTTTATAAAACTTCCCAAAATATATTTGTAAAAGTCACTTACCGTTGATAGTATGTCACTGCAATAATTTGTCTTGGATTAACCAAACACATTTTTTGATACCTTATTTGCTTAGTAATTTACGAGTGTGTTTTATTACATGCATTGTGATCTGTTTGTGGTTGCGTATATCGTCAGCTTGTATATCAGAATGCGTAACTGCTTCTGAAGTGCTAATTTGATATAGGAGTGCTACGCGCCCAGTTCTTTATATTCCCCGGATGTGCGATAACTTTACAATATGTTTACTTTGATATTTTTATCGTGTGTTAATATGGTAGCCATGTGGGAATAACGTATATTAGAGTTAGTTTTTGCTCTTTTATTGGTTATTTTTTAATTGGTTTATTAAATTTTATTGATTTTACTTTATATATATAAATGCTATTTATTAATATTTATTATTACAAGAACAGTATTATATGTAACAATTATATTATACGAGCATTATTATATATAATAATTATATTATATGAATATTATTATGTATGACAATTATTATTGTATAAAATTATATGAATATCATGTATCATAATTACTAATAAATTGTATTATATGATAATAATAATATATCATATAATATTATTATTATTTATAATTTTTATTATTTTCTATTGATATTCATTATTTATTGATATTGGTTATTTTCAATCTATTCCTATATTCTTCATTTGAAATATATTTCAAAAGAATTCTTTAGAATTGTTTTCCTGATGACTTATTACCGTTAGGCTGCCATCTTGGACTTGACGTCACTCGACAACAATCGCTGCACTTCTACATCTAATTTACTTCCTTTGTGGAGTTACGCATTCTGATCATTAGATATGTTTCTCCGTAATTGCTTGTGATAAATGTACTATGATAAATCAGTTACATAATTTATAGACTATTATTGTATAAATTTGCATGCGTGTTGTTAAGGTTAGGATAAATGTAAGGAGGGACGAACCCAGGAACACTTCCTGAGGAGGGGATGTCCTATTTCAACTGCTAAGCTTAGAAACATTGTTGCAAGATTAGTTTGAATAAAATATGACAAACTGTTTTTTGTGAACACTTGGAACAAAACGTGGTTTGAAAGCTCTAGTATTATGTATGGTTTAGTGTATTAGTATCGTTTTAGTACTCTAGTATTATGTTTTGGCGATATTCACACATATCCCCCCCCCGGATATTTCTTTTGTACAAATACCTTATTGTTTTAAATATTAGAATTTTTTATGAAAGCAAATTCATGAAACTTTGTATTTCATTTAAATAGAAATAAAATTTTTATCTTATTACAAGTTAAAATTTCAACGTACAATAATCCTTATGGGAAGTTAGAATCCTCTCATATCCCGTCATTGCTACAGCTACTGGATCTAAGTATAGTTATTTTATGTAACCTTTTCAGCGTTAAAATAACTATACTACTGGTCACAAAATGCAATATCAAGAAGGACCAGAGACATTACAGTGAAATAATTTTGGCAGATAACATGTTGTAAGAACAAACGATTAAAATTAAAGCGTCTTGTGACTTGTGGACGATGACAAAATCAGTAATTAGTGTAGCCACCATTGTTGGCTATAACCGTTTCCTCCTCATCGAATCAAAGATGCTTTGGATGTATCCTTGTGGTTCAGCAGTTCATGCGGCTTTCACATCTTGTCAAAGTTGATCTGGGCCAGTCGTTGTGTAAGCATGGACCACACGTTTTTGATTGGCGATAGATCGAGAGAACAAGGAAGCAATTCCATCTGATGGAGAAAGAAGAATTCATGAACTTTGCGTGCCACGTGTGGTCGTGCATTATCCTATTATAATACAGCTAATGGCATACTCTGAATGTATGGGAAGACCACGGGTCCCAACTCCTCAGAGATTTAGCGCTGACTGTTCAGTTTCCGGCAATGCGTGCTAGAGGGGTGCGGTAGTGAAATCCAATACCACCCCAAACTGTGATACCGGGTGCAGGATCTTTATGGGGATGCATAACGCAACAGTTTGGCAGACTCTCACCACGGTGTCTCCAAACACGAATCCGACCATCATGATGCTGCAGGCAAAAGCGGGATTTGTCAGTAAACACGATGTCGTTCCATTTCATTGTCCATATCCATCGTTCATCGCACCATTGGCGGCACAAACACCTGTGACTTCCATTCAAGTGTAAACGAAGCAAAGGACGCCCTGCAGACATTCTACTCCGCTGGAAACAGTGTCGTATGGTACGAGCGAACATCGAATGTTGCGTAGCAGACTGAATTTGTTGTTCTATGTTTCGTGATGTGGCTGCGCGATCCATCTCTGCCATGTGCACAATCCGCCTATCATCATGGGCAGTGGTGCAACGAGGAGGTTTCTATCTATTTCGTTGGTCCGTCGTTTCCTCCTGCATCCAGCGATGATAAATCCGTATCACAGTTGCTTGGCTTCGTCTAACACGTCGACCGATTTTTCTGATGGATAATCCGCAATCCCTATAGGCCACTATTCTTCCTCGGTCAAATTCAGTAACTTAGTCATAAGATGTTCGATGTCTTTCACGAAGCATAGGTAAACAGTTTACGTAAAAAACGCACGAAAAAACAATTGCTGTACTTTAAATCACCAATCTGTTCTCGCCTTATATAGCACTTGCGGGAGGCGCTACTGTCGCTCGTGTTGTGCGTCTGTGCTATAATGCTAATGATTTACGTATTTCAACGGCACTAACGCATGGTGTAAATTTCATATGGTTCGCATGCTTCCTTCAGGTTGTTGCATATTTTTTGTGGCCGGTAGATCACTAATTAATGAAATAAACAAAAAATTACTGTTGCTATATTGTAAAAAAAATTACCATCATTTTCAAAATATTTGGTCAATGAATTGGGAATAACATTGCTAGATAGTGTAAATATTTTTGAATGAATAATTTGCTCAAATTCATTATTAGTTTTATTTTAAAATTTAAAACTATCTCTGAGTAAACTTCTCAAAATGTATTGGAACTCTCTTTTTGTGTGTGTACAGCATTTTTCTGTTTCCTATTATTCGATTAAAGAAACAGGTAATGTCAAGACTTACATTTGTATGATTAAAATGTAGTCCTAATTTAGCCTTTATTCTAGCAAATTATTGACAGAAGTTATTTCTGAAATAAATCATCTTAGCTTTTTCCTTTTGAAATCCAAATCTGATTGCGAGAATCGCTTGATTCTTGAGTCAAAGGAGAAAAACTAAAATACAGCGGCATGTTATAAAAATATAATGAATGTTAGAAAAAGTCTTTTGATTTACAAAATGAATAAATAAATACAAACAATTTTACACAGATAAAATTTATTTTCTTCTCATGTGATAAATGAACTGACAAATATATTGAAACGTAGCAATAAAAGAACATATAAAAGAATTCGAAGGTTTATGTTAGCACATGAAATACAAACACAACATGTACAACGCCTCACAGGCTACGAATGAACAGCAATATTCTGTACAAGGAATTAATCAGCGGGAGAAGACTTGATAGAAACAACACACAGAAATACGGAGGCGTGCACATTCAATAGAAAGCGTGAGAAGGTTTGACAGAAAAGATGTTGACTACAGTTTATATTAATTGACACAAATATTATTACTTTCATGTTTTTTTTCAATGGGCTTCACAGCATGTTATATATATATATATATATATATATATATATATATATACAGCCAAAAGTTTATTGAAACCCAATAATTTAATTTCAAGGCTAAAAGCGAACAATCTAATTTTTTTCAAACGAGCACAATCAGAAACAAATTATTCTTTTTACTACTTATTGTGTAAATTTTTTGAAAGATTAGAAAAATTGTTATCTATAGACTCTCTTCAGTAAATGATTGTCCACAATTGAGTAAAGCAGCGATTATGCATGTTTAGTGACTAAACTGATTTGATTCGATTGAATTTTTTTAAGGAAAAAATCCATCTTTTTTGCCTATTCAATTTCCTTTCAAATCCCGAAATGGAATATTTATCTAATTTTAAATGAAATACTATTGCTTCGTTCTTAAGACGATAAACACTAACTAAATAATAGGGTCTACAACAGTTGACATAAATCCATAGAAATGAGACAAACACTGAAGGGCGAACAGTTACTAGTGAGCTTATCTCAGAGTACAATATCATCTGATCCTTTGCCGAAGAGTTCCTAACACAAGTTACATACTTGATACAATAGTAAGATATTAAACATACGTTTTTCCAGAGAGGAATTCGAAGCGTACATCACTTTATGTTGGACCAAAACGATAGGGTTCAACTCATTTGGTTTTCATTGACAAAGATTGTTATCATTTTGTTAGCCAAGAAAACTCTTTTTGTATTGTAAGATTTCTTAATAAGTTTTCTTGAATCAACACATTTTAAGAAATGCTTTAAAAAAGGTTTACTGTGAATGGCATTTTTTTAAAAAATAATCTTGGCAAGTCCATTACATGAAAGCGACAGAACGCTTCGTTGTATGCTCTTTATATGACACCTTCACAGGAATTAAATGGACACGGAAAGGTGCGGCATTAAAACAAAGTGCATTTAGAAACGTGCTGAGCATTTGCAGAGCATGTAGCGACATCTATCATGAAGAGAATTCTAATAAAACCTTTTCCTATCAATGGAATGATTTTTCTCCGAGAAAACAAGAAACATGCATTCACTGAGCTGATTGGTAATCAGTGGGAAAAGGGCTCATCTTAAAGCTATACAGTGAGCACTATTTTTTTATGGCTTTCAATAATAATGTCCTCTTGAAGAAATTTTGATTTGGTTTGTGCCCCCTTTTACTTTCCAATCCTTATTTGTAATTATCTCTTTCTTGTAACATTTCTATAATAAAACAACACAGGCAATATCTAAATGTCATAAGCAGTTTTCGCTTAAATTTCCAAATAATTCAGTGCAATTAACTTTATTTTATAAGCATTTTATTTTTCAGTTCTTAGAACAAACTTGAGGATTAGGTTTTTCTTTATTACAAGAGCAGTGAACTTTTCAGTAATTTATTTTAGCGTTGATATTTATAGCAGTTTTTGTTCCTCAGAAAATTTAATTATCATATAATTTCACAAAATCAAAAAAAAAAAAAAATTTAAATGAAAACGTCTCACTCCCCGGAAAGTAGCGACTGAGATTTTATAATTTAAGTAAAACTCTAAGTTGTGATTGATACAAAAGGTCTTTTTGTATAAATTAAACTCTCCTAAGCTAGAAAATTGATTTGGATTGAATGTACACATTGAAATTGTTATAAGTTGCATCACGAATTGAAAAAGAATAAAAATAAATCAAACTTCATACTGTTAAGTAAAAAGTGTGAAATATTTTCAGTGAGGCAGGCCTCTATTGAGTTTGAAAATTCTATAGTGCATTTGTAAAAATTTTACATAAACATGTGAAAAAAATAAGATAAAAAAATTAAACATCACAGCTCCAATTAAAATAATTTACAATTGTTTTTCTTTTAAAATGTTTTAATGTTCACGACTGTAAAGTAAATGAAATAAAGCTCACATAAACTAATTTGCTGCTTCGTGAATAAGATAATCATGAAAAAGGTATTAAAATTAAAACAACATTTAAATTGCCTTGTAAATTGATTAATAAAGATGCTATTCAACGCGTAATCCATTCTTTTAAAAATCTTATAATTTAAAAACAAAAGATAAAATGTTCTGAAATTTAAAAAAAAAATATCTACTAAGTAAGGACAAATTCTTTAACAGAAGTAGTTGAGTGAAGAAATAAAAATGGATTCTTTTCCAAACGATATACTATAAGCCTTTGAACTGCCAAATGTAGGTTTCTTTATTGCAGAAACTCCAGTAAGTTTTATTGATCCATATAACACGATAGACTTCTCCTCAAGTGAACTTGTGAGTCAAGATTTTATATTGTTATCATATTGGGAGATCCCCATTGTAAGTCAAGCTGAGTGAGACATTACTTAACAGAAATCCACTGCTCTGAATACACGAGTCCTCTACAATACCAAAGTCCTCTACAATACACGAATGAAACACAACGAAATTATCCTTTTCATTGTCTTTCCTTTCTAGAGAGTTTGAAAGAGGAGTCTTCACAGTTTGATATGGAAGTTTGGAAATCTATTTGAACCAGGTATTGGTCTCTGCGGATTGTCAAAGGAGCCCATTCACATCAGGTGACTATTGCTTGAAGCTTTCTTAATTGCTCCATTTTCCAACCTTTCATTTAGCTATCCAAATTATTATTTCCCGAAAAGAGATTGCTGGAAGAAAAATAAAATATTATTTAAAACACTTATATAAAGAAAAAAAAATGAGGTTAAAATATTGAATATTAAAGTATTAGACAGAATATAAACTTTTTTCCCAATGAGGCTGCGGATTGGTATTTTTACCTTTGGCAGACATAGTATATTTCCCAGGAACTGGTATCACTTTTTAGTGCGGCACCAATTGCCACAGGTAATTTTCATGTCCAGCTTCCTTAATTTTCCTTCCTCCTTGAAAGGAAACACCCGAGCTATGACGATGCGAACTTGTTCTAGGAATTTAATCTTGCCGAGAACACCAAGTCAAACAGGTACTCAAGGTATCTTTTACATGCTGTATAATCATACAACATGAAAGATGTTGATTTTCTGCATCATGAAAATCCTCTGACTTGGGCCGGGTTGAACCCGCAACTTTAGGTGAAGAAGGCCAACGACAAACCAACTATGCCAACAAACCAACCAGCCGGAAGTATATAAACTTAGTGTGAATCCAGTAATATATAAACAATCCCCAAGCATATAGTTATTGACAGGTATAAAAGATTCTGCTAAATACTTATTTTAAAATATGATTCATTAAAATACCTGTGATAAATGCTCATTTTTCTAGCCAATAAAATGTTTTTCTTAAAAGCCGACTTATTTCGTTATTTTCAAACTATACTGCCTAAACAAAACAAAACAAAAGCAACTTATTTTTAGTTTAAAAAATTTTGGGCCAACTCTTATCAAAATATTGGCAGTGTAGGAGGGTTCACAATGCACGAAAAATTTATCTGGAATTATAATTTAAAAAAGTAATATGAATATCTCTTAATGTTTAACAATTCCTACACGAAATGTAAAAATAATTTGTGGTCTCGTGATAGAGAGATTTATTTTCTATTGAATTGACTGGTGGAATTTCCAAGTAATTGGCAATCTTCTTAATTTTTCCAAACGGTCTAAATGCTTCTGTTTTGTACAAAAAGTACTGAGCTACATATCCTGGACAAATTTTAAGGCGCTCTGTAAATTCGTATTATTTATGACAAAATATCTTCACGAAAAAAATTGCAATTAATTGATTTGACACTAAGAAAGAACTCTAGAATTCGAAAGATTTCTTTCAATAAAGTGAGATCTTATTCGATGATATATCGTTTGAAATATTTAAATTTGTTAGCAATCTTAAGGACAAAAACTAAATTTTTAGGCAAATATTTTATTAACACTCGAAATTTTGTATTTTGCATGGAATCCTTGCTGATAAAATGGTTTATCAGACTTCAAAACATTTATTTATTTTACAAATGCCACACACTCCAATAGCAGTTGAGTCTCCAATATTTTTTGACAGTTGAATTAAGGCAAATTGCGGACATAGGTTGACCAGAGTCCCACAGAGTCTCTAGAGATGTGATAACAGACAGTCAAAAGTCTCAAATGGTAACTTTTCTAGGAGGAACTATTAACTTTCCTTCGACATCTCCTCCATTTTAAACTTCTGATTAAAGGCCATATTATATATATATATATATATATATATATATATATATATATATATATATAAAGCCGTCTTTTTGGACTCCTTTCTTAGCAAGAAAATCAGTCCCTGCAATGTCACAATGAAAAGAGATTGGATGACAAAAATCTTTTAAGAACGCATTTTAAAATTCTTTGTTATATACGGAGGTAATTTTGAGATAGAGCTTGTAATGTTGATTTAGAGCCGTAAAAGATTCTGTTGAGCTTCTTAGTGATAGTTGCTACTTCAATTTCGCCATGGAAGGCAGTAGAAAAAATTCTTAGTGGTAGGTAAACAAATCACAAAAGATACCAGCACCATGGTATCTCTCTACAAGGGAGCCATTCACTTGCTGGGAATCGATTGTCAATAGTTTCCAAAGCTATAGCTTTCAGTTGTTCACTCTTTATAATATCTTCATATCAAGTTCAAGATTTATATCAGGATGAATGGAATTCAAAGGGTACTAATGTTGAGGCAAAGTAGAAATCTCTTGACAAAGATCCAAAGAACAAGCGACCTTCATAGCTGACTGTATGAATCCCTCCTGAGTCTTTAAATTTCGAGTTCTGCCCAGGTCATAATTTTCAAACTTTTAAGTTTTTCAAGTAATATTACTGCCTTTATCTGGATGGACTTATATAATGGATTGGTGTTGGTCAAGGCCTGCATAGCAAGGACGGGAGTAGATTTCACAACAACAGTTATGATACGGAGGTCTTGATTCTGAAATAGCTCAAGGCATTGGATGGTGTGTTTGGGAGCATTAATTAGGATTTCATTACAGTAACTAATAACTGGTTGTATAAACATTTTATATGTAGTATGTAGAGTCCTTTTGTTGCATCCCCAACGCGAGCCAGCCAAACGCTTTAAAATACAAAGTCTCTTTCCTCCTTTTTCTTCAAATGTTCTGCATGTTTTCTCCAGTTCAGGCGAGAATCAAGAATGTATCCAAGGTAGGTGGTAGAATCACTGGTCTGCAAAACTTCTCCCTGGAACTTAAGATTGAGGGTAAAAGTCTGTCTATTTAACGTAAAATAATGGGTCACAGTTTTATTCTTGTTAACTCTCATTTAATTTTCACGGCACCAAATTGCCAGTTTATCTAGTGTAGAATTTAAAGTTCCATTAAGATTATCTTGTGTGTGGTTCTTTTTTGTTACACTATCGCACAAAACGTGATCGTCAACGATTAAAGCAGAGTTAACAGCTGGTGATAGAAAACATGATAAATCATTAATGAAAATATTAGAAAGAATTGGGCTGATCCCTGTGGAAGACCAGTCTCATTCTGCTAAAATTAGAAATAGCCTTTCCATATCTAACGGCTGAGAAACTCTGTGAGATAAAAATTTTTAGCCAAGAAAACATATTGATGCATATTCCTAGATGTTGTAGTTTTTAAAAAACTCGGAGCCTCCATACTCTACTATAGGCCGACTCAAATAAGTCTTTTACTCAAAGAATACAGTACAGACGAACAAACTGCACATTCTTAATATTTTAGTAAGGAATCAATTTCTTGAAAAGAACTCAGATAATCGTAGAAATTTTACTAAAAATAGTTTCAAATGTATACATCAGACGTTCTTTTAAAAATAACTTTTTAATTGAAATGAAACAAGATATTTTCTTGCGTGAATATTAAAGTCACACTATTCAGCCATTCGAGGACATTTGGCGACGGACCTCGTGATTTTGTACCATGGTCAAGTGACGAGGACTACACCTGAGCTGGTACTACCTCTCCTAACTTCCACTACACACCAAAGGGAGGACATTTAAGCTCTCGAAAGATTTAACGTGCATCGCTCCCTTACACGGTGGGTCTTCAGCGGTACTAGACTCGAACTCATGACACGCCAGCCACGAGTTCATAAACTAGGCTACCACGGCCTCAAAATTTTCTTACAGATGTACTACAAGAAATTGGCAAAACAAATGTTTCAGTGAACATAAAACTAAATGTGGATTCATCCAGTAGCAATTGATTCCTTTTAAAGATCCCAATAAAGCAATTCCTATTGATGTCCTTACCACTCCAGATCCTATTTGTTGTAACAGACTCGACGCCGATCCTGCAGGACTCGGGCCTCTACTGTTGCAAGTGGCTGGAACGCCACTGCTTGCGTAAAGGGCAGCTGCAGAATATCGACGCATGTTGGAGCGGCCCGAAGACAAGAAATCCATTCCGACACTGGGTGTGGTCACTATAGGTGAAGGACTCATCTAGAAAAAGAAACAAGTTTGATTTAAATTGATTCTGCTTTTTAAATATGTTTTTAAGAAAAGTTAGTACAACTACCACAGAGCTAAAGATGAAGCAATTATAAATAGTTTCCAAAACTTTTATTTTCGAATTGTTTTAAGTACCAGATTACCTAAAAGTCGGTTAACATTTGAAAATTTAACAATTCTCATGGAATTATGTAGGGAGAGAGATAAAAATTGATACACACATTTGAAATAACACGAGGCTCTATTGAAAGTTAAAAAATGGCAAGATATCAGTGATGCCGCATGAAAATCGTGTATAAAATCAGCTGTTTTCAGAGAGGAAACAGATGCTTTAGCTACTGCGCCTTTGCCAGAAAAGACATCATTAGTAAGGAAGAGACTATGAGAACGAAGAATCTATAACTGTAGCTTTACCATCCTATAGTCATAAGACGGGTGGGAAAGCGCACATTGTTTGGTGAGGATCACGTGCACTTCGTCATGCTTGTCCTCACAGTTCCTTGAACCGTATGTTTATTGTTTTTGTGGGGTTACTTTAAGTCTACCGCGATCATTCCACTTCATTAGATGTGCTAAAAGACAACGTCCGACGGTCATTTCTCACCATACCTACAAAGATTCTGTACAGCAGGGGTCGGCAACCTAAGGCACGCGGAGCAATTCTCCGTGTGTGGCACTACAGACTCTTTATAAAATGGCCGATTTACGAGTGGATGTAAGTTGATAAATTTGTAATGGACCTTGTTTGACAAACATCTTCAGAATTCGACATTTACGGAATCAAGAAAAAATCCGTGAAAAATAACTATAGATAAATCTACAGTTGTTTTGCAAATTATTTGAATGTCATCGCTGGAGAGATTTAATTGTTTGAACAGGGGAAATTACATATACTCTGCTTTCACTTTTGATTCTTTATCTAAGTGATCAAATCATTTATCATATGAAAAATATTTCAAGTCCGCAAAGAAGTTGCCAACAACTGAATATTCTCAGAATCGTGTCAAACTGAAAGTCCAAATTATACTCCTGATTTTGCGATATGAAGTACAAACACTACGTTCGCATTAAAACTTAATTTTTTTTATTTAATTATAATGAAAAGGAATATATTTATATTTTATGTTGTCTCTTTCGTATTTTAATAAATGTTTAAAAATACATAATATAGGTGCAATTTAAATGTTTTTTATTTATGTTGCAGAAATATAGAGAGAGTTATATTTTATGCTGTTTATTTTTATGTTAAGAAGTATCTTTAAATAAAATGCAAAACTAATATGTTACGAAACAGTAAATCTACATTATTGACCTCTGTTCTCTAATTTTGTATGTATTATAGTGGAAATCGAATTGTTTCAAATATGTCGCACTGTGTGGCACACTGAATTCTATTGGTAGATTGGTTTGGCACACCGCAATCAAAAGGTTGCCGACCCTTGCTGCTGTTCTCAGCATTGCCCTTTGACTACAAGTATTGTTGATGAAAGACTAGCGGCATGTTGAATATTTGTCATAAATAATATCATTTATTGCTAAAAAAATTATAAAGCTAATTATTACTTTTGTTATATAAAGTGCCATCTGTTGGCCATTTTTTGAACTTTTCATCGATTTCCTCATGTAATTTCAAACATGTGCGTCAATTTTTACCTACATTATTCCTTAAATGAGTGAATTTTCAAATGTTAACGGACTTTCGGTACATCCAAACTCTTGGTTGAAGGTATTTTGGATTCAAAACGATGACATTAATTTTAAAGATTATTTTAATCTGATATTTTATTTGTATTGTGCGACTTTTTAAATTGAAATTTTTCGAATCTCAGTTTTTCAATTATGGTGCAAAATTAGCATCTTTATTTTCATAATTCAAATGAACTATGAAAGTCTTTAAAGAATAACATTCAATTAAAATAAGATTTTATGAATTCATTGGATGTTAAAGGAATTTCCTTCTCGATCAGTGAATCCATTCAATTCGACGCAAGTATTGTTTTTCATTTTAATTTTGAGAAGAGATATTAATGAAAAATATATCTTGTAATAAATGTCTTTTTAAAAAAAAAAATAATGCTCATGTATGCAGAAAATTATAAATATTTAATTTTTATAATAGTTTGATCAAGTGATTTTTTTGGGCGGAAATTTGTGATTTAGCATTTAAGAAATTCTGGAAGATATTATTGAAGTTAACTTCTTTTGGCGCGCAGGGAAAAGTATTCATTACGAGATGAACGTAAGGTAGGGATGTATTTGTGCATGTGTCAGTATGTATAAGTGTTTGCCCCGGGGTCTAGTAGTATACCAAAATGAGTAAATGGGTTATAGTTAAGCATTTGTACTACGAGACTTCATAGTATGTAGTTTTCGAGTATTCACACATGTGTAATAAGTACGTGTATACACACCATACTATAGAAATATATTTGGGATAGATATATTATACATTTAATCTGTTAGTAGTTTTTAAATATTATATATGCTTCGGTATAATTAGTTGGATAGTTGTGAGCATGTTATAAGTGCTTCATTAATTTGTATATAAAATATTTTCATCATATTCACTGTATATGTGTAAACTATAATAAATATATATGTATAAAAATATTATATTGACAGTGCAAGTTATTAACTAAAAGTCAATGACAAACTTTTTATATCGAAAAAATAATAAGTTGTGGATGAAATTTTTATTTATAGGTTATCTTAACCCTTTCATCTGCTGTAAGTATTAGTAAATTATAATTATTTATATATACACACTGAGTTATCAATTTATCTTATACAAATAAAAATAATTTATATCAAATATTAATGTTATAAATATGGAAAAACTATTAAATCCATTCGGAACAAATTACAAATAAGTATTTGAATTTGTATGAAATAGAGTGTCCCTTAGCCTTTAGTTCATATATTTATATATATATCTTAATTCAAAATTTTTTAAAAAAAAGTATTATGATCTATATAATTTACTATAATGCAATTAATTATTTTCCAGATTTTACAATGGCAGAATCTACTGAGAATGCTATTCCAAAAAAAAAAAAATAATAATAATAATCCGAACAACGTTGTAATCGCTCCAATCGATGTTCATCATCGTCATGATTTTGAAGTCAGTCCGATTTTTGATCCAGACAAGGCAGCAGATATTACACAAGCGCAGCAAAAGAAGATTTAAAAAAAAACGCCAGCTAAGAGAGTACAGAGCCCGGAAGAAAAGTTTACCTTAAATCGACTCTTTTTCTTGATCAAGATGATGAAATTTTACAAGTTGATGATAATTTAAATAAATCGCATTTTTCATCAGATGATGAATATACTTCGAGCAGGAATCACAAGACCCAGAGTATTTTTAAAATGCGAACCAAAAGAAGAATGGCATAATCCTTTCAATCCATTTGTTTTGTACATTCTAACATGGACATCCAGTTTTTAACTGAAGAGTATTCATGTGCTCAGTATGTAGCTGAGTATGGAAACAAAACTAATCGTAGTATAAGTAATTTACAACGGGAAATTATTAAATGCATGGAGGAACTTGACATCCAGAATTTGACATCACTGAAATAATAAGAAAATTAGGAGTTGATTTGCTTAACAATGTTGAAATAACAAGCCAGGAAACTGCATGCTATCTTTTGAGAGAACCTATGACAAAAAACTCCTCTATTATATTATTAATTCCAACAATTTAGCCTGATGATCGACAAAAAAACAAAACAAAAAAAAACAATAAAGAGCTTGATGAAATGGGAATTGATGATGATTCAACCAATATTTCAAAAGATAATTGGTTTACAAAATATGAAAAAAGATCTGAAGAATTAAATGTCGTCTCGCTTGCTCAGTTTGTTGCACACTATACTGTTCGTCATGATGGATCCTACACAAAAAGAAAAGTACCTCGCATAATTCGTTACTGCTACTGATATGGCACAAAACTTGAGGGAATATAAGCGGGAAATGGTCTCTTTACATATTCCTTTCAAAAATGAGGAAGGCCGCGGTGGCCGAGTGGTCTAGGCATCGGATCATGGCTAGCGTGTCATGAGTTGGATCCTAGTACCACTAAAGATCCGCCGTGTAGGGGAGCGATGCACGTTAAATCTGTAGAGAGCTCAAACGTCCTCCCGTTGGTGTGGTGTGGTAGTTAGGAAAGGGGGTGCCAGCTCAGGTGTCGTCCGCGTCACTTGACCATGGTTCAAAATTACACGGACCGTCGCCAAAAGCCCTCGTGTTGCTGATCAGTGTGACGTTAATATTCTCTCTCTCATTCAGAAATGAGGATGCTGAAATTTTCGTAGAAATCAAGTTTGTCAATATGTACAATAATGATGAATATCTTATATTGCAACGCCGAAAAGAATTTGAATCTGATCTAGATATTCAGAAAACTATTGAAATTTGTCGTGATTTGTGCCGTGAGAAGGAAATTGATGATTTCAATTAACAAGAAACTGATAACATTACTGCTGAACAAAATCCCTTTCAGCATTTATACAATAATTCAAATGCAGATGTTAATAATGACATCTACTTAGCAACATTACATATATAAATTACTTTTGCAAAAAAAGAGAAAATTTAATGCCCAATGAAGAACTCTATCAGTTAATGAGAATGTCAAACGAAAAACAAAAATGACTTTTACTTCTTGTTATCTCGCATCTTTTATCATCAGATCAAACTCCATTTCAAATATTTTTTATCGGCCCTGCCTGGGATGCGGCAAAACGTTCGTCATTAAATTTTTGATGAAAATTTATAATAGCTATCCTGGCAATGGATACTGTAATGCATATATAACTTGTTCTTCAATTGGTAAAGCAGAAATAGCTAGGTCAGGAACGACTGTTCCTACAGCTTTGAAAATTTCTTTATCAAGATTACTTCCGTTAAATTCTGAAACTGCGCTCAACAATACAGAACTCTTTTCAAGTGCATAAAAGTCATAATAATTGATGAGATAAGCATGATCAATGTTCAATTATTATTGAAAAGGTTGATTCCAAATTAAGACGATATGGTACCCTAAAAATCATCAAACTATCGAAATTTTTTGTTGGCCTAGTTGATACTTTGAATCTTAGTAAATATATGCCTGCTTTTTACCTGCATTTTCTAATTAAGTCATGGAGCAATATTTGATGCTGGACAGCAAATACAACACCCACATTTCAGATCATTTACTAGAAAAGAGCCTGATAGAAAATGAATTAATTATTTTTCTACAGCGCGTAAATGAGACTGACATTATATATGCAGTAACAAGTAATTTCAAGAAAGAATTGTGCGATTCATGCAAAAATTCTAGTTTGTGTATTACTTATCGGGGGGGGGGGGGAAGAGCAAATGGATTGGGTCAAGATTTAAAAGTTGTGCGTGCTTCTTATAATATTATGAATGAAATTAAAACTTCAAAACGGATTCTCCCAAAGCACAAATACTAAATATCATTTTGATAACTCAGATAAATAAAAATCTAATTCGCAAGAATGGAAAAACTCTCCCATTTTTATATATTTGTTTTTGGTGGTATAAATATATCCCATATGTGTGAAATCAACACTTTTATTATTAAAATATTTTAAGACATTTATTTAAACAAATGCATGTATGAAGTTCTTAGATTTTGATATATTTTACCTATAAATTGTTGTTTCATTTTGCTTTCCTTCCTGTACAATATTTAACATACGAAGGCTTTTAAAATCATGGAAATAAAAAATAAAGGCATAAACATCTTTTGTACATGTTATGCATTAGCTCTGAGCATGGAATTGACTCTGAAGTGTGTGTATTTATTTATTTTATAATTATTAAGATAAAGTTTTATGAAATATTGATTTCGTATTTTTCTATATATTCAACATGGCAGTATACTCTTTAATTGTTCTATATTTGTGCAATTTTTTAAGTAAGCAGTTTTAAGTAAGCTAATTAACATTTCATAAAAATTTCAGACTATTCAATAAATATTATATCATGCTATTCATGGAATGAAAACTTCAAACTCATTTTTCTTCATGTTGAATTTTTGTATTTATACTATTATTCAAAAACCTACGGCGTTTTTGATAATTGAAGTATGGGTTTGAAATTTTTTATGCATGTTCTGAAATGTATGTTTTTTTAAAACTGTGCATGGAATTAGCTCTACATGTTTAGTACTTTTTCTAAAAAATTTCAAAATCAAATTAATGTTTTTTTGAGAATTTTTGGAAAAAAAATTAATAAAAAATTAAATACTATAAAAAATTAATGAAAAATTAAAAAGCAGCAGCAGGAAAAACCCATTCACAGTTTTATGTAGTATATTACGAGGTACTTGGAAAAAAATTTTGAAAGAAAAGAGACATATTTAAAAAAGCCTTAGGAATTTAAAAAATGTTTTAAAAAGTTCAAAAAATTTAAGTTTTACAAACATTTTGCAACAAATTAAAAAAAATTGTATGAAATTATTATTAAATATTAACTTTTTTAATATACAATTAAGACCAAATATGAAATATTAAAAATAAAAAAAAATTGTGAAGGTGGTACCATATTACCTTAAAACAAATAACTGGAAATTTTCAGTCAAATTTCGGTGGATTAGATATTATTTACATCAATTACCACCAGCTCTTTCTGCACCCATCTATAAGCAAGCGAAACAGACCATCGCTGGACCGATTTTATGATGAAATCTAAAATTTTATGAATTGAATAAAGTCATGCCCCAAGCGAATCAATAATTTTCTTCTATACTTACAAAAATTGGAAACGGTGAACAACTTGATGAAATGGAAATAACTCTGAGTCTCGTTTTTGTACTTTGGAAGTAGTTGAAGCAAGGTGTCCTGAAGGTATACGATTATTCAGCACAAACAATTCCTTCAATATGTATAATAATAAAATATTGAATGTATATGCGGACAGAACTACTTCAGTCGCAAAAGATGAATATATTGGTTGTACTTCAAAAGAACAAGAAACTTTCGTACGTCAAAAATTACATAAGATGTCATTAATTGATACAAATGGATTGCCTTATCAAATAGTTTACGGGAAAAATATTTATCACATGATTTCCACAAATATTACAGTGACAGATTGATTGGCAAATGGTGCAGTTGGAAAGCTAGTTCATGTAGAAACAAATGATGAAAGATTAGTTAAGACAATATCGCTTGAGTTTCCAGATTTACCTCAAATAGGAGGGAAATTAAGACGCAAAGCAGCAAGTTACGCAGCAGAAATTAACGTCAGTAGAATGACTGTACCAATCGCGCGCGTAATCCACTTTGCACTCAACAATAACAAAACAATATTTGTTAAGCGTACGCACGTTCCGTTGTTGTGTGCATGTGCTACATCAATCCATAAATCACAAGGTAACACATACTCATAAATTGTTTGCGAATACAATCGACGTCATTCTCAATCATTATTATACATTGCTTTTTCACGTGTAACGAGTATTGAAGGATTATATATTAGAACACACACACAAAAGTAATGATAAAACATTTTACCATGGCCGAAGACGATCGTCATCAACAATTGATTTGCAAGAGGAATTTAAACGACTTTCATTGAACAAATTACAAATTGCCAATGAAGATTTTATTAATTTCAAAAGAACAGACAAGGCTCATCGATTTTTACTTTTAATTGCCAAAGTCTTAGAACTCACGCTGTAGACTGAAAAGATTCAGTTGTAACAAATTTAAATATCTTAGTTTTATCAGAAACTTGGCTGGACAAGAAAGTGATATATCTATTCCTAATTTAAACTGCATTGCGAAGTGTAAACGATCAAGTATTAGAGTAGGAGGAGTACGATATATCAAAATTCCAGCGATGTTAACGTTATAACTCCATCCATGGATTTTTCTGACAGTCAATCCGATATTTATGGTACCATACAATCTACAGTGGGGGATTCGTGCTTGGCTGAATGCGGAATAGATAATGGACAGAAAATTATAATTGTAGCAGTAAATATTATTATGAACAAAATATTGGATGACATTATCGAGTTCTTTCATCGATCACTATTACCATACACATCAAGAGGTTTTGCTTTACTTAATAAAAACTATGACAAAATACCTATGATTTTAAGTGGAGATTTTAATGTCAATTTTGCTTTAGACGAATCTCTACAGCTGATTGAATTTTAAAAAAAAACAATTTCGCCCTATCTGTACAAAATAACAGAATAATATCAATGACAAAATCAAATACTACGATTGATGCAGTGTTTTCGAAATTCTTAAATGAGAGAGATATTGGGTGCAAAATCCGACCTACATTTCTTATTTTAGTTACCACAAGCCTTTGATAACAAAAGTATATACTGAAACATCCATAATCTCTCTCATAATGTAAATAGACTAATAATAATTATACTTTTCTATAAATGTAATGTATACAATATTTTTTTTTTAGTATTATGTATTGATAATGAAAATTTTGTTTCTACTTATTACTTTTCCATCCTCATTATTTTTTTTTAAATACAGTTTCAAATAATAATGATACTAACAAATTTGTTAAATATATATAAGATTACTTTAAAATAAAGCTTATATAATTATAAAATTCAATACATATAAGCCAAAGAACTTAACTTCTACCTCGTGTTCACACTGACACAAGCATGATTTTTAGTTTTTTATGGTAAAAAGTATTTCGATCATTATCTATTTTTCTTTGATGTAAAAACACAAATTCTATCATGGGATTTAAGAAAACTCGAGAGTTTTCAAACAAGGCAATAGGATACAAATGAAACTTCTTTTTAAAAATGGTCAATTGAATGAAATTTTCATTAAGATTTTGGAAGAAAATTAATTCCTTTTTCATAGCTTGAACTTTGATCGCTCCCTTTATTAGAGGAATAGAGAGGCTTAGGAACTTGAAGAAAATATTTTCATTAAAATGTAATAAATTATGTTCAGGAGCAGAATTGGAAAGATGAATTGAATAACATTTTTCTGAAATGAAAGATACCATCGTTTTTTTTAAACTCTTCGGTACAATAAAAGTTAAAAGTAAAATGTGTGGTACTTTCTAAAAATTGAACTTCGAAATTACTTTGTGGCCTCGGTGGCCAAGTGGTCTAGGCATCGGATCATGGCTAGCGTGTCATGGGTTCGATCCCAGTACCACTACATGGCTAGCATGTCATGAGTTCGATCCTAGTACCACTAAAGATCCGCCGTGTAGGGAGCGATACCCGTTAAATCTGTCGAGAGCTCAAACGTCCTCCCGTTGGTGTGGTAGTTAGGAGAGGGATGCCAGCTCAGGTGTCGTCCGCGTCACTTGACCATGGTTCAAAATTACGCGGACCGTCGCCAAAAGCCCTCGTGTTGCTAATCAGTGCGACGTTAATATTCACTCACTCGAAATTACTTTTATTTCCATTCTATTTCAGTAGCCTAAGGGTTAAGACGTTAAATGATCAAATGTTCCTTCAAATGGCTGTTTTGTTCAATTATAAAATGTTATCATGTGCCACCCTCAAGTTAAAGTTTTTGGAGTTATTTAACTGACAAGTCTTAAAATTGTTTTCATATAAATGTTTAGATTTTAGCTTAGAAAGCAATGCTAGGTCCACATTGGAGAGGTGCCTCGGGTTTCATTCTCGGTCAAGTGACAGTTGAGTGGCACCCTACTCTCCAAACTTCCAAACCACTCCCTTGTTCGAGCCTCGAAAGATTTCACGTGCTCCTCTACACGGTAAGTTTTTAATGGCACCAAAACTCAAGCCCACCACATGGCTACTCAGCTTTTAAATATTTAATTTAAGATTTTCTGCATTCATGTAACATTTATGAAAGCCGTAAAAGTTCTAAGTTTCTCGTCATGTTAAAAAGGATTCCACATCCATCGTCAATAGTTCACAAAACTTTTTTGACCATCCCAAAATTTCATAATTTTCTTGTCGATCTTCTTAAATTGGTTTATTTTATTTTGATAAAAACAATGGGTGAGTGAATGTTTGGGTTTATATATAGTGCAAGAGTCAATTATAGGTAAACTGCACCAACCATTAGTTAAAATATTAAAACGTATGAAAAAAAATAAACTGACAACACAAATTCAGTACAAGTTAAAATATCAATCAAACATAAAAATCGTATTCTTAAGATAAAACCAGCCACCTATCCGGTATAGTGGTCAGTGAAGCTGACTGCGGTGCCGTAGGGACTGGGTTCGAATCCCGGAGAAGGCATGGATGTTTGTGTTGTAATCCTTTCTTCTGTCTGTGTTGTAATCCTTTCTTCTGTCTGTGTTGTATGCCCCCGTGTTATACATTGCGTGGTGCACGAGGTTTATAAATGTTAAAAAGATCAAATCAATCCAATTTTGGTGAGGGTTTTAATCCACCGTCAGACTACATCTTAAAATAACGGAAAGGGTTAAAACAAATTAAAGAAAAAAAACAGAACTAAATCGAAATACGTGAGAAAAGTAAAAATTGCTACAAAGTTTATGTGGAAAAATATATTTCCTTCTGTTCCTATCATGGGCTGGATATTCTTCACATTCCATCCGACAAAAAGAATTCTTCCTTTTAGTATTCTCCTTGTCTGATGAATCCTGTTGAGGTGCATTTGTATGCGTTTTCATTTCTCTTTTAGGTTAATGAGTTGATTTTCCTACATTTCTTTTCCTCGGACGATTTTTTTCCCGAGTTGTAGTAAAATGACTATTGCATATGGGGGGGGGGGGTGCAAGAACAGATGACAGGATTTCAGTTGGAATTTGGAAAAAATCTTGTTTGATTTGATAAGGGTGAAGGAACTGAGAGGAATATAGACTACTAGATGCGGAAGGAATGGTATGAAATATAGGACACGCCACAGGTCCGAAGATCAAACCCCGGGACGGGCAAAGTCTTCCATCTCTTCAGTGGGTAGATAAATGAGTACCAAGCATGGCTTGGGAACTGGGGTTTTCGCATCAGTTTGACCACCTGACTGGAACATTTGCTCTTTCCCCTTTAGCTCCCAGGGTCACTGTGATGGGCCTTTGTCCACCATGGGCTGTTGCGCCACTGAGTTTAGTTTAAGAGAAGAGATTCCCTGTTAAAAAGTAATCGATAAATATATTTAATTAATGGATGCAAATAAGTCAGGCAATTAAGGAAGATATTAGTCAGGCACATGAGCTAAATTTTACATGCAAATTCAGCTCTAACGTTATTAAAAATTACATCTTTTATGTCTGAAAACAAGTCGGCTGGGTGGGGTTGGCCTTGTACACCCAAGTTTGCAAGTTGGACTCCGGCCAAAATCGGTGGATTTTCATGATGCAGAAAATCAGCATCGTCCATGCCGTTTGATTATGTGGCATACTAAAGATCCTTGAATGCCTATTTCGCTTGGGTGCTCTCGGCAAAATTAAATTCCTGGTACCATTTCGCATCTTCAGAGCTCAGGTGTCTCCCTCTGGAGAGGAAAGTGGGAGTCAAAATTATATTGTGGTAATTGGTATTCCACCTATATGATGTCGCACTAAAAAGGGATTCCAGCTCCCGGGAAATGTATTAGTAAATACCAATGTAATGTAAATGTAAATACCAATCAGCAGCTCCTTTGGAAATAAAAAAAAATATCTCCTAAGCGTAGTTTAAAATCGCTTAATTTTTAGAGATGATTTTTACTACTTGGCACCTCTTGACAACCGTCGTATTTCGTTGTGTAATAACAACTGGTTTGTGATAGTTGATAGTAGATCATTTTTCCCGCAAAACATAGCAAACAGTCGTGATTTAATAGATTAATACACGCCACTGTAATGTATTATGAAGATCATTAATTGTGACTTTTTGTTACAAGACAAAATGAGTTTTTTCCCCTTAAGTAACCTCGGTAGTAGGCGACCATCTATAGCTATAACGCAGTTATAGGATTTACTGAAATATTCTGCTAATTCAGGTATTTCAAGCAATGATATATTGTTTCAAAATATTTAGCAAATAAAAATTGGTCAATAATATGACATTTTATTTTACTAAAATACCTTACATAATCCATAAGAAGAGAATTTGCAAAAGTGATTTCATCCATTGGAATAGAAAATTGGCAGTTTCTTAGTTCCCAATATTTTCCACATCTTTGCTCATTTCCTTTTTACTGAATTCGCACTCAGTGGTTTTAAAACAGTGGCAGAAACTTTTTCAGTACCACTTTCAATGACAATGGTTTTCCCTTTTTTGTAACATTGAGAAAATATTGTACAGGAACCCCACCTTCCTACACACCATCACATTATCAACTTCAGTTGACGGTTCAATATATATATATATATATATATATATATATATATATATTGTTCCGAATTTTGTGTAAATAATACTTAAAATAGTGCAAATAAATTATATCTGGATGTGTAATACGTTTATATTATTCTATGTTGTATTTATTTTATGTTAAAATTGTAATATATTCACAAGAAACGCCGTTTCTTACATTATAATGGCGATTCAATGCAAACGGTGAAATCTTTTTGACATAGCTTTTGGCTAATTCGTGACCCTATGGATTCTTCTGGAAATTAGAGGAGAATATCACGATCTATGATACAAGCGGATTTTTCTCGAAAGGTCCGTGAGGTCTATAAATAGAGGGTACGGAGTTGATCTTTTTTTGGCCGTTGAGTGAGTGAGTGAGTGAGTTTTGGGTTTTATGGCGCAAGAGCCAATTTTGGCTATGCTGCGCCAAACATTCGTTAAAATATTAAAATATAGGACGAAATATCTAAAAATACTGAAAACGCAGTTTCAATAAAAGTTAAAATTTCAAATCGCATAAAAATTGGTTTCCAATGATTTAAAAGTAGAACAATTTTTGGTGAGGGGTTTCCCCCCATCACACATGTCAGACAGGATCTTAAAATAACAGACATCTTAAAAACAGATAAATGAAAAGAGTGTAAATAAAAGTTATAAAATTTCTTAATAAAATCTAGACCGTAATTTTAATCGTTTCTGAATCGGTGGGGTGGGGGATTCCCCACCAAATTCAATAAATATAATTGAGAAAAAGTCAGTTTCTTCTTTTAGTGGGTGTTAAAAGCAAATTTCCTTTGTAGTATGTTTTTCCGTTTTTATACGTGAAGTTAGGATTCGGTTCATATACCTCCTCCTCCTCTTCCCCTCCACGTCGTACATAATAGTGTCTTCCTCATCCGTAGTATATACGACAGGTGGCGACTTTTTGGGTTTATGTGGTGTCATCTTGATTTCTATAATCGGTTTATTATTTTTTTTAGGGGGCCGCTTTTTGTTACGGGGTTTTGAAGCCTGAGTTGTGGAAGGTATGGTATTGGATGTAGTCGTATCAGTTGTAAGAACAGGACTTGCTTCAGTTGTTAAAGGTGTAAACATTGATAATGTGGATGAAGAAGGTGCTTTACTGGATGAGGCAGATGCAACTGAGGTAGATAGACTAGTAGATGTGGTGGGTGAGACTGTAGAAATGGGGCATGTCGAAGGAGAAGGTGTTTGTTTGGATGAGGATAATGCGACAGATTCAAGAACACTATTGGACGTGGAGGGAGCATTAGTAAACAAAGGAATAGGTGGTTGAGAATCTGATACGGAAGCAATATTAACGGAAGATCAGGATGGTATGAGTTGTGCTTGAGTTGAGGTACATGATTTGTTAACTGTAGTAATTCTGGATGGCATTTGTTTTGGAACGGATATTGTAGGTTGTAACAATTTTAATGGTGGGCAAACTATTTTGGTAATATTTTCATCTGTTTGTGAGGAACTGCTTACCGTTAATGGTTTAGCAGCCTGAGCGTAAGTTTTAGATGGTTGTGGGGCTATTAATTTTCGGGCTTCTACATATGATATATTTTTATTAGTTTTAATAGTTTGGATTTCTTTTTCGATTTTCCATTTAGGGCACAGTTTTGAGTCGGACGAATGAGGCTGTGAACAATTAACGCATTTCTGCTCCAGACTGCAATCTGTGGAAGGATGTCCAACAGTTGCACATCTAGAGCACGTCAATTGCCCACGGCAGGAAGTTTGAGAATGTCTGAACCTCTGGCATTTAAAGCAGCGCAGAGGATTCGGAATGTATGGACGGATTTTACAGTTTAAATTGCCAGCTTTTATTGTATTTGGTAGTTTCGGGCTATTGAATGTTAATATTAAATGTTTTGTAGGAATAATTGTACTATTTTTTTAATTGTAATTCTCCTGACCTGGATAACACCCTAGTCAGAAAATCCTTCAAGGATTTCTGCTTCAGGCGTGGTCAACAGGTCAGGTTCTGAAATGACACATCTGCAGGAGTTTAGAGATTTGTGTGGAGTTACACTTACTGAAGAGTTTAAAAAGGTTTTGGCAAGAAGAAACGACTTTGTTTGAAGAGCGGAGTTGGTTTCAATGAGTAGATCACCGGAACGTAAGCGTTTTACGGATTTCGGTTCACCACCTATTCCTATGAGGGCTTTGTAAACAGCAAAATGAGATTTATGTAACATCTCATTATTTGGAAGTGAAAGTAATAAAAATCTTGTATGTTCTGATATTTGATCGAAGAAAAGAGTGGGTAAATTAAGGCCTTTACCCGGGCACATCAGCATTGGATCCATAAGAGAAAACGAAAATTCGTCCTGGCGTGCCTCCACCCACCACGGAGTCCAACAAGGGAGGCAGTGTGCCGGTCATCTGGCAAATGCCAGGCACGGCGCTTACCTGGAGTACACCCAGAATATATAGTGCTACAGCATCAGGGTGAGGATCCAACGGGTAAACCCACCACCCCTTATCTGCAGCACTAACCCTACAGCAATGTCTCCGAGGAGACTTATCACCAGCCGATTGACAGGAGCGGACTCACTCCTGCCACCCGTCTACAGCGAAGCGTGGGCCAAAGGGAACGCAAAGATATCCCCAGGAGACCATTTTCCTCCTTGCCACTCACGGCAAACATGCGGGTCGGAAAACCAACGCTGTTAGTAAGAAAACAAAGAAATAATACGAACATCAAAATAAATTGTCTAGAAAAAAAATATTAAACAAATTTAACGCAATACAAAACGAAAAATATAGTATTAATAATGAATATTGTGAGTAATCTAATAAAAAATTAATCATTGTACATGTAAATTTCAAAAAATTGTCTGTAGTCTAGACGGGAAAAGAAGAAAAGGGAAAATTGAATGACAAGAGGGTCGAAAATAGAGAAGGATCACTAGGGTACCCCGGGTTCGTGACACCTGAGTTTACAAAAGACAGTAAACCCCTTGGGAAAAGGAAAAGATCACTAGGGTACCTCGGGATTGTGACACCCGTACTCACCTAAAGAAAGTGAGCCCCCTGAGGGGTTTTGGCCGTTGAAGAGTAGTATTGATTTCACCGTGAAGAGTAGACCAGCGATTGGATATCACTGTGTAGGATGAGCGGTGCTTGTGAATAATATTTTACATACTTGTATTTTAGTCACTGATAGTTGTATGGGAGCACTGTTGGAGTTGAGAAGAAATTCTGAGATTTATTCTGCGAATTTTGTTCTGTATTTTGAGGATTGTTTTTCGACTCTAAATTTTCATCGCTCCTGAAGAACTTTGTGACTGATTTACATAAAATCCGTCACAACACCAACAATATCTATGCACATGAACATGTATAGCTCATCATTGCTAAAAGTTTCTCACAAAACAGGCACAAGTCTTTTCTTTCGTTCATTGTGGAGGGTATAAAACAAACTTTAAAAGTTTCACTGAACATTTTTGGCAATTTTGCTTCAAACTGGACGCTGCCATTGCTGTATTAGTAGAGTCCTAATAAAAAAATTATTATTCAGCCAAAAGGATCTACTTTCACGGAAAAAGAAACACAAGTTGAAAGGTACAGCTGAAAAAGAGCAACGAATGCATGGATCCCCACTTGACTCGTAGCCATTATGCAAAAGGATGGGTGGCGAAACAACTACATACAGCTTTGGTAGCAAAACGGAGCAAGAACAATTTTTCGTAAGTCTGAGAAGGAATAACACATAGTAAAACTTGCAAACTTTAAACGGTAAAAGATAAACAATTATTTAAAAAAATACACTGGAATGAGAAGTATAAAACAGGTATATAATATATTATAAAAAGTTTACTTGTTATATTGTAATTACAAATGACATTTCAAATGAAATTTGTATATACTGATTTTCTATCAATAAATTTGCGATTGAATAGCATTGGTAATTATTCATCGATTCCAAATCGATTCCCTGGATTGAATCGACCCCTAATTATACTATAATAACCACTTTGCCGACCTTTGAACTAAAAAGAAAGTTTCTAAGCGAATCCAATGTTTTTCAAGCTGGAATGAGTGAATAGAAATGATAATGAGAGAAACTCACTTTTTGAGACGAGAATTGGAATCGAACATCCTGTGGGCAAACGCTGGAATGTCTTCTCATCTGAACTCCAGCCGGAGTGTAAGATCCGTCGGGACTTGAAGGGGCGATCAGGATCCTGGGAGGTTGTATGGTATTGTCGGAGTGTCGTCGTCCCGGTAGAGTGGCTTGCACTCGGAGGAGGTTTGAATCTGGAGATGAAGCCTCTGTAAGAAGAGTAACATAGCTTATCCTTTTCTACAGTACCCTCACTGGTTTTCAGTTCAAACCGGTAGGGTATTTTTTTTTCTTTTTTGAATGTTCAAATTCTTCAATACGCATCAGAATACGATAATTTGGGCTAACTTGAAAAAATGGTTCTTGGATCCTACTTTTTTTTGTGATTTTTTGCCTCCTTCAGATTGAAGGAGGCAATTTCATGAAAAAAAAAATCAATTTTAAAATAAATTGAAAAACGAAGTCATTCAAAAAAGTTGATTTCTGGATTCTTTTGAAGAGACATCTATCATTTAGTATACCCATGGGTTGTGGATTGTTGAAAATATATATATATAAAATAGGTTCAATCGACTCAAATACTTGAATTCTATCGGAATTTCTAGAAGCTTCAGATGGTGAGCAACCTGGGAGCAGACTGTGTTGATAATTGAACAAGGAATGTATAATTTTGTTATGGACTTTTCATAAAATGTAACATAATATATACAATCAATTCAATAGGTTTTTTTAACACAAGAAATCAACATTATAAAAGGTTATATAAGAGATTAACATATAAAGTCCAATTAAACTAAGAAATCCTCCACTGAATGCGGGAAAAGTAAAAGTCTTTCTTTCTGAAGACAATGTTTTCTTAAGGGATAATATATTTAGAGGTCATTTTAGGCAATGATTTGATCATAGGAAAGTAAACATTCAAAGGATTTCAAAGAAATGAGCACAAATACTCTATGAGGAACATGAAATGTTTTGCATGAAATTGTACAAACCTAATCAAACCATCAAAAGTGATTGCAAAAATAACTACCTTTTTGTAAAATCCTTCTTCTAAATTACGAAATTCTTTTTAACATCAATCGAATTGAATAGGAAATTCAGTTACCACAATTCAAGAGTTAACAAAATCTCCTTTTAACAGAAGACCTTCATAAACTATGTATCGTTGCTGTCATTCAAAGGGAAACTCATTTTCACCTATCTGTTTGTTTATTTATAGAATAAGATGCAATTGTGCACGCTCCAACAAAGCCGCCTTAAACTGTAATCCACACACACGCAAAACTTTTAAAAATTATTGTTTTGAGCAATATGCAGAATGAAATTTCGTCGTGCTCATCCTGTATATGCTTTGGAGTTTCTTTTGTACTATCGATGCAGACATTTCCTGCTTTATTTCCACTTACACTATCCTTTGAAAAGGCAATATTATCAACACAAAAAAAAAGATTGATCATATCAACAATTCTAAATTACAATGAGGAAAATATAATTAAGATTAAGGATTTTTAAGACTTTTTTCTACAAACGTCTTAAAATCTATTTTTTCGCTTTTCCATCACATGAAACTGTTTTTATACGTTTCTTAATTTGAAAGCAATTCAGTATTCATGATGCATTTGAAGAAAATCAATGGGCTAATTTGGGAGGTTACCTGATCCACCATTGGCCCCCGATGAGCGGCGTGCGACATCGTCCACTGAAATAGATTGTCGCCTGGATTCCAAACGAAGAGTAGGTGGTCGGTGGGGATAGCTTGCCGACTGTTCCGCAGTGGTAGAGAAAGTAGTCGGAATGCTGCAAAAAAAAAAAAAAAAAAAAAAAAAAAAAACCCCTTTCATGATGGCTCAACAAAATGCATAGAATACTTTATAACAACTTCTCATTCTAATTTTCTCTTACGTCACTTTTTTTTAATAACTTTCCAAATCTCGACAAAATTGCTTCGGACTTTATAGAAACAAAATTAATAAATTATGATGTACTTGACTTTTCCATTAGATTATTCGATTTTTTTTCTCGGATAGGATGTTTCATTATAATTCTACTTGTAACTTTTTGAACTATGAGGTTTAAAGAATGGACTCTAATAACATTTTTGTCTTTTAAAAGCACCAAACAATAGATACTTTTTTTCCAATTTAACCAAAAAATTTTAAAATGTAGCATTACTATGAAAAGTATGAATTACTTATGAAGAAAAGTATAAATTATGTAATTAGTGAAATTTTCGGTTGATCGTGTTTAAAAACCCTTCCTTCTCAAAAGCCATGAGTTGTTTCAAATATTTCAGGAATGTTCCGACTTTTTTCTTTGGATACTTTAGGGGTGAAATATCAATTTATCATTGTGTTTATCACGCGGTATTAAGAAATTATTTGCATGGAATAATTATATCTCCAGAAGTAATTTGAAAGAAATTTATATCATAATGTCTCCCTAATTCTGTTAAAAACATATTGGAACAAGAAACATTAAAACCACCAGAATTGCGAAAGTTGATTTTTTTGACTGAAGAAAAAAGAATATTTTTGATAACCAAGGGGACCTATCAGCTGAAAGGAAATAAATCATCATAAATTGCATAATCTGCTTATTAAAATAGCTTCCAATAGAAAACATTCTGTCGTACATCATTTTCTATTCAAATTTTCATCAGGCCTCAAGTGTCAATCGATAGAACCCATTCTTCACATCAGATCTTAACAACACGAGAGGGATATTGGAGGTGTCATTTTGAACAACAGTCAAACGCTGACCTGAGTCACATGAGCTGGCATCCTGCTCTCCAAACTTGCACACCAAGCCAACGCCAGGGCTTTAAAACACGACATGTTTAACGAACGTCAGCAGGTTTTGAGTGGACTCGAATTCATGACTAGCCGGCCACTTTGCATCGGATTCTGCTGGAAATAAATACAAAACTACCGTTTGTTGAATAAAAAAATTGGCAGTTATAGAGACTACGGATAGAAGCAAAAACTTTTAGTATTAAAATTTGAAATTTCATAATGTTTGAATTAAAATTATCAACATCAATCTGGTTTTCACATCTATTGACAGTAGGAGCAACAATTATATGCAATGTTTATATGGTTTTTTATTATTCAAATATATTATGGGCTGTACAAGATCATGACAAAATATAAATACAATTCAATTGAAAAAACAATTAATATACAATAATATTAATTATGGATAGTATTTGTATTTACTTAAATTTCAATGTACTTGATTTTTAACATTTTAATTGTTTGCATCATTGTCATCATTAATTTCAACAATACTTAGACTTTTTTACTTTCAATTATTTCATTTGTTCTAAAAAAGATACAATAGGCTTATGGCAACTAAAGTAAGAAAGAAAAATGTTTGATTCAAATTTACCTAAGTATCGCGTAAAAACCGCATCGATTGTAGTTTTATATTTTGTAGTACTAAGTTTTCCATCATTGGACATACTTAAATTAAGTGTTTTATTTAGAAATTCAATGAGTGGTAGATTTTTATAATCTGCAAAGTTAATATTGAAATAGTCTCCACTTAAAATCATCAGTACATTATCATATTTTTCGCCAAATCTTTTTTCGAATATTTCAGAACCTTCTTTTGTATAAATCATCAAATTTTCAAATAAAAATTGTTATATACACTCAAGAACCAAAACATTAAGACCACCTGTGAATAACGAGTTGGCTCATCTTTGGCGCACAACACAGCTTCAACCCACCTTGGCATGGATGCCACAAGTCCTTGGTAGATGGCCGGAGACAGATTGTACCAGATGTTTAAGCAACGGTCACGCAAATCCGAGATATTACGAATTGGTGGTCTTTGAACTCTGAGCTGCCGTCCCATGACATCCCAAATGTGTTCTATCGGATTGAGATCTGGTGAGTTAGGTGGCCAAGACATTATCTGGAATTCAGCATCATGTTCCTGGAACCACTCCAATACAATTTTAGCCTTGTGACACGAGGTTTTGACCTGTTGGAACATTCCATTTCCAGCTGGAAAAACAGAGGCCATGTAAGGGTGCAACTGGTCCGCAATGATGTTCAGATACCCTGTAGCATTCATGGTCTGCTCTACCACAACCACGGGTCCCAGAGACGCCCAAGAGAACGTCCCCCAAAGCATAATACGGCCCCCACCGGCCTGTGTATGACCTACTGTACATTGAGGGAGCAACTGTTCGCCTGGAAGATGGCGTATCCTGACACGGCCATGAATGACAAACTGTGATGAATGACAAACTGTGATTCATCTGACCTGGCAACTCTCTCCCACTGATCCATGGGCCAGTCGTGATGGTCCCGGGCTCAGCGCAGGTGCAGTTGGCGATGACGCTTAGTCAGCAAAGGCACACGAGTTGGACGTTTTCTGTGTAGCCCGATATCCAACAGTGTCCACTGAACAGTGTGCTCCGATACTATTCTACTCGGCGCTGCATTGTATTGGGCTGTCAGCTGAGCCACTGTTTGGCTCCGGTTTTGCTTCACCATACGAGACAGTCTCCAATGACCTTTATTTTTGATAGTGTGTAGACGTCCAACACCATGTCGTCTACTGCTGGTTTCACCGTCATTCATCTACTTTACATAAGTACTAACAACTGTAGATCGTGAACAACCCACGAGTCGTGGAATTTCGGAAATACTTGTTCCGAGCCTTCGAGCTATTATAATCTGCCCTCTATCAAAGTCGCTTAGATCCGCAGCCTTTCCCATCACACACAGAAGTAGGGGGAAGAATGATTCTTCAGACTCTCTATATAGCAGCAGTTAAATACCACTTCCACCTGATCACGTGCCTCCCACGTCATCCAGGCAAATTCATTGCAAAATGTAGGGGTGGTCATAATGTTTTGGCTCTTGAGTGTATATGTGTCATAAATTTTCCAGGCGAAATATAAACGGCAACCATTAATATGTATTGACCATTCTCGGAATCGCAACGAGCAACGCATATTTCGCCTATATCAGAAACATTAACACCAATTCTTCTAGTGAATTTAATATGTATGTCCATATGTGAAGTAACGAAGTACTGTGATAAATAGCTACGCCTGTTGAACTTCGGGGCTTTTATAACTTACAACAAAGTTGAAATTCGGAATATCAAGTGCTTCTTCGTTTTTCATACGAATTTCTGACAAAAGCAGAACATTTGACTTTTTTATGATAGCATTATATTTTAGGTCAGCAGCATGCGCATATAAACTTTTACAATTGAACGAAAATATCGATAATCCTTTTCTGTTAGAGATGAATTCTAGAAAAGTTTTGGTGACCGTTTGTTGTGCATTGTTTTGTAACCTTTTCAATTTTAACGTTAGATCCTTTTGTTGATCTTTTATGATGTCTATCTGTTTCTGAAGCATTTAGAGGTGTTCCTGTTACTAATCCGGATTGCGTGATGCATTGCAGAGGTTAAATATTAGGAAATAAATAATACAAAATCTTCAAACGCCAGAATAAATACGAAGATTTATAATAATTTTAAGTAATATAAAAGTTTCAAACGACAAAACAAAAAAACAGTATTTGAAATAATTTTCTGTTATTTATTTTTTATCTTAAAAATATTAGTATATTTATTTAGTACTCACTATTGTACTGCACAATCATTCTTCAATTAAACGATTCAAATAATCAAACAAAAACACTATTTCAACAATGAACAGTATATACACATTGAACTTTTCACTAAGCCATTCCATTTCACTTATAAGATATACACAGCACTAGAAGTCAGCACAGGTATACTGCTATAAGCATGTCGGAAGCGTGAGATTTCACCCATCCAAAAAAGTGTCTAAGGCGCGCAGTACACTGCGCGTGCACCAGTCATGAGCATGTCGGTGACGCGAACCTATAAGATTTTCCCCTACCAAAAAAGGCCCAAAGCGGCTAAAGAAATTTTCACTTCAAAAATTGTTTTTACTTTTCTTTCCTTCCCTGAAAGGGGCTTTTCCAATGTCTCGAAAGTACGGTTATAAACGATTACAACCCAAAGTAATGTTTTTCGTTTCAGGTAATGTTTTTCGATATTTTATTGTGAGCTGAATATTTTGACTCGAGGAATTGAAAGCCTTTGTTTAGGTTGAATTCTTTAGGTGCTATGCTGAAAACACCGGTTCTCGTCCAATTACTGAAATTAAGCATCATTAGGGGCGGTCAGTACTTTGAAGGGCATTGTCTTTTGCCCTCATGGTCAATGGCCAGGCATTTGATAAATAATAAAATTTAGGTACAGTGATTAAATTTAAAAAAAAGAAGTTTTTAACGTTAACTTAATTTATAAAAGTGTTATAGTAAATATAATACTTAGAGTTAAAACTAGTTAAAATGTTTTTTTTAACTACTTACATTTCTGTTGAAGATAATTTTTCTAACTTGAGTTTATTCCTTTGATTTCTTGCAACGTGATCCAGCATTTCTCTCAGTAGTTCTACAAGACTGGTAAACTGCAAACATTTAAAAAATAAGCAAAAATACAACTTTAATTCATTGTATATTTTAACGAATCATTATTTCAACTAATAATAATTAGTATCAATAACTAAATGGAATGCTTATTTTAGAAGTACTCTTTTATTCCCTTTCCATTCGATAAGCAAATGAAAAGAGGCTCTCAATTAGAAAGTAACTTTTGTGAGCGATGAAATTTTGAAAGTACCATCAGATGAAATTTTTAGCCGGGAATTTGTCCTCCTTCAGAAGTGCATATCATACGAAATAAGATGTTCGCATATGGCTTTTTGAAATCTTCATTGAGCTCTTGGTTTCAGAATCAGCGTATTATTGAGATTTCAGAGGATTTTAGGAAAAATTTATACGCGTTATTCTGAACACCAACTATTCATTACATTAAATAACTTAACAGTTCAACCAAGTCTCATTCACAAACCAAGACTCATTCACAAACCAAGTCTCATTCATAAACCAAGTTCTCATACAGTTTTTTTGTTGCTCTTTGGAAACATTAAAAAGCTATATAGATATGGTATTTTGAAATATTAGATAAAGATTCGATAAACAAAAGTTTAATTTAAAAGACAATCAAACATTATTTTCTTTTTTAAAAAATTTCTTTTCTCAGCATAACAAATTAAAAGTGAATACTTTTTTTGGTTTCATGGAGAGTTTACCTGATTTTCACTTACATGTCTGTAATTGTTTTTAACGACAAAAATGAGTTTTAATTCACAAAGATGACAAGTTTCACTTTGTATATAAATGACGTATGCCACTGCATTACTAAAAGTCTTCTACTTATTGTCGAGAGAATTTTTTTATCATAAATTTTCAAGTTTTAATTTTAGAAACAAGCTTAGTTAAACTTACTTGGTCCAGTTTCAATCCAGGACTGACAACTACAGGAATGAGCACCGGCATTACTTTAGTTGCAAGTAAATTAACAGTCAGTCCATATTTCTTTTCTCCTAACATATGCTTGTAAATTCCTGAAATAATTTAGTCGATTACATTTTTTTTTTCCGTATAGCATTAGATAATTATTTCACAGTCTCATATAGACTCTTTTACAATAAAAAAACCAAATTATTTCATAATTGCTTATATAGTTATCTTTATTCCAAAAGCGCAAGTTGGCAAATTTCCTAGTCCCAAAGATTACTAATTTTGATTATAATTGATACTTTTCTCGCGTTTCATCTTGTATGACCGGCTGAACTGTAATAATTTATTTCGTCGTTGAGGCTACCATTCCTTGAATTCTTCACAAAGATCTCATAATCAGTTAGATAATTTAAATAGAGTTAAATAAGGAGTTAAATAGGTTCGTCAAATTGGCTTCCACATTGTCTATTAAACACAATTACGCAAAGGTATCTGGCAACAATGATTGCACGTATTGACGTAATAATGTACCGTCAGGATGCGCGAGCGTGAGGAAAGATTGGTTGTTGTGATCTATATGTTACAGAAATGTCCAATACCTTCAACCATCAATTTGACTTACAAAATGTTCTTTATGTATCACTTACTAAATCTTCCACCACTTCCTTACAATTATCTCAGGAATTCCCCGTTTAGCAGATGAATGTGCTCCTCTCTTTGAATAAACATCGATCAAGACATTTGTCATAATTTCAAATAGACAGATATCATGAATTGCTTAGCGACGAGTCTCGAGCAGATGGCAGCAGGAAAGAGGTTCAAATTTTATTTTTAATTTTTAGAGGTCCGTAATCATTGTTTGGAAAGGGATATTATCTCTTATATTTCATCTTTTTTAACAAAGCTTTAATAGCTGAACAATATTTTTCTGGTTCTATTTCATTCGCATATGGTCTTCCTATTGTTTAAACTCTTCTTCGCTCAGTAATGAAACCGGGCATTTTACCAATTGAGATAGTACACTGGTGTTGAAAAATTAAGGACGAGACGGTTTTTTCAATATAACTTTGTACAAAAGCATTCCAAATCAACACATTTAATATCGTAAGATCCCCAATACGTAAGGACATGAGTAATGTAAGCAACACTTACTAAAAGAGAAATCAGAGGGATAAAAAGAAGCTTTATTGAAAAAAAGTAGCATGGAGCGCAATGCGACTGAAGGCCGAAACATCCCTGTGATGGGTGTCCAGCAAGAAATATCCGGTCTTTAGTAGGGGATATGATCTCCCCTGACTGCTAGGCAGGTTTCACAGCGTCTGCCCATTCTGAGAATGAGGGTGTCAATGAGTTGTTGAGGCATTGCTGCCCATTCGTCTTGCAGTGCCAATCGAAGCTCCGGAATCGTTACTGGTGGTAAGGTACGAGCTGCCAAGCGTCTGCCTAGAAAATCCCATACATGCTCGATGGGATTGAGATCCGGAGATCGTGCCGGCCAATCCATACGTTCAATATCCTCACTCTCTAAGAGCTGTTCGGCAGCTACTGTGCGACGACATGGTGCATTGTCGTCCATGAAAAGGAAATGCGGACCCATAGCGCCTCTAAAAAGACGCACATATGGAAGAAGAATCTCGTTACAATAACGGGTCCCGTTGACTGAACCTGCGTCGAAGATGTGAAGGTCTGTACGACTACCAAGCATGATGCCTCCCCAAACGAGAACACCGCCACCTCCATACCTGTCCCTCTCAATGATGTTCGAGGGATGATTGTGGCTTCCCCGCTCTCTCCAGATAAGTATGCGTTGAGAATCGCTACTCAGACTGAATCTGCTCTCATCTGTAAAGAGTACTCGTCCCCATTCATTGTCTCTCCAATTCCGGTATTCCCGGCACCACAGAGAACGCCTTCTCCGATGGGCAGGCGTTAGAGGTACACACCGTATAGGGCGTCGTGCTAACAGACCACCACCGTGCAGTCTTCTGGCCACGGTAAAACGCGATATCGGTCGTCCAGTCGCCTGTTTCGTGTGTCTAGCGATTTCTCCCGCTGTCTGCCGCCTGTTTCTTCTGGCCTGTAAGGCAATATACCGGTCATCTGCGGGTGTGGTTCCTCGTGGACGACCACTACGAAACCCCCGGATAGCTGTTCCTGTAGTTTGAAATTGTCTCCAAAGTCGTGAAACGATGCTGTGAGCAATTCCGAACTCTGCAGCCACACTTGTCACACTGCGACCTTCCTCCAACTTCCCAATGATTCGACCTCTGGTAAAAGCGTCCAGATGTCGTCTAACAGATTGATTATTCGCCATTTCTCGCTGAGGCAGCAACTCGGTGTGATTTTAACTGCTATACGGTGTGCAATCTCTTTGCCAGAAATACTAATCTTACACCGACAACATGCTTTACTACTCAGACACTCCCCCATTACGTCTACCTGCATATCTGCGCATGTGCTACCGTACATCACCTCACTTAATCTCCTGATTGGTCTTTCTGTCCGCTCTGCCTCTTCGTTCAGCTGATATGCTAATTTTTCGACTTCGTCCTTAATTTTTGCACACCAGTGTATAGGGAATTATAGACCTATGGTTTGGGGCATTGTAAAATATTCAAAATCTTGAAGAACAACTGAAAAATGCTTTAGAAAATCCATAAATTAAAAAAAAAATTAGGACTCGGCATCTTTCCTTACCTAGCGAATACAGGCAAACATCAGACCAAGGAAAGGTTTCACTTATTACTATTTGTATTACATTTAACATACAACTGTTAGATTTTTTTTTTCAAAAAGGTGTGCACAAATTCTAAAATGTATATTTATCGTTTAAATTTTCACAGTAGAGGTTAGAGTATAATATGCATGCTTTGCAGTTTAAGATAAAATTATCAGAAATGTTTTGAAAATTTCAAATTTTGTAAGCATTTTGTATCGTATAATAAAAATAATTGTTTTATTAATATAGTAGTTACTGTATGTTACAGGGATGACGAACCGATGGCACACGACACGATATGTTGGGCACGCCACCCATCAAAACGGTTGTATTTTAGTTCAAAATAACAGAGTTTGCTATGAAGTATTACGAATAAACGCGAGTTATCAGTCGTGGGTGGCGGAGAACACATTCGTTTGTTATAATCCTGCCATAGTTATATCATGGACTACAATTGTTAATGATGCAATGGCTGTCTACGAAATGGCATAATGGCTACGAAATGGCTGCAATGGCTGTCAATGAAATGGCATAGCCAATTTCATTGACACAACTGTATTTTTAAGTTCATTTGTGTTATATTTATAATATTTGCTGTTATTTAACATATGGATACTTCGAGAAAAAAAGGGGCAACAGATAAAGGCAAACTTGATGGACCAAGAAATGTGGCATGATTAGTAAAGGTGACAAAGTTTTGTGTGTTTTATGTTCTAGAACAGTGGTACGTAGTGCATTGACTGTAAAATGGCATTTTAAAACAAATCACAAACCTTTTGTCAAAAAAAAAAAAAAAAAAAAAAAAAAAAAACGAATCCGAGCCAAAAGAATTAATAAGAATAAAATACAGAAATAAACAGTCTACGCCCATGATTAAATATGTTAAAAAAGTTATCATACGAGTGGGGCAAGTTACTCGGCTGCAAATGTCACTGCTTGGCAAAGTAAACCTTTTCAAGAGGGGCTGTTTTTGTAGGAAACCTGGTTAGCATGCACGTCCTCACTTTTTGATGATTTTGATAATAAAGATAAGATAATTAAGAACACAAAAATATGTTCCTCTATCTAGAAACACAATAAAAGAAAGAATCTTAAAACTGGGCGGAAGTACAACGCATCAACAAAAAAAATGACATTAACTACGATCCTTTTATATCACTATGTCTTGACGAAAGTACTGACGTCACTAAATCTGCAAGTTTAGCTATTTTTGCTCTATATTGAGTAGGAAACATCATGGAGAAAGCATTCATTATGATAACATTGTTGCTAACAGCAACAAAGGGGGCAGATATTTGCTGAAAATTCGCTTGCTGAGAAAGAAATAGATTTGAAAAAAAAAAAATGGTTTCAGTAACAACTAATGATGCTTCAAATATGGTGGGCAAAAAATTGTTTTATTATTTTATTTTAAGCACACGTAGGACATTCGATTTTTGAATACCGCTGCATTATTCACCCAAAAGCCTTGTGTGCTAAGAGTAGTTTAAAATCTCTTGATAAAGTAATGGCGTTTGTCACAAAAATAGTCAACCACATATCGTCGCAGTCATTAAATAAATGAAAGTTTGGTGCTTTTTTAGGTGAAGTTAACTCGGTGTTTTATAGCTTTCTAATGTGTAATAATGTCCATTGTTTGAGCTGCGGGAACAGGTCTATTGACTGCTTGGAAGAAATTCTGAAAAATTAGGGGAACATTGAACAATAACCACACTTATTCGATGCTATGTGCCTTTCAAAATTGACAGATATAGTTTAATATTTTAAAGAATTGAGCGTAAAACTTCTCTCAAGGTACAATTAAAACAATTATTGCGTCAGGATGAATTTCACTCATGCCTCATGAAACTTCAAGAACTTCCCAAACTTGAAAAATAAGCATCAAAGATTTAGATGTACCTGAGAAACCACATGAAGAAAAAGTTATTGAAGAATTTATTTCCGTAATTGAATTTTCAGTGAGATTCTTTCAGTTAAGATAATTATCAGGAACTCTGAAGTTTATTATGTACCCTGTATGGTTTTATTTGATAAACTGAACTTGTCCTAATTCTGTTGGTTGGAAATTGAAAAATTTGAAATGCAACTGGTTGATTTCCAGTCTAGTTCAGTAGGGATTCAAAAATGTATTGAAACAAAAAAAAGTTGGAACAGATTTAAACAGAAAGATTAACGTTCAATACAAGTGAAAATGCCACTATCGAAGTTTTGGAACGTGATTCTAGATACATTCAACTGTTTGAAGAAGCTATATTTGAACCATGTTTTCATCTACCTATGTCTGTGAATCATTATTTTCAGAGATGAATAACATCAAAGACTAACTTAGAAACCGTTTGGCAGATTCAGCATTCATTCTGCTACATGTAACATCTTACGATCATAATATAAGTTATTTGTCAACTAATTTGCAACACACACAACAGCGGTCATACTAATATTACTTAAATTTGAATTACACGTATGGCAAAAACAATTTCTACTATACAGTGCAAAATCTATTTTTTTGTAGTAATAAATAGTTATGGGTTGTTAGTACTTAATTTTATCATTTTCCCAATAATCACAAGTCAAAATTATTTGACGGCATGTCTATACCTCATAAAAAATTTCTTTACAGAAAATGGCACGTTGAACCATAAAAAGGTTCACCACCCCTAGCATATTAGTGTCCCAAAAAATTTTATCATTTCATTTTTTGATTGGGATATAATGTCATTGACTAAAATTTAATTCTAATATGTTGAAGCTTTATGTGGTTCTACAATAGTATGTGGGATTAAGATGCATTATGTATTAAAATGGTATATGGGTGATTCAGCTATGAACATAAGATTTAAAAAAAGGGAAATTTGCTCCTCTGTTTTTAACATGAATTTACATACCCTTCAAATGGTGAGTAATTTTAAAATGAGTAAAATATAATAAAGGCAAAATAATAACATTAAAAATATTAAATAATTGCTCAGTAGTTGAATTGAATGTGTGTTTTCACTGGAAATCTAAACAACTTTTAAGTATGGAGTTGTGTCTGACGAGAAATATAAAAATACACTTACGTACGACTGGCATTAGTATGGCAGGATCCTGTAACTTGGCCTTTCCGAGCATGGGTAGAACTTCGTCCAGGATGTTTGTCTTCTCTAACTTGTCAATAATTTTCTCAACACAGGTGAGTGCGATCGCTTGCACCTGAATACAGTAATCTTCCTGATGGGATGTCATGGTAGAAAGACACACAAAGAAAGAAAAGGAGGAAAGGAAAACATGAGACATGCACACAATGGGAGGGGTCTTATACTTTACCCGTATCAAGACGGGAACAAACTTTCCTTCCAATCAAATCAAATG
This sequence comes from Trichonephila clavata, assembly GCA_019973975.1. Taxonomy (NCBI): domain Eukaryota; kingdom Metazoa; phylum Arthropoda; class Arachnida; order Araneae; family Nephilidae; genus Trichonephila; species Trichonephila clavata. Next base: position 316,555 of record BMAO01018873.1, on the reverse strand, counting down.
GTTCAAACAGATAAAAATTGAATCATACATTTTTCATTTCATGAGCCAGAATATATAATCCTATAAAATCAAATAAAGATTCCACAATTGGCGATCGACATCTACGACCTACAAATTACAACGACAGAACAAACAAAAATGGCTGGCAATTCAGTAAACATGTTATTTTAGGAACTGAATATCAAAGTAAAAAAATAGACACAAAAGAATTTCATCAAGATGCAAAAAAGTTTTCTCTGAGATAAGACTTTTCTTTGATTAACTAAAATCAAAAAATAAATACAAAAAAGCCCCCACTAGGATTGAAATTTGGAATTAAAATATTAGAATTGTTTAGAACCAGTTGGAATGATCTATTTATAAACCTAATGGCTAAACATTCCTATGCAGGTAATGCTAAACAATCAATGTTTCGAAATAATAGAAAATGAATGTATGTGATCTGCACTATACCCCTTTATACCCGTATAAAGGGGTATATCACACATTTGAACGAGAAATCATAAAATACTTTTCAAAATAGAATGAATAATTTTAGAGAAATATCTATTGAAATTTGACCCAAACAGTATGGGATATACAAAGAAATGAAAAGAGGAAGTTTCAACAATTAACAGTACGAAAAAATTTCCATCCGATTCAAACGTGAAGAAATGTATGAAAAACAACAATAAAATACTTAATATAATAAATTACAATAATATACTTAACAATTTTCTGTTTCCACATTTAATTTAGAGTTTTTTAAGTAGATGGTGCCACAGATTCTCGAAAAATTCTGTGAAAATGCAGAAAATCGATTTGAAATTGGGAAAAAATCTAACGTACTTAAAAGGATAACTTGAAAAAAAGTTATATATTTTTAATTAAAAAAAATGCACAATTAATAACTTTAAAGATAACACAATTATATTTGGCACATAATTTTTTAAACGTCAAATAAATAAGAAGAATCAATCCAAATAAGTTGCAGTTTTGTGTGTGGTCTTAAGTAATTTTTGTGGCCCAGTGGTCATGGTCACGAGCTCTCTTCATCCTCGGGACAAAATAAAATGAACATTATTAAAATCTTCACTTGTTTTGAAAATCCAAAAGAAAAATAATGAATATACCAAGTAGACCATTATGTATGCATTAAGGATGTTGAAACGATGCTAAGATATCAAACTACTGTCGAGAAATTCAAAACATTTCCAAACTGCAAAGAATCCAATAGAAAGAATCCTAAAAATTAATCCCAAGGATTTCAGATGTTACTAAACAGGCTTTCTTCTTTCATGCAAAATTCCTGTTATTTAGAAAAGAAAGAACAAATGTTTTGATTTATAAAAAATTAGCAAAAATGGAAAAAAATTAAGGAATGAAATGGATTGTGGATTCAAGTTCAAGACTCAGTAATTGGAAATTAGTTTCAATTGGAAATGAGGATCTAAGGTTGATGACAAGAGAAAAATTAATCGAAATTGTGAGCAATGAGAAAATATTCAATAATGAACACACATTTTAGGGGGAGACAAATGAGAAATGGTAGGTACACAAAGGAAAACAATCGATGGGAATAGAAGGATTTTAGTCAAAAAGTGGGACAAAAAAATAATTTCCTTCCAGTATTTATGAGATTTTTAATTGTACGTCAAAAAGATCAAAAATTTTATATTAAAAATTGGATCTTCTTGTAATTAAATGCATAATTTTCCAAGATATTTAGCATATATATATATATATACATGTTGTAGTATATCAAGATATGTTTGTAAGCCTTCAGCTCTGCAGCAATAAACCTTTTTGGAGTAAATTTCCTCTAATAATGATAAATTCATTTATTTAATTGCATCTTAATATTCTGTAATTCAGTTAATAAATTAAAATTACATTTGTTTCCAATTAAAATATAAAGTAAAATTAAAAATCCCATTTTTAGTATTTGTATTAAAAACTCAAATTTTACTTGATTTCTTTTAATATAGGATGAGATGTGTGTGTGTGATTGAGAGAGTTTTCATGCTAAGGGAATCACTAAAAGGAATAACATGCAAACAATACGACAGAGCACACTGACAATCATGATAAAAAATACATTGGAAAACGAATGAACCTGGTTCTTCAAATATTCAAGCAAGTTTCACACAAAAAAATATTTCAAATTTTGCCAGGTTCATTCGTATTGAAAAAAACTATTTACACAAAAATACTACTAATTCATTACTCTAAAATAATGATACTGAAAATAAATATAAAAATAAACTTTTAAAAAAGAAATATGATTCATGAACATTATTTTTCTAGTCTTTGCTTGGGAAATGACAGCATTTACATGTTTTTAGCTTTTGCTTATGTGAGAAAACAGAAATTTTTTACGGGAGATTCTTTTTATAGTTTTTAATCCTTAGTTAATGATGTGTTACATCGAATGTAGTACAGTAGAACCTGGTTTTGTGCGGTCCTTTTTAATACGATTTTAGTTTTGTGCGAATTTGTTTTTGAGCGATTTTTTCTGTGCGATCTTTTTTATGCGGTATATGAATTTCAATGTCTTTGGCGCCACTGTAAGGTTTTCTATCTATGTACCAATGACGCAGAAAATGTTAGGGCCTCCCATAAATGTCAGGTTTTGGATTTAATATTTTATAAATTGGGTAAATACCTACTTGGCGTTAGTCAGGCTTTAGTCCCCCTAGAGTCCTAGGCTCCCCGCGAGGTGGGGTTGCGAGGACGCCACTGCAATGTACATATATACACTTCAAGACGCTCTGTTCATTTGTTATAAACAGTCTCCCGACAATGCACGTTATGTTGCTATCTCTCAACGTGGTAACAACCCGCGCTTGATTGAAGGCAAAACTTTTAATGACAGTGACATTCTCAATAATTTGGTAGATTATGAAGACAGACAAGAAGAGCCGGATTCTTTGAGAAAAGATAATATATATGCAGGAATACAGCTTTCCAACAAATTGGAAAAACATTTTTTTTAAATAGATATCAATTCCGAAAGAAATATGAAATTTCAAAAATAACTTTCATCATGCATATCCGGTTGTCGTGACATTTAGTAGCAACTGACAAACCGAACTTCGTCGGAAAAAATTATCTCTTACATTATGGCGCCAGAAAATAAATCAATTGAAATAGTATCTTCCAGTGACGAAACCGATTTTGTGCTTATTCATCACAGAATGAGAAGCGCTTTGGATTACTAAGAGTAGCAGGGAAATATGCATGTGCATTTTGAAAACTTCTCCATGTATACAATGCGAAACTAAATGTTTTTAAAATGTTTTCATGGGTAATTTAATTATTTATTTTGTTATCAAAGTACTTTCTCATAATATTCGTAAATAATTGGCGTATTTTCTAAGTGCGACTTTTTTATGCGGTCCCTCTCCACGGCATAAAAAAATTCTGTAGAATTTCAACGAAGTTGTTTGTTGTATGTAAGAATTTATGAAATTTTCGAATACTTTTTGTGCGGGTTTTTTATACGGTCCCTGTCTGCAGCACAAAGTCAGGTTTTACTGTAGTTGATTTTAGATTAGGATTTTTAAAACTATGTCATAATGCTCGGACAGAAAAATAAATTAATTACTAAACTTGAATAAAAAAATATATTTAGCTTACAACTAAAAGGCAATGTCTAATTCATCTCAATTAATTTTCTCTCAGGGATTCATTACTTTATGAAATGTTTGCTTAAAACTAATAATCCTCGAGTGAACAGTGAAAATAAACTAAGCAAGCCATTCGTTACTTTCATTATATAACCGAAATAGTTCATTGAACTCCAATAAAATCACCGAGTAATATGAGGATGAATTTGTTATAAAAGAAACTTAAACTCTATTTCAAATGTATACTTGGAGTTTATAGAATATTATTAATCTTTTAGTTTATAGAAGACATTCTAATTTTTATCTGTTTTTCAGTATTTCTCAATTTGTAGAGCTTACAAATGAAAAAAAAAATAATTTTCATTTTCTTTTAAATATTCAGGGGCATAAATTCAAAATATTTCCTAAAGTGTTTTTCTTGGTTTATTTTAAATGAATAAAAAAGAAAATTTTATAGACATACTCCCAACAAAATGTTGAATTTTGGTGCGCTTCAAATAGAAACATGAAGTTTCTGTAACAAAAGTTTCATGTCTAAAGTTATGCGTTCACAAAATACTTTCCCTGCAGTTTGATTTCGCCAAACGAGAGTCGTTTTGAAAAATTGCATAATACTAGTCAAATGTCCAGGTGTTTTCGTTTGCAAAATCCCCCCACAACAATAAAAAAAAGTATGAAATGTACGGTCTTCCTTTCCAAACTGTTTTTGCTAATTAAGTATGGCGAGTGTCATTCAATCGATTGGCTTTGAAGGAAAGCAATTTTTCAAGAAATATATTTCATGATACATCTTAGTTCGATTCGTAATATTAGAATGTTATATTTAAGGGCTCAATATTAATAATAATTAAGGGTAAAAATAATAAATTTTACTTATTACCAGGCTGGCTCACATATTTTTTGCACGAAACAACTGGAATAAAATTGGCATTCACACATACATATGTGTAGGAACTGGGTGCAAGAGACAACATGCATTATTTCATTATGTGTAATTTATCAGGGTGCTATGCAGCAGATTTAAGCAGTTTTGAGGAATCAATTTTTTTCCTAATCATTCGTCTCATCCTTATTACTAATAGAAATAAACAACAGTAAAAGAAATTTCTCAAGTAGATTTGTTTTTGACGTAATAATTACACAAATTTGTTTTTAAAACCGTTCTCTAGAGCAGGGATTCTGAAACTTTTCGGGGTGGCGACCGCATTTTCTGTACAAACATTTTGTGCAACCCCATAAGCATTGCGAACACCCTTGGATATTTCTATATGTGTTACATTTATAGTATATTATTGTTTTAAAGTAATAAACATTTGCAATGTTTTTGCTTTAAATATAACGATTCAGAAATTTTAATTAACAAAACAAAAAAACATTTATAATGCAATTACATTCAGTAAATTATACACAAGCTATAATCTGTTTAGATGTAATCACATTTTGAGTTCATTCCTGAGAGCATTACTTTTTATTAACAACGGTATAGATTGTTAGTTATAGAGAACGGTAAGATTTGAGTATCAATAAGAAAGATGTGCTTGATTTTTTTTAGTTCTGTTATTAAATCTTGGAATAATAAACGAAACCGCTGGACGAAGTATTCTTTAGATTTGATCAATACTCCAATAAGAATCTAAGCAAACAATAAAATTATTATTAGTAATTATGGTGCACAGTTTATTTTATACAAAAAAATTTACCAAAAATCCTAAAATTTTTGACAACCCCAGCTGTAAGTTACGCTACGCTACTTGGGGTCACTACCCCTAGTTTAAGAAATAGTGCTCTAGAGTATAATATATATATATATATATATATATATATATATATATATATCACATTAATTCTTTAATTTATAGTACTTTGCCCATTCTGTTAAAATTTTACGAATTCAAAAAAAAAAAATATGATCTAGCAGAAGTTGAGAAAAATAAGTATTTATCAAAATTAAAAAAGAATAATTTGTTATCGAATTTGGAGCAATAAGAATTAATTTAACTCCTGTTCTAAAAGTTTTTAACTTAATAAATAAGTTGTAGATGGCGCCACAATACTACATTCTAGTACCATTTTTAATTCACATTTGTCTCTCTGAAACTGAAATTTAAAATTATTTTTATGCAGTTAAAGAATTTTTTTCTAGAAGATTTCATCTGATAACAATATATTTAAAAATTAAAAGGGAAAGCCAATACGCACACACACATAAATAAATAAATAACACAATTAAAAAACTTCGGAATATTTTAATGAAATGATTTATTTTCCAATAGCATATAATTCACATAATTGACAAATTTACCTTTTAGTCACTTATTGGAACTTTTTTACGAAACCGTTACATTTAGTAATGAATTATAGAGGACAAATGAAAATATATATGGTAAATTGGATGAAAAAACAGGAAAATATATATTTTTAAGAAAATGAAATGAAATTGAAGTTATGTTCTGAAAGATTTTTTAAACTTAGTCGACGTTGAAGCATTAATTATAATATTATGAAATGTTTATAATGTTCTAATATGCTCCAGAATAATTATCCCTTTAAGTAAAAAAATTAATGAGATTTTTTTTAAAAAAGTTATATACGCGACGGGGTTTCTTTTTGTTAAGAATTTTAATCTCCATTCTTTCATTTAAATTAAGGTTAAAATATTTGTTTATTGAAAGTTGCCCCGATGATCTCATTACTCTTTATGTTTAAATAATTATGATTCCTACACATGAACCACGTGTAGGAAGATGCGCATTTTTCGAAAAGAAAACAAACATTAAGCGGCCGATAGATTCTTTTAAGGCTTCAGTAAAAATTCTACGAGGAATTCAACATTGCTGGGATATTGCAGAAAACAATTTAATTAATCATTATCATTTTCTTACGGGAAAAACAATACAGTGAAACCAAAATGACTTATTAGTTTGATTATAAATTGTCGTTTGTATATTAAAGTTATTCTCTGTAATGAATTCCATGAATGTTTTTAAGAAAATTTAAAGATCCTTGTTGGCGAACATATAAATTTTGATATAATAACGTGACACACATGCCCAACAAATTTCTTTTCGGAGACTTGGAAGAAATATTTCTATAAAAAGGAATCGGGAATTTAAAGTTCTTGTATTAAAGTTTTTAATGGTTTTTTGTTGTTTCACAATAAATATGCGGGAAAAAATCGGTCTATTGAATACTAGTTAATTAAGCACGTTGTAACGGGTTCATTTGGGGATTATACTAATCCTCTTGGGGAAAATACTCTTTTTAACAAGGATATTAGTTTAAAATCGCTTTCCGTAGAGAGGACTTGATTGATGCCAATGCAAACTCTATTGCGTTGAATAGGCAAGGTAATGGTTATGAGTTGATCGTAAGCTTAAATTTAAGTGTTGATGACTGGTGGTCGCTCATCATAAGATTAATACAAGAAGTATCCACGGGAATTGTGGAAGCAGTTGAACGAGCTAGCATGGAAAGTCGGATCATTCAAGAGATTAAGAGAGAGAAAGATAAGTGCCTTTCCTAATTTTGTTATATTAATTTGGGTTACGGATTCTTATTGCTCCTCGGGCTTAGAAAAAATTAAAACCACTTCATAAGGAATATTTCTTTTAATTAGCTGGGGCCTCACACATTGCAAGAAATGAACAAATGAGTTCACCTTTTCATAAAGATTGCAGAAGAATCAGACTTGCTTTCTCCGCATCTTCGCCTTTTAGTTTAGTATTCAACTCGAATTAAATAATCAGATTTAAAACTCATATTTTTGAAAAAGATAATTAACAGTAAAGAGTAAGGTATTTTAAAAATCTCGATTACGAATAGAATGAAACGCAGGAATACGCGAGTTCTCCAGAAAGGAACAAATTTCAATAATATTAAAATTGAAAAGGGGTACCTAAAAATAAGAATATTCCTTAAAGCAAACATTTGACATTGAAAAAGGTGTTAAAAGTAAGTCAATTGGACCAAAATGTTCTAAAAAATGTTTCATTAAATAAAAAAGACAATTGAAGAATACTGAAGGCATTTTATTTTTTCAACACATTTGACATTATCAATGAGAAAAAGGAAAATTATTCTGAAATATCTTTGAAATTTCAAGAGATTGAAAACAAGCAAGAGAACAAAGTACCTATTCATAGATTGAACTCTTGGCATTTTTGTAGGATCAAGTGGAAAGATGATGCATCACTAGCGATAAAATTTAGATTTGGAAAAATATATCAAGAAGGATAATAAGGAAAATATTGATGTAAAGTAATTGTATTACCTTCAGCCTGCATTTATGTGGACAAATCGAACGATAAAACTCTTCCGTCTGGTTATAAAAGAATTATTAAACTTTCTTAGACCCATTGCATTTGCAAAAAGGAGAAACAAGATGTTAAAAGCAAATAATTTTGCTATAGTTTCAAGTTCAATCTTTCTTATTGAATATTCATTTGTATTTGTTGTTCATATAGTTAGTCGAAAATAATGCATTGGTTTGAAATACGAAAAATGCAAGATCCAAGAAGAAAATTTTTTTTCTCCATATATTCTTTCCTTTTTTTGTTTTTGTTTATTTCCTTCTTTTTCCCTTGACATCGGAACGTTCTGTTTCAACTACCCAATTAAGAATTAAAGGGGAGAGAATAAATAATATAAAAAAGAAATGAAAGAATATGTGAGGAATTGTTTTTTAGAAAAAAAATGAATTGATTTCAACTTCTAATGTAGAAGCTAGTATAATTCAAACATTTTCATTTCAGGGGGTTGTCAAATGTTATATTACTAATAAAAAAGTATAAAAATCAATGCGTTTCGCAAGAACTATTTTCAATTCTAAGGCTTAACAGTTCTGCAAGTAACTACCAGCTAACTATTTTACAATTGCTCTTTTTGAGATTGATTCGGTTCAGATGAAATGACACCAAAGTAAAATGTATGGAAGAAAAAACCTAATTGCATTCCACACTTGCTTTGTCTTGATGTGAATCATTTCAAATGAGCTTTCCATTATGTATTGTTTCCTCATGATTTGTCAGCGTGCATGCACCCATATACACAAAAAGAAATAAACATGATGAACTCTTACCTTGGATGGCACGCAGGTACTGATTACTTGTTAAAAGAAATGAAAGTGGAACAAATAAAGCAAACTTTCCCATCAAAACTATTGAATGTACAAGTATTTTAGGGTTATTTTTTGGAATTTCACGCGCATTGCCAGCCGTTCATAAAAATGATATTTTCAATATTTATATTTAATCTGCATTCTTGAAGATTTCTCATTGAAACAATATCAGCTCAAAATGTTTGGAAAGAGTTGAATACATTTTTAATTCTTCAAAAAAGTAGCTCTAAACCTACAATAAAACTTTTGATGGGAAGCACGTCATTTGTTATTTTACTTACCTCATTATTTAATTATTTTATGAAATCTTATTCCAGTTTATTTTTATTGAAATTTAAGCTTTAACGCATACTTGCGAAGTGTAATTTATTAAAAAAATAGTCTTACCACTTGATTTCAAAAGTTGTAAATGAACAATGAAATCATTTTTCATAAGTATTATATATCTTGAAGCTGAAGAGAAACATCAAAACATGATGTCCCGATGAAAATGATAGGAAAGCAGTGCTACAAAAGGACCTTTTGTATTTTTTTTTTAAAAAGAAGAATTTTGATACGTATTACTAGCTATTTGGTTGTGACAGAAAATACGAAGACAACTTTAGAATTGACATGAAACCCACTGCATTGTAGAGAAATAGGCCGTAACTTTCCTTCAATATATTTTTTTTCTTTTTTAACCTTTGTATAAGCTTCTCTTAAGATTAAGTGTGGTTTGGATAATATTTACTTGAAAAATTATATCAATTCCCTCTATCACGTAACCCTAATAAACATTTGTTAGCATTTGTTTTTACATTAACCAGAGTTTCTAGAAAATAAGTAACAGAAAATGAATTTTTGAATTCAAGTTGTGACTCAAATTCTGAAATCCTTCAGTGATCCTTATTATTGTTTGGCATTTTTGAGATTCTATTAGTATATAAATTTACTTTTTTTGTAGAATTCTTTTAGATTAGTGCTTTCAAATTACCCTTGATAAATGCGAAACTAATGTTAATTAAGTATCAAACCATCACAAATTTCTTCATCATGTGTATTTTAAAGTGGGAATTTTCCGGATTCATTAGGTTTGGGCGCCACCATTCACACTTATCCCTAGAACCATAAATCATCAATTCTCCAAAGAATCAATGCTCATACTGTAAATAGTTACCACTGTTTTTATTAATACAGTATTCATAAATGTTGATTAACTCTAAATCCAATTGCTTTTGCCTAAGTATGGTTTAGTCTCAATTCACTAAGCAGATCCTCCGCAAGGTTGGAGTGAACAATGCTTGAATTTGTATAATAGACTTTAGTTTAGAGGTGTTGCGCCCAACACATGGTTGTCCAGTAAAAAGGCTATTTTGGGGCTTTAGATTATAAATAAGTTTTAAATCTGTCTGTCATTGTAATAAGGTATATTGAAAATATTGAAGAGAGAGAGAGTCTATATATATTGAAGAAAATATTGAAGAGAATTCTTCAAGTAACAAGTATGGATGTGTTGCGATTAGACAAAAAATCAACGACTCATCTCTAGAGCCCTAAGTAGCATTTATGAAGAGTCATCTTAGACCTAGGAATATCTTCGTATTAACTATATTTGCTAAGAACACTCTAGCTAAATATTCGGAAACATAAAAATGTTCCAATCTAATTTTTGAGCTGTCATCTCAAAGTTGAGCATTTTCTTTGAAAAAATTTCTATCCTCATTCCGATCATCTACTGTCAATTTTTGGAGATTCATTATCCTTAGCACCATTCTTTTTGTATTATACAACAATTCAAAATAAATTCGAATTTATCGCAAATTATGAAACTGTGTAATGAATGATAACACTTCACAATTCCTATTTCGGATTCAAAGAAAAATTGGTTTTCATTCTTTCGATTCAAAAATCAATATTAAATTTCGATAATTATTTTAAAGTTATTGACTTCTGTCAGAAATTACAAATATGATAGAAGAAATATGGATATGATTTTTACATTCAAGGTATTTGATTTATTGAAATCACCATACCCTGAGAGATTCCAGTTGGATATTACAACTAAGAAGCCAGCATATTAAAATGGAATTTTTACTAATGCATTTAATATAAATTACAGCATTAGAATTCAATAATTTATGCCAAATACATTGATTAATTGATCAAACGAATATATGCTTCTTTTCTTTAGTTTTATGTTAATGTCAACGAATTCCTAAATTTGAGTTCGGTTGTTTGACAAAAAAGTAAATAGTTTTTCTACGCGAGAAAAACTACATTTCAGAGATAATGAGTATTTACAATTACCGCGTTATGTGAATTGAACCTTCCATGTTTATTTGCTATATTTGTTAAAATTACTCCTTTTTTTATTAGTAAATATTTAGAATTTTGTTTTTATGGATAGATGAATCATTTTACCCCTTATCGTGTAACTGCCTGAATATTCTAAACTGGGTTTTAAGAAATCCTCCACATTTTTTTTCATTAGGTAGTTCAGAAGGTCCTTGTCATTTTTTTCGGAATTCAATTTTGAATACTTACGTAGCAATTTCAAAAAGTGATAGAGAATTGCTGTGAAGGAAAGAGTGATATTGTTTCTTTGTTTTGATAAATATTCACTCCAAGCACGTAACGTAAATTAAAATTTTTACCTAGCGAAGGTAACAATTAAATGGAGATTATTTTGCAACTAAAATCTTGAGTAGTTATGTGTAAAAAATTGTTAAAAAGCAAAATATTTATGTGATGAAGTTATGAGTAAAAATATAGCATGCTAGCTTTTTAAAATAACATTAATAATGTCAAAAGAAAATCAAAACAATGGCCTCTTTTATTAATAATGTAAAAAAATATGGAGATAAACTTGAAAAAAAAAAAATTTGCTTTCCTATCAAAAGATTCCTTTTTTATTCGATTTAATTGGTTTTTGATTTCTAAGCAGCTAGAAAAATAAACTGTAATTTTCATTCCCTTTGAAAAAGTTCAAAAATTAAAATTTAGGAAACGATTGTATTAAGGGGAGATTTCCTTAAATAAACAAGGTTTCTCACAAAGGACTCTATCGAGGAATCGATTATTTCAAACACACCTGCCTTTTTGACGGGTTTCAAATATTGTTTCCATTTATTTTTTCCTCAAGATGAGGGACCATCTACACATTGATTGCAGTGTACCGAATTCAGATACATTTAACTTACATCATTATAACGAAAAAAATAACTTTTCCCCCCAAATTATTCGCTCTCAGATTTTATCAAAAGCTTCGAAACGCACAAATTAAGCTTCAGTTCTTGTGAATGGTTAACCATTATCGTATTTTATATCTAGTTCTTTTACTAGTAGGCTTTTTGTCGGTTGTTTCTGGTTGTACTGCTTTTAGTCACATTAAGTTTGGGAATGAAGAAAAAAGGGACTTAATTCAATTTAAAAACAGCATTTTAATAAATCTAAGTTTGCTTTATTAAAATATTGTTATGCAATGAAAGTCTTTCGAAAGATTTTTTTGATGCTTACTGTAAAATAAATAAATTTAATTATAAATTATATACTTTTTTATACTTTTACTTCTCAATTTAGGATCAATACAGTAGTCTATGTAGTATAACATTGTTAAAAAAAATGGCACTTTTTGATACATACTTGACATTTTTGAAGCTCGGATACATCTTTATTGGACATAGTTTTGGAATTTTAGTAGAAGGTATATTTCTTTGAAAAATAAAAGTGGGCAAATGTAAGATTCGCCCTTAAATAAAATCATTGGTTGTTATAGAAATAATACTTTTCAGTTGAAGAGAAATTTTCTGTGAGATACAGATTCACAGGTTTAGAGTGAAAAATAGTCAATCTGAATCTGGCTCTAGACATTTTAAATAAAAGCTTTAAGGCTCTACGTAAAATAAAAAGGACAGAGAAAATTACCTCATATGCTTCGAAACATAATTCAATACCTCATATTTACTTTAATGGGTGTTTTTTTCATTTAATGCAAAATAAACCAAAGTCTATTTTTAAATAGTATTAAGAATAAGCAAATTATCGTATTTTTCCAATGCAGGAAATATCTTCTAGTCTGAACATGTAATAAAATAATCTTTCTTGACCTGAGATGCATCCCATAAATACGTATCTGATAATTAATCAGAGTTTATTTCGAACATTATAATAACTCTAGTCTTAACAAAACGGTTTCAGATACATGAATCTGTACAAATTGCAAGTTTATTCATTTGTCAAAGTTCATTCATATGAAGAATAAGAATCAAGCGCAAGAACTATGCTTTCAAAGGTAAAATTATTTTATTTCGAATGATACATTTTGTTAAACAATACTTATCCCTTAGAAACGTAATTAGTTTGTTGCAGTTTTTATTGAGAGTTTTTAAAATTTAATTAAATAAACAATTTGTTTTTTAGATATTTCAATTCGACATAATGAATTTTTTTTTCAGCTTCTGCCTTTATATTTTGCTTCTTCAACTGGTTTTTTGGATATTAATGGTGCTTTCATAAATAATTACTTTTAATGTAAAAAACTATCGATCTTTCCCGTTTAATGCATTTTTTTACTGATTGGGAACAATTTCGATCGTTTTGCATTCTTATGTAATTAAATTATTTCCATTTTCTTCTATGAGCTTTATAGTTATTAGAGAGAAGTAAAAAATGTAATAATTTATATAAATGGGAAAGGGATTCGGTTAATGTTGAATAATTGTATCGATTATATTAAATGTGTTAATAATCGATACAGAATTTTGATATATATGGAGAAATTAAGGATTTTTTCCCGAGTCAAAAATTGCTTAATCTCGATATCCTTAGAAATTTTACAATCAAAAGGAAACAAATGTATACTTAAAAATAAAGAATGTTTAGTTTTGACTGTTAAAAAAAAGAAGGGTTTTTTTGTAAGGCGTGGGGTGTATGTTTGAATTTCGAATGTTATTAAATGTTTTTGAACCCTTTTTACATGTCTTTTCGATTTCCGAATGTATTTCTGTGAAATGAGATGAACTTTGAATGAATACAACTTTAAGGCCTTTTCAAAAATAGCTAATAAATAGAGGAAATTAATCTTCACTGGAAGTATGAATAAAATTTATTAAAAATAAATATAAGCAAAAAATTATTAAAAAATTTCCCTTCTGTATTCTAATGAATATAGGTGTGAATAATATTTTAAAATACAATGATTGATTGTTGCCAATTGTAATATAGATATTAAAATACGTGTTGGTTTAACAATGATTGCTTTTGTAATCAAATTCACTTGCCAATATATTTCAAATAATATTGGTTTCAAACATTACTACATTAAAAGTTGACTGAAATCTTGTAAACACGATTTCAGTTTAGATTACCTTGAAAATAATAAAAAAAATCTAGAATCAATTGGTACTATGAACAAAATTAAAGAGTTTAGGAAAACTAATTAATAATTTTTAAACACAAACATTGATTTTGATATTTAAATTCGAAATTGTATGTTAAACTCAATCTAACTTTTAGCAATAAATTGATAAGATAAAAAAAATTATGTGATCAAAAGGTGCACGGAATGTTTCATTTATAGAATGCGTAAATAGTAGATACTTTTATCAAATATATTACGACGTATATATACATATGGGCAAAATTCGGCTATTGATTTCCTTTGCTTATTTCACAATCAATTTTTAATGGGTTTTCGCTTGGTTGACGTTAATTGAGAAAAGAACGAGCTCTCCACTTTTCTCTGTTTGAATGGGGGGGGGGGGGAGTATCATTTGAGTGTTTGGCGTGAAGCAAAAAATCCCGAAACGTGGTTCACGGGGTTTTCATCAGGATAATGCGCCTTATCACAACGCTATTATAGCTCATGAATTTTTCGCAAATGTTCAACAATTACGACTCTCTTTTCACCTGATACCTGGTTTTTACATGGTTGCCTCACCTTTTTGAGTAATTAAAGAAAGACATACATATATACGGACGATGAAGGAAATGAATTTTGAGGTAGGAGGAGATAACTTTGACAAATCAAATGACAGCATTCCGGGGACTTTTTGATCCTAGTAGTCGGCCACGTTTCATTTAAAAGTGGACGGAACCAAAATGCAGAAATCTAGAATTGGTTTATTGAAAACTCCTTCTAAGATATTCAAGTTGCTAAAATTAGTTTTTGGAAGTTGCCAACGTTATTCTCGAAGGTAATGAAACTTATTACTTGCCTTCACTCCCGAATTGTTATCAAAAACTTGTTTAGTTCTGGGAAGAACCATTTTCCTCACTGCTTGCTCTTCTAATATATCCGAAATCTGAGTCACAGCCTGCAAAGCAGCACACTGAAAATGAAAAGAGAACATATTAATTACTAATGGACATTATTTCTTTGCCAAAACAAGAGTTAAAAGGAAATGTTTGATTGAATTAAAGCTGCAATCAATCGAGAGAGATTCGTGTTGAAAGGAAAGTGTAATTCATTTCAGAAATGAAAAAAAGGAAATATTTCAAGAAGAAAAGGGAGCATTTCAAAATATTTTACCTGAAGAACAACTGATCCAATTCACTTGATAGGATTCCGCTTTTGAGCCTCAAAACAATTCATTTCTAGAAAAATTTATCTTAAAGCATTGACCCTATTCATATTTCTCATCATACATAACTAAAAAGTAAGAGTACATGGAAAATTGCAAGAAATGCATAGCTGATTACTAAATTAACTATGCGTCTCCTATGTTAAGGAAATAACGTAGTTTTATTTTTGTATTAATTAATAACAAGACATATGCGATGTCAGGAAGAAAATTGTATCGATTGAATTTGAACAGTTCTTTTTTTTACATTATTATGAGCACCTCGTTTTTCAGTTATTTCATTCGGTTGAATACTTCATTTTATGTAGTTTTTTTTTAGTTTTAAGAATATTTAAACCCTTCAAAAGATACTAAAATATCCATTCTATAATTAGAACATTAAAGCATCAAACCATTCAACGAAAAACATCAATCATGACTCATTAAATTTGGACCCTTTCAGTTGGGATGTCAGTCTTTTTGGTAAGCAATATATTCATTAACATATTGATTTATTACTTTGATACTTTCTGCGACTAATAGTATACTCGAAAGGTTTCTTTGAAAAATTAGCTTCTTTAAATAATTATACTAGTGACATTTGTCAATAACAATAAAACGTTAAAAATAATTTATAAATCATTTTAAAAAGTATTCAAACAATCAAAACAAATTGGAATGTAGTTGACAACACGTTGAATGACTTTAAATTCTTATGATATTAATCAAATACAAAACCACCCTTTTGAGTGAAGACCACACCTACAAAGAACAGACCTTTTGAGGAAATAGAGTTGAGAGACCCTTTTCTTCTTTCATTTGAATTTTTGAAAGCTAAAATAAATTTTTGACCTTTTATAATGCATTAAATTCGCAAAATTATACAAAATAAAATAAAATATTTCTCTTGACATAAGATAATTAATGAGAAATAATTTTTTTAAAGCGAAATCCTCGGGAAAAACGAAATTCTCGGGATTTCACCTTTAAAAAAAAAAAAACTTATTTTTTTCAAAAATATCCCGGCTTATAAATTTTCTATGCTTTTAGTTTTAAAAATTTTTCTTCTGGCACTTATATCGAAAGGGAAATAAGCTATTAAGAAAAGGAGATTTTTTTTAATATCTTGTAAGGAAGATGTATTGCTCAATAAGGTAAGAACTGAGAAAAAAAATTCGTATTAAGCACGTTCTTGACGAACGTATTGCCAAATAGCCCACAGAAAACAAGTAGTTCGCATTTATCCATTTGAAAATTTCTATAGTCTCAATATATATATGTATATATATATATATATATATGATATTGCTGCAAATTTCTCATTTTCATCTAGAAATAAATGAATGTAGACAAATAAATTTCTTCCCAAACTTTTCTCAACAATCGACAGGGATTGAAAGACATTGATTGAGAGACTTTAGCATTGAGCTCTGCTATATAACACTTTTAGGATGAAATAGGCCCTTTGAAAAAGTTTGAAAAGGATTTTCTCTTGATTTTAACTTAACAAGTGTTTTTAAGCTAATATTTGAATGTGAAGATTTTGTTCAGTCTTTTAGAAAATTACTGATCAAACGATACATACGATGCCTTAACGGAGAATTAGAGCTAATTAATTAGTTGAATATAATAATTATACTAACAAATCTCATTACAAATTTTTATTTAAGAAATTAATGGGAATTAAAGTTAAACCCTGTAAAGTAAGTTTTCCCTTTCAGTAACTAGTGTTTAAAATAGAATTCTTGATGGATGGATGAAGAAGTAATAGATTTCGTTGTCATACATTCAAGCTGTTATCTGATATTTTTTCCCTTGTGAGAATATTACTGATTTTTGTGTTGATTCTTATAAAAAGGATTATTGTCGAATAGGAAAAAAAATTAGTATTCTATATCAAACAATTGTCCTTTTCAATTTTATATCTATAGAAATAGTGATATTTTAATGAAATGAATCAATTTTCTAAAAAAATTATTCAGAAAATATGGCTATCAAAGTTCAGGTGTCAATCAGCAACTATGCATGGCTAAAGATCGTGAGGACTCAGGTGGGCCGTTTTCCAGAAAAGAATTTCACTTGGTGGGGAACACTCACAAAAACACATTTCAAAAGCTACTTCAAAACATATTTCTGAAATATGGCTTTCAGGTGTGCGAATCTTTTCTATGCCTTTTCTAGGTCTACGCATGGTGCACATTTTACATCGAATTTATGTTTCTTTCATGATGATGTAATTTTGAAAGTCAGTTATGGATTTCGAAATCATAACTGTGAGGAAAATTCAAAATCTTTGGATTCTCTTCAGCTGAATTAATGCTGAAATTATATTTAAAGTGGACTTAACGCTGTGATAAATTAATACATAAAGAGAAAAGTTCTTAATTTAACGAAAAATTCCAGTTTAATCCAAATTTTTCATTGGGATGAAATGTTTGTTAATAAAAAATGCATAAACATTCTTATCTCTCTTTAAGCAGATTGATGTGAAATAATTGGATTTAGAGTACAGAATTTAAGCCAAAGTAAATTTTCTGTAACTTTAAAAATGTTTATGAGATTTATGAGAACTTTTCTGGTTAGGAGTGTATATGTATTTTCCAAATTAAATTAAACCATTTACGATCACGTACAATCTTAAACTGCTGCAACACGAAGATTTATGTAATTACTGGGAACAGTCTGTCTTTTCCCTAAAAATGTAATTTATTAAACTTATGAAGTATAATTCATACAAAAGTAAAAGTCATTTAATCAAAAAGTGCGCAAGATCAATCTAGACATAAAATGTATAAATTAAAAATCATTAATTTTTTCTACAAGTATTCAACGAAGTAAATCAAAGACATTTCATAAGATAGTGCTTACAATTTTTACAAATTACAGCACACTTCACTACAATAATTATTACTGAAAATATTACATTACAAAATATTAAAAATGAACGTGATGAATCATATTAAATTTAATGCATTTTAAAACCCTGTTTCAGTCTACTTTCTTCTAAAATGTTTCAATCCATCAGCTGTGTAATACTAAAGCACACGGTTAAAAAAAATTAGGAAAGCAAGCAAAAAACTGAATAAACCGTTGTGCGAAAACCATGCATGGGCATAAAATGGAGAATACAGGTGTAGCAAAATGCAATACGGACAAAGAGAATCAAAAACAATTTTATGGGAACTTTAAAATTTTGGAATGTATAAAGAGTATAAAATGTGATGCTTCAGGACAACAATTTGGTTACATGTAAAAGACAAAAAAAAAATGTATTGTTTTGCAATGATACAGGGTGTTTAATACGGTGTGTGGTCCTCCCGAACTGCTAAGACTATCACACATCTGTTTTGCATGAATGTGATCAAATTAGCAATTAGATTTTTGGAATACTGTTCCACTCTTGATGAAGTCAGATCATCCTGTTCTCCAAGTAACAAGAGGCATTGGTCTTGCAGAAACATGTCGTCCTAGTGTGCACCGAACATACTTGATCGGATTAAGTGCAAGAGAGTATGCTATCTACCCCAAGCAGTATTGTTTCAGCTTCAAGAATCTTCTTCACAAAAAGAACTGTATGAAGTTTGATATTTTCCTGCATTTAGAGAAAGTTTAATCTCCAATGAGTGCAGCGTAAGGCAAGACTCAGGATCTCGCCTGCATACTTTAGCGGTCAAATTGCTATTCCGAATGATATGCAGATCAGTACTATCTCCTATGCTGATTCCAGCTCATTCATCAAACCACCTAGTCTGAAATGTGATCTTTCCTAAGCAAATATAGGATTATTTTGAATTCCCCTTTCTTGCCCTAGCGAAACACGTCTGGTGTCACACTGTAAACTGAATCCGGACTCGTCCGTAAACAGTACTTGACACCAATCATTTTGTATCCTATCTTGATTTTGAGAAGCCAATTTTCTTCGGGATGCATGGTGTCTTGCTGTCAACAAATGGCATACGGTCATACAGACTAAACACATGAAGCTTATTTCGGATTGTTTGGCTTAAAACACTTCGTACTATTCCCCCTAAACACTAGCTTTTAATTTGTGCAACATTTTCTGTTCCCTCTCAACGAGTTGTTAAAAAGAAATATCGGTCATTATTTGCCGTGGTATTATGTGGATGACCTTGCCTTAGTGGACGTTGAACACGTCCTGTTTCTTGGAATCGATTCTCCAGTCTTGCAATGACACTTCCTGCCACTCCAACAGTGCCCGCTACAGATCAGGCAAAAGTGTGAATTTCTCCACTGAGACAATGAAAAACAACAGTTTCTACGAAATCTATCCTTTTTCTGAACTTTGATTTGCATATGGTTTTCTTCCACTATTTTCTACTACACTTAAGATTATGGATGTTTTATATTGTTATCAAAGAATTATTTACGTAATTTCGCTAAATCTATGTGCTCCTCTAATTTTTTGAGCGTATGCCAAAGAGCTCCATAAATAAGAAAGATATTTAAAGAAAACTTCTTTTCCTCCACGAAAAGGAACGAATTCTTTACGTAAGGAATTCTTTCTGAAAAGGAAAACTGGACAATTCTTTTTTTTTAATCCTCAACTAGCTATAAATCAGAATTATTCTCGCTTTAATGTCCTTTTTAACAATTGCCAATTCCAAATCAGACCAGTTTTTAATATCTCCAATTTCATTCTTTGTGAGATAAATGCATATTTTATCATCACATAAATGATTTGCCTCTTCTATGAACATCAAACAAAAGAAAAAAATACCATAAGAGAGTAATAATAAAAGGAACTGCGCTTTTCGGTATATGACTTTGGAAGAGTAAGAATAAAGCTAACACACAAAGTAAATTTCATAAGTTTAAACATTGACCGAAAAATGGATTGAAAAACCATTCTTACGCAGAGACTCCTAAAAATATATGAAATACAGACACATAATTGATATCATTACATAAGAAGGTACAAAACGATTTTATTTACACGAAATTTTTTTAAAAAAATGTAGCAAATTCTAATGTAGTTTAGAAATCTTTCCAACCTGTAAGAAACTATTGGCCTCTTAGGGTGGCATTTTAAATATTAAGAAATTTCACTGTTATGTAAGCAAGATGAAAGTAGTTGTTTTAAATTCTCACTTAAAAACGTACTTTTCTATTTCAGACAAATTTGAAAATTCCGAAGTTCGTGAAAATAGTAGAAATAGGGTGGAATTGTAATCATCAGAGGTTTCTTCTACAACGTTTCTTTTTGATAAATAGTCAAAAATTCGTTTAAGCTACTTTAATTAATTTTTTTTTACAGATAAATATTTATTGACTGAAGAAGACGTCCAAAAGTTTCAAGATAAGAACCATAAAGACTTAACATAGCAAATCATTCTAAAATGGAGAAGACAGAATTCGATACAATGGGACTAAAAAGAATTCATTCTGAATTACTTGATCCTCAATAATTTGTTTGGAAACGTATGTCTGTTAGGATAATTACACTAAAATTTAATAAATGCGATGCTGAATAAGAAATGAGTCACAAACTTTTAAAAAGACGAATACAACTTTAAAGCTCGATAATTTCTTTTTATCATGGTATCCAAGAACTTAAATTTTGTAGGAATAAACATATTGCTTTACTTAAAACATATATAACGAACACATTTTTAATAAAGGTAACGTTTTAATTTGATAATTTCAAAAAGAAATTTTCTTTCTCTTTTCGCAAGTGGTATGAATTCTGCTCATCTTTATGGAGACAGTTACCAATATTTGTAAATAATTTTTTTGGTCAATGTAGGAAATTGTATTATCTTTAACTGCTTCCCTCACAAATGTTTGTGAAAAAAATTGCAAAAAATCATCACATTTCTTTATTTTATTATTAAATACAAGGAAATGAAACAAAATAAAACATGCAAGTTTTAAGTAGAGTTTGTAATTTTTTACAGGAGTAAAAGTATTTAGTTTTAATATTTGTTTACTATCCCGAGTTATCTCGGGCAAATGGAAAAAAGTTAAATATTAGTCTTTGTATGATAGTTTTTGAAACAGGGGACAACATAAAGGGATACATGACATTCTGTACACTGGTATCTGGAATCTTTTCTTGCTGGCTTACCTCTTTACGGGAGCACAGAGTACAACACTGTCTAGTTGGATTAGATTTTTTTTCAGCAGCAGGAATAACATCTGGAAAATGCCTAGAGGTTAACCTGAGTGGTGAAGGACTAATGCTGGGTTTTCCTGATGCAGCAAAAAACTCTTCACGATGATTTTCTAAAATTATTTTTTCAATCTCAGTTCCATTCTAAATTGTTTAGGTGATCGTGAACCTCCTGATTCACAGTACAAAGTGTAGGCTAAGTACAGAAGAATCACTTCCACTATTTTCAATGTCCACCATAAACTGAATTTTCAATGTCCATTCCTCTCTGAAAAATCATCGCTTTCGCTATCTTGCATCATCGCCATTATTTTACTTTTTTTCAACGGAACTATCCTTTTTTAGACATTACTAATCCACCAGCCGACTGTACTATACATTTGGGAAAACACATGACCTATTCCACCAAAAAAGATCCACGAAACCAACAAAACTTTGCAAACTGCCAATCAAAGCTGAATATTTCCTTTCATTTCCTCCCGGACGAGTAAAACAGTGGTAAAACAAATCATACTGACATTCTGCTTCACCCGAGTTTTCTCGGGATAAAAATTAACTGTAATTTATACGAACCTGAGATAACTTGGGATAATCAGGCAAAAAGGTTAAAATGACGAAGCATGAAACTCTGATTTAAAATTTTTAATAAACTATAAAAGTATAAAATTTAAATAAATAATTGTCATTTTTTTGTAATTTTAAATCCTTCATTAAAAGTTCAGACTGGTTTGTCAGAATGGTCAGAATCTGCAGTAAAAATTTTATCAACTTCCAAGGGGGGAACGGTTTTAAAAATATCATGCAGGCAATGTGAAAAAATGACATTCTGAGAAAATTGATATCAAACATAAAATTCACCACAGCCGTATATATTTGTTATTTTTTGGTTACTCAAATAATAAATAAATTCAAATTAAAATAAACGTGAAGTTTTTATACCCAATAATCATCCATTTGTTTAAAAAAGTATTATTAAAAACATATTTTTTATCAATGGAGTAAAAACTTTGAAACGATGTCAGAAACCACAAACTAATCAAAATACAACAAAATGACTCATTTCTTCAAAATAAAGTTAAGAAATTTATAAAATATTACTTAAAAACAATTAATATCTTAATTCACAACTACTTATAATAATTATTAAATTATTTTACTTAATACTTTTTAGTATGAAGGCAGGTATTCCCGTAATTCAAAAATTTTTAAATTAGTCACACACATATGATGTCCCCTCTTTTTCAGTTAATATTTTACAAATAGCTTTAAATGGCATTCTCTTAACCTGTCGCACTTTCTTTGTGTGGAGATTAAAATGTCGCTCTGCAGTCTGAACTATTTTTATATCCGCAAGTGTAACACATATTTGTGTACAATCACCAACATTTAGACCAAGCGATTGCATAATTTTTAGTTTGTCTTGATTGCCATCATTAAAAATAACAATTGCCCTTTTGTTGAAATTTCACAATCTTTCTTCCTCAATCTAAATTTTTTGGGCATAACTTCCATATTAATGAGTTCATGGATTCATTATTGTTTTGGGTTGTACCCCCTAGACATTTTTGTAGGCGTTTAGGTTGTGATAGATCATTGAATCCAGGTTTTATAGCATCCATTACGGTCACTGGCACATTGTTAAGTTTTCACACTGCTCTCTAATCATCAATTTTGGTATATACACTAAGAATTAGGACCCGCAGGACAAAAACTGTGCAATGGTTCTTCGTCACTGGAACGTAGATGAAAATATACAGCCGAACAGCTTTTTGCATATCTGAAAGGAATGTTTCCTTTTGTCGGATTGAATTTCCATAGCACGTTGTAATTAAGCCGATCATTCTGTCAGTCAATCTTCCCTTTCCACCCATCGACTGCCCATCACTGAATTCGGAGCTCATTTGTTTCAATTTTTGTAAACCATTATTTTTGGACATGTCCAACACATTCAATTTTTGAGTTTAAGATATCTTCTGCATATATATGGATTGGATGTAGTAATAGATGAGAACATTTTGGAATCACCATCCCCAATGTAAGATATATATATCTCAGAAAGATGACATACTAAACAATGAAATATATGAACCATTCCCTCAGTTTCCATCATGCCAAATAAGCCCCATTGTGGGTTTTCAAAATTCTTTAACGTGAAGAATTTTTTACTTTTTGTAAGTAGGTGACTCTTTTCTTCGTTTCCTAGAATCACATCCCTTACAGAAAGAAGACATCACCTCCACATCAATAACCTTTCCTGTTCTTTTTCCTTTGACAGCACACATCAACACGAGAAGAATATGCCACAGGATTCCTAGTTCCATCTCCACTTATTACAGTATCGGAAGAATTTGTTCACGTCACCTCTTTCAAAGCTGCATTTGGCATTGACGCTTCTTTACAATACAATTGTAGTGTGTTTATAATGTTATTGTGTGTGTTTGTACGATCTTTTAGCACTGGTCCAATTGTCTTCATCGCATACACAAAACGTCTTTTTATTTCAGAAATATTTGTTCCACTTTTTGCAAGAAGCAAAGTTTTTGATGTTTGTAAACAAGATATTTTTATCAAACACTCGATAAACATCAAAACGATCATCTCATCATTTTCCTTAAAAGTGGAATCAACATTTTGCTATTGCAACTTTTATACAGATACATTTCTGCTTAGAGCAGTGCTTCTCAAACTTTCAATATTCGCGACCCAATTTTCACCAATTCTTCCACCCTCTCCTTCAAAAACAATATATTAAAAGCAATAATAATGTAATTCGACCCTAAAACCCGAAACGATCTTAGTTATAAAACGTACAAACTATCAATATAAGTATTAAATTTCTTGTATATTTTACTTTTAAGTAATAAGATATACACTCTAGAGCCAAAACATTATGACCACCTGTCAATAACGAGATGGCTCATCTTTGGCAAGCAACACAGCTTCAAACCGCCTTGGCATGGATGCCACAAGTCCTTGGTAGATGGCCGGAGACAGATTGTACCAGATGTTTAAGCAACGGTCACGCAAATCCGAGATATTGCGAATTGGTGGTCTTTGAACTTTGAGTTGCCGTCCCATGACATCCCAAATGTGTTCTATCGGATTGAGATCTGGTGAGTTAGGCGGCCAGGACATTAACTGGAATTTAGCACCATGTTCTTGGAACCACTCCAACACAATTTTAACCTTATGACACGGGGCATTGTCCTGTTGGAACATTCCATTTTCAGCTAGAAAAACAGAGGCCATGTAAGGATGCAACTGGTCCGCAATGATGTTCAGATACCCTGTAGCATTCATGGTCTGCTCTACCACAACCACAGGTCCCAGAGACGCCCAAGAAAACGTCCTACAAAGCATAATACCGCCACCACCGGCCTGTGTATGATCTATTGTACATTGAGAGAGCAACTGTTCGCCTGGAAGACAGCGTATCCTGACACGGGCATCAGCGTGATGAATGACAAACCGTGATTCATCTGACCAGGCAACTCTCTCCCACTGATCCATGGACAGTCGCGATGTTCCCGGGCCCAGTGCACACGCAGTTGGCGATGACGCTTGGTCAGCAAAGGCACACGAGTGGGACTTAGCCCCACACGTAGCCCCATATCCAACAGTGTCCACTGAACAGTGTGTTCCGACACTATTCTACTTGGCCTTGCATTGTATTGGGCTGTCAGCTGAGCCACTGTTTGGCTCCGGTTTTGCTTCACCATACGAGACAGTCTCCGATGACCTTTATCTTTGATATCATGTAGGTGTCCAACACCATGTCGTCTACTGCTGGTTTCACCGTCATTCATCTACTTTGCATAAGTACTAACAACTGTAGATCGCGAACAACCCACGAATCCTGCAGTTTCGGAAATACTTGTTCCGGGCCTTCGAGTCATTAGAATCTGCTCTCTATCAAATTCGCTTAGATCCGCAGCCTTTTCCACCACACACAGAAGTAAGTGAAATAATGATTCTTCAAACTCTCCAGCAGCATTTAAATACCACTTTCACCTGATTACGTACCTTCCACGTCATCCAGGCGAGTTCATTGAAAAGTGTAGGGATGGTCATAATATTTTGGCTCTTGAATGTATATGCGGTCTTTAAATTTGACACTGTTTGTTTTGTAAAATTTGTTTATTCTCCATATTTTTCACTTTTTTCTGTTGACTCTTTAAGTTACTTATGACGCCAGAGTGTCACGGAGATTGATATTTCCTATTTAGTATTATAATTACCCGTGTTTTTGATTGAATTTTATTGTTATGATATTGTGAATTTTAATGAATTTTTTTTTTTTTTTTTTTTTTGTGAACAAAAAGTATAGTAGAAAAGTATTTTTATTTTTTTCAAAAGGTTCATTCATAGGCTTTGTTTCGACTTTGAATTTCATCGAAATTTCTTTTATTTGTGAAATAATTTTATTTTCAAAGCTAAATTTTTGCTTCAGTCAAATATCTACAATATTTTAAATAATATTTTTATTCCTTCAAAGGAGTAGTTTATATGTTGTTTTGGCTAAGTGCATCTGAATTTCTGTTTATTTAAATTTTCATTTTGCTTTCGAAGTTTCGATTTTGTATCCTGTCAAACATCTTTAATATATATTTTTTAATAGTATTGGGTTCGAATATCCAATTCTTATTATTTTAGTGATTATTTGATGCTCAATTATAAACGTTTTAACTGTTTTAAAACTAAATTAACTGCATTTAATTTGTGACTGTCGGATTTTATAATTGAACCTTTTTTTCAAAAAGTTAAAACAATGGCATATTTTCCTAAAGCGCGCAAAGAGGACTTAAAAGCACTAGCTACAGAATTGGGCCTCGAAGTAAGAGAAATAATGAGAGTGATAGATTTTAAAAATTCAATCATAACTTCGAGAAAAAAAAGACTATGATGAACAGTTTACTAAAACTCTTCTAGAAACAATTATTAACACAAGGGTTCAGGCAGAACGTGAGGAGAAGGAGGAAAATGAATACAAACGAAAACAAGATGGACTGATTTTAGAACTAGGACTCATGAAGTTAAGCATGACTGCTACTTCTTCAACTAACACTAGTGCTGTTACCGCGGAAAAAATAAATATTCAGCACCTTATACCCAGATTTGTGGAAAATTCAGACATTTCCACCTGTCTAAAAATATTTGAAAGGCAGTGTGAGCAAGCTAACATAGGTTGAGTCGACTATGTAACACACCTTCTACTTATGTTACTATTGATATTTCCAACATTATCTTGCGGAAACCTAAAGAAAAATTAGGAAATAACCTGCACATTAAGCAAGTGCTGCTCAAATGATTCAAGTTGAGTGCTGAATCGTTTCGAGTTAAGTTCAGTACTCATCAAAAACAACCCGAAGTTCTGTGGAAGGACTTCGCGTACGAGCTAAACAATTACTTAGAAGAATGGCTGCATAGCCTAGAAGTGAAAGACTTTAACTCGCTTAAAGATTTGGTTCTTACCAATCAGCTTAAGAGAAGAGTTTTGAGGGACGTTAAAGAACACTTCGTGGATATCTGGGGAGATATTAAAAGCTCATCTAAGCTAAAAAAAAAATTAGATGATTATGATATTGCTCGAGGAAAGATGTCGAACCATAAAAATTTTCCAGACGTAAGAAGAACTTCGTTCCCTTCAAAAACAAATAAACAAATCAGTATGAGAACGGGGGATAAAGCAAAGGAGAAGCACCAAGAAAACTATTTGGAGGGCATTCGCAATTTGAAAGCCGAACTCCTCTGTCCTGCTATGAATGTGGAAAGCCCGGTTACATCAAGTCGAAATGCCCTGACTGCAATCCTACAAAGGGTGATCCAGCTCACTTTGGAATTCTGCGAGTTAACAGTCTCTCTCCTTCCAACAGAAATGCTGTACTCAGGATCAGCATAAACGGAGTTTCAGGAACTGCATTTGCGGACAGTGGTGCAAGTCATTTGATTGCAGGAGAAACTCTTTACAGTATCCTTCTGCAACAAGGAGCTGCTTTTGAGAAGACAGCAATATCCCTATCCTTTTCTGATGGAATCGTTCCTCAGAAAGTTCTACGTACATTTAAAACTGTCCTTCTGGAAGGCAAAAAGTTTAAAACCCCCTTTATTATTTTGCCTGATGTCAAAAACAACTCCACTCTACTAGGAGTTGACTTTCTCGAAAATGTTGGAATAGTACTAAATTTCAGAAAGAACTGTTGGACTTTTTGTGACGATTCCCGCAAATCATACAATTTCGTAACGCCTTATCAGAGTACATCTGTTAATGCACTTCCTGTGGCGATAAATAACTGTCAATTACGGGAAGATGAAGGACAATAACTCCCTGGTTCTCAGCTTGTGGAACTAGATAGCTTGCTTAAAAATCATCACTCTATCTTCGAAGTAGGGGGAGAAGCTACTCCATTAATCGAACATAGCATCAGCACTGAAAACAACCCACCAATTTCAGTGCCTCCCTACCGGGTGAATCCAGCCAGGAAGGAGCTGTTGAAGAAAGAGCTAGATTCACTGCTGCAACAAGGTATTGTAGTAGAATGTGAATCTCCGTACGCCTCACCCATTGTTTTGATTCCAAAACCAAACGGCAACATGCGTCTTTGCAAAGACTACCGGAAGCTGAACGCTCAAACCGTCTCAGATAGTTATCCTTTGCCTCGAATGGACGACTTGCTTAACGAAGCTAAACCAACACCTTACATGTGGACTATTGACTTGCGTTCAGGGTACCACCAAGTAAAAGTGCCGGCAGAAGATCAAGACAAAACTGCTTTCACATGCCCTTTTGGTATTTACAAGTTCACTCGTATGCCATTTGGATTACGAAATGCACCTGCAACTTTCCAAAGGTTGATAGACAAGTTCTGTTCAGGATTAAACAATGTGCTAGCACTGTCATATCTAGATGGCATCATAATATTGTCTCCAGCCTTCCAGAAACATCTTTCTGATCTAGAGCAAGTTTTTAAACGTCTTTCATTATTTAAATTTAATGCAAATAGAGAAAAGTGCATTTTCTGTTGTAAAAGGGTGAAATACTTAGGACATCACATTACTAAGGAAAGCATCTCAGTTGATCCACAAAAGACAGCTGCTATCGCAGATATGACGTCTCCAACCTCCGTTAAACAAGTACAAAGCTTTGTACAAACCTGTTCCTGGTATCGGCGATACATTCCAAACTTTTCTCAAATTGCAAAACCACTAATAGACTTAACGAAGAAAAATGCAATGTGGAAGTGGGGCTCTGATCAAGAAGCTTTCAGAGAGCTAAAATCAAAATTAGCGTCTCCTCCTATTCTTAAGCCAGCTGACGGTACTAAGCCGTTTGTCATCCGAACAGATGCCGGTAGCGTTGCCGTCGGAGCAGTTTTACTCCAAAGAGAAAAGTATGAGGAACACCCAATAGAATACGCAAGCCGACTACTTTCGTCCTCGGAGCAAAATTATTCTAATACAGAAAGAAAAGCTCTTGCAGTTGTGTGGGACCTTGAGAAATTTAGAGGTTACGTTGAAGGACAAACTATTAGACTCTCCTCTGACCACCAGCCCTTAAAATGGTTATTATCTTTGAAATCTCCCACCGGAAGATTTGCAAGATACGCACTACAGATCCAATCTTATAATCTAACTATCTACTATATTCCCGGAAGATCGAACTTTATTGCGGACTTATTGTCTAGACCCACGTCAGAACAAGAAAAAGCAGACTGTGACATTCTTGCTGTTTTCGTCGATTTTTCCACACACTAACCTAAAGAAGTTCGCCAAGAACAATTGAAGGATGAAGAGCTGTGGAGAAAATAATTGAATGTTTTGAAAACAATGAAAAAGGTGTTAATTTTGCCAACTGGTCAGAAAGAGGAAACCTCATGAATCATGGAATTTTATTCCGTTACTCACCTACTTCTGAAAGTGAAGAGGCCCAGTTAGTTGTGCCAATTCACGAAAGACAAGAGATTTTGAAAATTCACCGTGATACACCAAACGCAGGTTATTATGGAGCTGATGGAACTTTTGATAGAATTTCCAAACGGTATTATTGGACAGGTATGCGTTCTTACATCACTGATTATGTAAAGAATTGCACAGAATGCAATCGCTACAAACCATCCAACCAAAAGCCTTCCGGACTCTTACGTACACCTGTGTATTCTCAACGTTTCGAGACAATTTACATTGATCTGTTTGGACCTTTGCCTGAAAGTCCATCAGGAAAGAAGTGGATATTTATTGTTGAAGACTGTTGCACAAGATGGGTTGAACTTTTTGTAATCACTCAAGCCACTGCTAGAGAATGTGCTACAACTCTAATGGAAGAGGTTGTATTACGATACGGCTTACCCAGAAGATTAATCAGCGACCATGGCTCTCAGTTTGTGGGTGCCGTCGTGCAGCAACTTTTTTTCATACTGAATATTGATCAAGGCATTATTCCTGTTTATCATCCACAATCAAATCCTGTTGAAAGGAAAAACCGTGACCTAAAACCAAGAAAATTGCCCTCTTAGTTCAAAATCGACACAATGAATGGGAAGATAAGTTGCCGTCTATCCGTTTCGCTCTGAACAGTGCCAAGTGTGACACCACCGGTAAAACTGCTGCTTACCTGCAGTTTGGATGAGAAATGAGAACTATAGATGATGTGACCAACGACTTTCGAGCCATCATAGATAATGAAAATTTCGTCCCATATTTGAAAAGATTGGCAAGAATTTCTTCTGAAATCCGTGAAAGAATTGAAGAGAAACAAGATCAGCGAAAGGCCTAATATGATAAAAGACATCGTCCTGTTCCCTTGTATCATCCAGGTGATAAGGTCTGGGTATAACCCTTCATTCCCTTAGCAATGCTGCCTAGAAGAAGACAGCTAAATTCATGCCTAAAAGAGATGGGCCTTATGTTATTGTGACTCAACGCTCTCCGACGACTTATGAAGTGGCAAATACAAATAACCCACATGATGTTCTCGGATCTTATCATTCATTTGCTCTTCGTCCATGCATAGACAAGGAATCCACTCCAATGATGCCTCTCAGAAAAAGAGAAAGGCCCAGGAAAGACAACTCTGCAGGTTCCTCATCGAGGACGATACCTAGGAACCAGAGGGGGAGTGTAACAAATGGTATTAGAGCGCCCTCTCCTGGCCGTGTGGACACTTAACCAGTCAGCCTGCCACCTCGTTGAAGCAAGGATGTGCCAATATCCACGCGCACAAACCCCTTAGTATTTGTATAGTTTTTTCCTGTTTTTGTGCTTGTAACTGTGCTCAGTTAGAATGTGCCACCAATTAAAATTATTTGAGCTAGCCGCCGGAATTATTTTTGAATATCGGTTATAACTTTAGAATATAATAATAAGATATGCACAGAGAAACAATCACAAACGAGCATAAAATCACAAATCAGTTCATCAAAATAATGTAGAAGTTAAAGTTATTGAATTAGTAAAAGTTTTAGTTAATATTCAGGATAATTATAATAATGTTTGAGGCTTAGATTCAAGCATTTGATCATAATTTGAATGAAAATATTAGGAACAGAGAAACGCAGCTGCGACATGACAACTGTCACCGAGCCACCAAAATGTAAACAATGTTTAAATCAGCTTTTCTGCTCATTTTATTTTCTTTATAACTTCCGCTCTATTGGGAATATTTTGACGCGATTTTTTAAAAATATCGAGAAAAATTTGCTCTATTAAATAAAAAAAATTTAAAAAAATATTTAAAAAAAACTTTAAAAGGTATACGACTTCTTAAATCTTCCATAAAGTTTGTGCGTGTGTTTAATTTCGACTCAATCCATTCCAATAGATGATTTAAATATCAAATAGTTTTTATTAACCTATGCTCCTTAAATATATGTTTAGAAATGGGGAAAACATTCATACGAGATTTGACAATTAGCGAAACGCACATAAATGGAAAAAAATCATGACATACCAAAATGAATCCTTTAATGTTCAATAATTCTTAAGAAAAGTTTAGACTCAAAAATGAAATTTTGTAATGTAACTTGAAACCGATTGAAATCGCTGATGGAATCAGAGTGGAATCCAAAAGAATTTGTGATGTATGTAAATATTTTCACTGGAATTCACAGTAATAGATTAATGTCTTATATCTGAGTGCCAAAATGTTGAAATAAGGTTCTGTATAGTCAAGGGAAGTTAGAGTTGTTCTTTTGAAAGGGAAGCAAATTTTAAATTTTATCGCTTAATTTAGTAATATTTTGAAATAAGTTATTTTTTTAATAAAAAAGGCAGATTTCATGAAAAAATTCAATAAATTTAATGTATGCAAAACACTTCATAAACAAATACATTAAAAACATTTCCGGAAGTTTGAAAATTTGATTGGAACGTTGAAAGTATTTCTTTGTATAGAAGACAGGAATTTTTTTCAATAACACTAATAATAATCGTCTTAATGAAAGTAATAATTTTGCTCTAAAGTACTTTTTTTAAGGGGGTTCACTAATGGGACGGCCAGTTTTTTACGCATTATTAGAGAATTTTTTTTTGACAACCAGTAAAAAGATAGAACTTTATGCTTTTTATCATTTATTTCTATGTATTTTAAGAGTATGTATAAATATTTCGCCAAAAATATCCAATAGAATGTGAGTTGTATCGCTCTGAACACACCCGCCTCGAAAAAATGGACGCTCCGGCTTATCAGAAATTAAAAAAAAGAGTTAATGCGGGATCTCTAAGCTTAAATATACTAGATTCAATTAAAAATATCAAAAATTGTATTTTTGAAGAAAAAGTTTCCAATTTCATTTGTTATGTTTTGGTTGTAAGAAATAAAAAAAAGATATTTTGAATTGGGGAAGGATCATAATCCATTGGGTGCGTATACATGTGCTGAGTCTACCCTATAAATTTCAAGTCATTCGGTCCAACTGTTCTTGAAATATGATGGAGGAAAGTTTGAAAAACACAGTTTTGAGAAAAAGACGCTTAAAGTTTCAAGTCCGATTAAAACAATGAAAATCTTAACTTACCCTCCATTGGCGATGCCAGGAGGTGAAGACTAAAACAAGTTCAAAGAAATATTCAATAACTTTAGATATTTCCCCTTTTAAGCCTCTACCAACTTGTATGAACGTTGGTATCAAGCCGACTATACACAATAGGCCCAGTCTTCGATTGCCAACTCAGTGCTCCGAACAGCTGCTCTTCTAACACTTTTTTCTTTATAGCGACTTGGAATTTTAAGAAATCATTTTACCACCGTATTCTAGACATGTTAAGAAAGCAATGCATGGAAAAAAAAGATTTTTTTAACCCATGACATGGTTGAAACCCCTTAATGCAATTTTCTTTAAATACTTGAAAAGGATTTGTTTCTTCGTCACCTGGATCTGTGGAGTAGTTGACTCAAATGCACTGTAGAGCATTGGTAGAACATCAGCCTTTATATCACTTTTGGGTGTTTTCTTCATAATGATATCAAGATTTTCCAGCAAAGTAACAGTTGCCTAAAATGTTAAAATAACTGTATTTAACAAAAGATATTTACATGTTTTATAAGAGATTCATATTTTAAATCAATTCAAAAGGAACAATATTTTTCAAGTGAGTGAGGGAATATTAAAGTTGAGAGATTTTGGCGACGGACCTCGCAATTTTGAACCATAGTCAAGTGATGACGACAACACCTGAGCTATAGCATACCAATGGGAGAACATTTGAGTTCTCCCCAGATTTAACGTGTACACGGAGGGTATTCAGAGGTGAACTCATGACACGAGTAGACTACTAGGCCACTGGGGCCCCACAATATTTCTTAAGGTTAAATTTGTAATGACATATAATTAATGAAATGGATGAAAAAGTAAAAATAACATTTTTTTTTTTGACAAAATATACCTGAACGGATTTCGGCATACTGAAAACAGTACGAAAAACTGGAAGAATTTCATTCTGATATTCTTCCACGGTACTTTCTTCAATCATAAAGAGCAAAGGCTGTAAAGCGGCTGCCAGTACTTCGGGAGATTGAAGTTCTGTCTTCAAAGATGGTAAAACATGCTGAAACCACAGCTTCTGATAAAAAAGGAAAAGAAAGGAAATGATTATTTTAAGAATAAATATTATATCATTTACTATAGATTA
Organism: Trichonephila clavata; assembly: GCA_019973975.1. Lineage (NCBI taxonomy): Eukaryota > Metazoa > Arthropoda > Arachnida > Araneae > Nephilidae > Trichonephila > Trichonephila clavata. The sequence continues at coordinate 283,039 of BMAO01018873.1, read as the reverse complement.
GTATTAACGTTTCTCGTTTTTGAAAAGAAATTTGAAAATCGGTTCTAAAAAACCAATTTTCGAAAAGAAAAAGGCTTTAAAAATGTAGAGACACTTATATATTATCCATTAGAATTATTAAAATAGAAAAACAAGATATCAATCATTGACATGGCCAAGTAATTTTAGCGCGTTTTTCACATGTTGTATTTTACAATAATGCAACTAATGAACTTTTTACCAACAGAAAGTAGTACTGTACCACTCCTCTAAATGTACTACTATTGAGCTGAAAAGAAATAATGACACAAATCTGTATCATCACTATAAAAAAGCAACAAAAAAAAAAAAAAATTTTTTTACTGAAGTTTCTGAACTTTTTTGCCAAGATTTCCTCATTTTTGTGAAGATTTCCTCCAAAATCCAGGTAGATTTTTTTTATAAAAAGTTTTTTGCAAACAATAAATTTACTAGGTAAAATTTGAGAAAATTTTGTTATAAACTAGCGAAATTCAGGAAAATTTGTAGGAAAATTCGGGAAAATTATGGGAAAATTTAAATATGATTCGGCTCATCTAAGGCACAAATGCAACCCAATGCCGAAAACCCGAGGTCAATTGGTTGCTTATTGGCTGAGAAAAAAGGTACGACAAAATATGGAACGAAGACGAAGACGAAATTTGCGTCCTAATAGCGCTTTTGTTCCACTACGTGAAGAACGCGCTAAAAATCGTGGTAAAAAGCCCAACAAATTGCCAGATATTTGCCGAGGTTCACGAAAACAACCCCAAATTTTATCTTTTTGAAAAGGAGAAAAAATTGCATCCAAACTTACTGCCATAGACAAGACCATTACTTATTGCAAAACAACTCTCTCGAGTAATGAATCATTTTGTGAAACTATAAATGAATTAAATTTATAGAAAATAAAGAGAAAAAGTTTTCTCTAAATGAATGAACAGAAATCTCTTACTAGAACTACTTTATTAGAAAGAGAAATATATGAATGTTACATGTTGAAAAGATTTAATTTAGGATTAGCAAATTCTTGTGATGCTATGACATCGTTAAAACTAGTTCCAGAGATGACAAACATTTTTCACTTGAATCTGATACAAGTTTCATCAAAAAGTGCTGTTATGAAAAGTTTTGGGCTAATAATTAATCAACTATGCTATTGAAATACTATTACTTGGAACTTAATGACATATTGTAAAAATCAGATGGAAGTGGATTTTGAATCTAACCAGTCTGAGGATGACTAGGATTAGTTAAATCTTGTTGTTATGGGTGATTAGAAGTAATTTATTCCTGTATTATCTGATAGAAACTAATATCTCTAGTATAAGAAAATTTTACAAACTTTTCAGAAAATCTCTTATTAGCAATAGCATTATCCTTCAGTTTTTGAGGCCATGTGTTAGAAAGATTTGTACACTTAAAAGAACTCTGAATGACCTTAATGCTCTTGATATGAATAGAAAGAAGAATATTACAAAACTGTAGAGTTTTTATTAAAGTCTTAGGACTAATAAAATTAGAAGCCGAATATTGAAATTCAAATTGAAAAGTTGAAAATGTGAAGTTGTAAATATGTCATTTTTTTATCCATTAACCTCAAAACAGACTGAAATAGGAAAAGATAGGAATTTTAAAAAAGGAGTTTTGTACAAACCCTAATCAGCGTGATTTAAAAATTAAATAATATTCAAAATGAAAGTCACATGTTTCGAGAAAAGGCTCAAGTTTTTTAAAACGAGCTATCGAATTATTTTATGGATTGATCGAATACACTTGAACTGTGCAAAAAGTGTATAGATTAATTTCAAAATATTTTTTTTGACTCAACCTCAGGCAATTCAAGTGATAACCCAAGCAAAGACAGTCTTCTGTGTAGGTACTCCAGAATATTTAATTGTAACCCTTCAATGTTATGCTTATTTTGACAAAAACTTTAAAAAATGATTGAAATATATATATATATATATATAAATGACAGTTCTCCATTCAGTACCACGGAGGATCAGATCTGATTTACGGACAAAATAGTTGAAATTTTACTTCGGTTTATATTTGATTCAATACTGGTTTTTTGACGCATTCAATACAACGCTTTTATCCTTACTTGAAACTCAAAACAAAATTTTCAAATGTGAGGAAATTTGGAATCAAGAATTTGGAAAATTACCGAAAGTCCCTTTCGGTAATTTTTTGTGGAGCTTTCAGCTAAGTTTTCTAGTAACTGAAACTGCCTTCAAACAGAATATTAACCAAAATGTAGCCTTAATAAAATTTTATTTCTTTTTCTCAAGTATTATCAAAATTATGTAAAAGTTTAGTCGCGTTGTTTTAGAAGAAAGGGAAATATACCTAGCTTCAAAATAAAACTTAAATAGAAACAATTACATAAACAAACGCTTTTAAACGTTGTTGAATTAAAATTTACATAGGATATCATTTGAAAAATATCGTTTTCAGAATTTGAAAACTCTTTGTAAAATATTTTTTTTGGATTTAACTGGAAAATAATTCGATGTAATAGTAAATTTCATTAAAAAGTCAAACATAAAATTTTGTGTTTGGGTTATGAATAATAGTTTTATCATTTGGGATGAAATTTTTCATTTGAAAGTTGAGAATTGTTTTCGCAAAGATTTAGGAATATTATTTTCTGTTACAACTGGTTTCTTCTGAAATAAGATTTATGGAGGGGATTGGATGCAATTTTAAAATGCTGAGAATAAGATCCCGTTATGGTCTTTCATCAAATGCTGGTTAACTTACCTTAGGGATGCTGAAGAGTGTGCCTTGCAAGCTATGATAAAAGTGTGATTTATGAGTAGAATCTTTCATCTGAATCACATCCAGATATTGTAAAGCATGTACAGCCGGTTCCATGAAGAACTTAATCTAGAAGAAAAATAAATGTTTCATCTGGGACCTATTTCACCATTAGTAGAAATTATTTCTAAAAATAATTGCTTTAGTAGCTGGAAGAGTACATCGACGCAAAAATATCAATCTTTAAAATTAATTGTTAAAAGAATGAATTAAAGAAAAATTAATAACTGAAAAACTGCGTGTGTTTTTTTACTTTTATAAATAATGAAAATCCTGGAAATATATACTCACCTTTTAAAAGCTGACATTTTTTTCTCATTAAAATACTTATGTGGGTTTCATCAATTAGATAATGAATTTAGTTAAAAGATAATGATGAAATCATATTTTATATTAACTATATAAAGACAATATAAACAATTATGAAATTAATAGGAACTAAAAAAAATTAGGTTGACAATAAAAAGTGCTCACTGTAACATTTTAAAATACCACCTTTGAAATAATTTATTACTTCTGATAATAACGAAGCAACTTTCTTTCCAATATTTTAAACATTTCTTGAATCGTATTTCATTTTTAAATAAATATTGCTTTGAAATTTACTTTGATATATTTTCTACAGACTGATTCTTGATTCTCGTTTTTCTCCATATTTTAATGAAAACAATTTTAAAAAAAATTGATTTTCATTGATAAAACTTTCATATTTATGTTTGATTTTTTTGATGATGTTCAAGATGATTGGATTTTTTTTGCAGGATAAGAAACTGAAATGGAAATCTAAAAATAAGGATACTGTTCCTAAGCAGGATATTTTCTATAATAAAATTGCAAAAAAGTAAATATATTTTTCATACATTTAAACTCCACAGAAAAAAAAAGTTATATTCACAGAATATATACAATATTACTTAGACAAATCTATTTAATCCTAATTAATATGCAAAACGATCAAATAATTGGAATAAAAAAACAATAAATGCATTTTAAAGTAGTGAATCGTACACATTATTTGTATGAGGAAATTCAATCCAATCTGGAATTGTGTATGAGCTTATTTGAAAGTCCCAAGTTAGAAACAATAGTCATGTTGATGATAAATGATGAATCGACACGTAGTCGCTGTATCAATTGATATGCATTTCTTTATATATGTAATTTCAAATGAATTGTTTTATGTAATGGTTTGCTCATTCCATTTAATTCTATACATCTAACTAAATTACTGCGTCGATGTAGGAAATAAAAATCGATAAATATAATTGAATGCAATGATTAATAATTTGTATCGTTAAAATAATCGATAATGCACCAATCTGGAAGAGCTTATTTGGTGCAACTGCAATTCGAGGAAATATATTAAAAGTCAGAATTAAAGAATAAATATGAGATGAATGTATTCTGATGAAAAGTAGATATTTGCTTGAATGGATAATTAATGGGATCAGCTTTAAGTAATTCGAATTTGTTTATAACCTTTTTTTTAAGCGTAACATTTGATTATACTATACAGCTTGAGTCAACGAAATTTGTGATCTATGAAGAAGGGACTGAAAGGGCCTTAACAAATTTCTTCTAAAAATATGCGGTACACTTTTTATGTAATTGTATGCAATTACTTAAGAAAATCCCAAATTAGTAAAAGACTAATATTTTTACGTATACAGAAATTGACTTGCACTTATTACTATTTTTTTTTCTTTCGAAAATGGTTACATACTTGAAAAAACTTGGGATTCAGATGGCTCCAGCTATACACATTTTAGAAAGCTTAGGGTCATGCTTCATTATTCAAAAATAGAAGGTAAGTTGATGAACAGTTTTATTCGATTAAAATAATGTGGAAATCTTGATAAAAAGTTTTACAAAACCATTCACAGACAAGATACTTTATTTGTAAAAATGAAAATTCCGGAACTAATAAATAAATAAAAAAATGCATGGTACATTTTCAACTCTTAAATAAGAGTAAATTCCTAACAGCAATGATTCAAAAAGTGTCAAAAGAAATCATTTTAAACCACTGAATTGTTTGTATTTAGGATGGGAAAAAATGGTTGAAATGAAATATATATATATATATATATATATATATATATATAAAGCTCTCAAAAATTGTGTGAATCCATTCTCAAATTAATATACTAGAGAAAATGTTGATGGATTAATTATTGGTTCAATCCCTTGTTAAACTGTGATCGATTATATTTCACTGTGATTAGCATACTGAAAGAATTCCTAGAAGAAGCGTGTGTTTGAGTTTCATTAATGATGCCATTTTGCTTTGAGAGAGAGTCCCATTAAAATAAATAAGCGCAGCTGAAAAAATGTACTTGAGTTTGATTGCAAGGATGGAAGTTGACATGGGCTTGATATCAGAGCTATGAGCAGGAATTTTCTCTGGGCTTGCCAAGGTTAGTCATTACGGAGCGCAGTACTCTTATCGACCAAACCCGGGGGTGGGTCGATAACGCCCGGGGGTAGGAATGGCAACATTTATCAAACCTCGTTCAGCAGACGTCCCGGGACGTCCATTGAATAGCACAAAAATGGGTCTATCTTTTCATATGCAGAAGGGATCCATTTGAAAAAGATTTCAATTCACTTAAAGAAAAGTCAACTGGCAGGGAGAAAAACTGGGATTATGCAATAGAAATTCTTGTGTGCAATTTTGGAATAGGGGATTTTCATAGCTTAATGTAAAATCTTTTCAGCCGAATAAAATTATGCAATGCAAATCCGAAACATGCAAATTGAAATTAAATAAATAAAACTTTTTTAATAAATTAAAAAGAGAAGTTGAGCAATGAGTAAATGGGTCAGCTAAAAAAAAACTGAAAAAATTATACTGATCAATATGCATACAGATAGAGGTGCAAGACTCAAACACGGGAGAAAAAACATGTATGAAATTTTATTAAAAATGTGATTATTATACCTAATTATAAAATAAGTATTCAAAAAATGAACAGAATTGCGGGTCTTTGCGTTCTAGCAATGAATACTCTACCGTTTGTATTTAGAGAGTGTTAATAAGAGATTCTATTATTATGCATATATAAAACATTAATTAAAAAATACACGAAGAAAGTGCCAAAAAATTTTTCTAGAAGAGATAACATTTCTAACATAGCTTACAAATTTATTTGTACCAGAATCCAACTTCATTACCAATCTGCTTACAATGACAAATCGCATTAATGTTAAGCAATTCTCAAAAATTATAAACGTTAAAAGATCCTTTCGAAGTGGCAGTAATTCTTGCTTATTTTATAGCTATACTCTTTAACTAATCACTAAAATGTTGGAAACATGAATATTTTGAAAAGTTTCGTTAATCTTAGATGCAATTTTTTGGTAATTTACTTTAATTCTCTTAATTTAAAATTTTAACATAACAATTCCTTTGGGCCTAGAAAATGGTAGCAACACATACTTATTGCATAAAATTGTTCTTAAATAGAGAGAGAGAGAATTCACACATTATATATATCTTTCAACTCTAATGCTTTAAAAGAAAATTGTTAAATCTGAAACCCAAGGCATGTATGTATAAATAAAAGTATAAATACACGAATTGTAAACATTTAACATCTTTTGATTTGAAAGGAAAATTTAAACTAAAAAGGCCTTTAAAAATAGCTGTCTTGAACAAACTTTCAAAGACTTTTGCTTCCAAAGACATTTCAAGAAATTTTACTTTGAAATATTTATTTTTTGATTCTATAGTATGTAGACACTTTGTAATGAATTATGTGTCAGAAACAGTTTCTTGAACTGAAATGGTTTATTTGCAAACATGTATTGAAAGTAATCAATATGCTTCTTAAAGATTTGTTGATTGTATCTTTGATATGGAAAGGTAAATTTATATAGATCAGAACACAAAATAAAAGAGTGCAAGTGAAAAGAAAGAAACCTAACTTTTTAGAGAAACCCCACTTCTTTTTAAGAAAGAAGTCGTCTTTTATACACAATATCTATCTTTTTTTTTGTTTCTAAAATTTCCATTATTTCTATATTTTAATTTTTAGTATTAAAACTCTTTGTTGTCTCAAATATATGTACACACGAGGGTCACTCTGAAATTTTTGAGATACTCCTAGGTTTTTAAAGTTATACTTACAAAATTTTAGCAGTGTTCAAAGTAGTCTCATCCAGCTTCAATGTACTTTCGTGGACGAATTTTCTACAAATTAAATGCCTCAAACTATTCATTTCTTGGAATTGATGAAAAAATGCATTTATAGTTACATCAATCACTTCTTCTGAATGAAAACGACGTCCACATAAGTTCTTTTTTACACTCATGTCCATAAATTAAGAATAATGAAGTTCAGGCAAAGAAAGAGACAGAAGCAAAACAAATTTAACTTATTTGTAAAGTCTTTTTATTAAACACAAGGTAAAGAGCAAAAAAGATGCTATATGTTTGACATAATTAATAAAAATTGTGATTTTTACTCCCTGGAGCAAATTTCAAAAAAGAACCTATTTGCAAAAAACAGTATAACATGGTTAGTATGTTGGTTAATACGGAGTATGTCTCCCGGACGATGCAATACAGGCCTTACAACGCCTACGCATGCTGAGTATCAAATTATCAATCTGATCTTGGGGAATATTACACCACTCATCAAGCAATGCCCTCCGAATTACCGGTAGACAGGTGGGAGGGGGTTGACGGGCTGCAATTCGTCAGCCAAGCATATCCCACGCATGCTCTATTGGATTCAAGTCCGGTGAGTATGCTGGCCAATCCATAAGGGTGATATCCTCCGATTGAAGGCATTCGTCTACAATGTTTGCACGGTGAGAACGGGCGTTGTCATCCATAAACAGAAATTCAGCACCCATGGCGCCCCGAAACAAACGTACATGTTGTTCCAGAATGACATCCCGATAGATGTGGCCTGTCATCGTAACACTCTGAACATGCAGGTCAGTTCTGGAACCAAGAATAATTTCTCCCCAAACGAGCCATCCTGCACCACCGTAACGATGTCGTTTAATGGTGCTCTCTTGGTGGTAACGGGTACCTGGCGCTCTCCATATGAAAGTCCGGTGAGAATCAGACTGCAAACTAAACATGGACTCGTCGGAAAACATCACACAAGACCACTGTTGCAGTGTCCACAATGTATGATCTCTACTCCAGGTTAATCGCAGGTGACAGTGAGTTGCGGTAAGGGGAACACATCTGACAGGCCTACGAGCATATAGACCAATGTGCCCTAAGCGTCTGTACACGGTCTGCCTTGAAACTGTCGTACCGGTAGCTGAAGAGAGCTGACGAGACAGGTCAGATGCTGTGCTCCGTCTTTTTCTTTTGGCAGTAACTGCCAAATACCGGTCCTCATTTGGCGTTGAAAATCGGGGGCAACCTGTGCTGTAACATCTACTCACATTACCATCATCTTGGAATCGTTGCCAAAGCCTGGAGATGACAGTCTGGGCGATTCCAAGTTCCTAGGATACTTCCAGTTGAGTAGGTCCACATTCCAATCATCCGATAATTCTACCACGTAAAAAATCATCCAAATGCTTCCTTTGTGCCATAACTATGCGGTTATTGCACTGAAAGGCTTTTTAAGCGCTTGTGAACAATTTTACTTCTTTGCCACCATTCCTTATATACCCCTCTCTTACACTCTCGTCATTGTGACGCACTATCTGCACCATCTGGTGGTTTCCTGTAATTTGCATATTCTTCTTCAAGATGTGTGTGATAATTCTACAGGTGAAATTTTTATTTTAGAGTTCAATGTCTGTGTGATTCTGAATTATCCTTAATTTATGGACATGAGTGTAGATTAAAAATTAACCTACAGTCAGACATAGCTAGATGCAGATAATAAGGTGGATTCTTTATTCGTTTAACCTGTGTTTGCTTAAGAAACTCAACTGTTAATCTGGCTGTATGGAAAGATGCATTGTCAAGATGAATCATTAGTCTCTAACATTAATTCCTTGAAGAATTTGTGGAGGACATTTAGTGGTACACCAGTTTGCTGTTACTGTCTTCTGTCCTTCCAACTTGATGGCTTTGACCCATCCCGTACTTCTGAAGAAAACGGCATACATTACTTTTTTCTTCTCCCGTAGACTTTTCCCCATTGTCAGCTTTGCCATACTTTGCTTTCTTGACGTGTTGGAACGTGAAAAAAATGGCTAGTACGTTCACCTGCATTTTTGCATTTTTGCTTTATAATCACTGCTTCACCACGCTCAACTTTATTACGGCTCTTAAGAGCTATTTCTGATATTGCTTTGATTATATATATATATAATAATTCACATTAATTTATTCTTAAATAAAATTATCTATCGTCCATCTTTCAGGATCCACTTGTTAGTAATAAGTTATCCAGCCACCTATAACGAGGGTATTTTGAACTACACTGCTGGCCACCGTGAATACAACACCAAGAAAGACAAGAGATAGCACAACAAAATTTATTTTGTAGATAACATGTTGACCAAGTATCAAATGATTAAATTTATAGACTTCTGGGAAGTGTGGTTCCTGCCAGAATCAGTAGCTAGATTAGCCTCCATTGTTGGAGGTCACCACTGCCACACGCATCGGCGTTGATTCAAAGAGACTTTGGATATGTTCTTGGGTACAGCAGACAAAGCAGCTTCCACACGTTGCCAAAGATGATCTGGTGTGACAGCTTGGGGTGTAATCTGGGTCAATCGTTGAGCAACCATGGACCACATGTTTTCTATCGGCGAAAGATCCGGAGAGCAAACCGGCCAGGGAAGCAATTCAATCTGGTGAATGACGAAGAAACTTTGGACAATGCGTGCCACGCGTGGCCGCGCAAAATCTTGTTGAAATATGGCTGTTGCCAAGCCCTGAAGGTAAGGAAGGACAACTGGCTCCAACACCTCGTAGATGTAGCGCTGGCTGTTTAAAGTACCGGCAATGCATACTAGAAGAGTGCGAGTGTGATATCCAATACCACTCCATACCATAATACGCGGTGCAGAAACAGTGTGGCGGTGCACAACGCAGCTGTTGAGCATCCTCTCTCCACGGTGTCTCCAGACTCGAATCCGACCCTCGTGGTGTTGCAGACAGATGCGTGACTCGTCAGTAAAGACAACTTCATTCCATTCTGCCGCCCACATTCTTCTTTCATCGCACCATTGGCAGCGGAGACGTCTGTGGTTCTGCGTCAAGGGTAGACCAAGCAATGGACGTCTTGTGGAAAATTATTAAGATTTAATAAGAAAATAATTATTATTTATTTAAGACGTCTGCTGTAAACGGAGTCGAATGGTAAGCGCAGACACTGAATGATGCGTTACAGACTCAATGTGATGTGCTATGGTTCGTGATGTGACTGAGCAATCCGTCACTACCATGCGCACAATTTGCCGATTCTCACGTGAAGTGGTGTACTGAGGTGGATGCGATCGACCTTGTCAATCCGTCGTACCCTCCTGCATCCAACGGTTATATATCCGCATTACAGTTGTTTGGTTTCGTCCAATACGACTACCGATTTCCCTGAAAGATAATCCAGAATCTCGGTAGGCCACTATCCTTCCTCTGTCGAACTCGGATACTTGATCAAAAGCTGATCGCTGTTTTCTACGAGACATAACTGATCGTTTTTTTGAAAAAAAAAACACAAGAAAAACACAATTGCCGAACTTGAAATCGTCGAAATCTCCAAGCCTTAAATAGCGCTTTGAGGTGGCTCCACAGGTGTGCGTGATGTGTGTCTGCTCTGAAATTCTAATCATTTGCAAATCTCACCTCCGCTAATGCATGTTGTAAATTTCATGTGTTTTGCGTGCTTCCTTTAGGGTGTTGCATTTACGGTGGCCAGCAGTGTATATCTATCCACCCACTCAGATCATATGATTTGAGCTGCCTATAAATACTGAGATTTCTGGAGACCGCACTTTTTCTCTTCTGTCTTTGTTTATCGTCATGTAATCGGCTGCAGCTTGGTTTGTTTTTTGTGTCTTCTTGTTATGTTCGAACGCTATGTGTTGAATGTTCAATAAACTATATTTATTCTTTTAAAGGACTGCCTCGTCAATTCCATCAAAATTAATGATAATATTACGGAAATTACGGAATCCCTTTCAACGACCATCGTCTTTACACACACACATACACACACACACATACACACACACACATACACACACACACACACATACACACACACACACACACACATATATATATATGTACTAGCTGGCAAGGTCCGGAGTTGTACGGGCTTCTCTACATTTATAAATTTTCCCTTCCCTTCACGAAATCAGCATGACCAGTATTCTTTTCCAAATTACTTTGACTTCTATGTTTATTTCCCATCCGCTAAGCCCGGAGTTGCACGGGCTTTTACCAAGTGTATAACTTAATCCCCATGAGAACTTCCTCTTTCCCTCATGATGCCAGAAATTCTGTGTGGGTGTGTACGCGTACGATGTGAGTGCATGCCCGCTCAGGCTTTCTCATTTCACATTTTCCCTTCCATTCAAAAATCATCACTTCCAATATTCTTTTTCGAAATTACTTTGACTACCTTATTTCACCCACCTCCCTTAGCTTAGCTCCGCGCTGCACGGATTTTTCTCAGTGAATTACTTAAACCCCATGGGAATATCCTGTTCTTCTCAGGACAACATTTCTGTGTGTGTGTACACGCGCAATGTGAGTGATTTCCATAACAATGTCATTAAATTTCCTATTTTCGAAATTTGTTCACTTCTTTTCGTTGTGAGACGGTTTTCATTCCTTTCCATTTAACCCGGGATTGCAAGAACATATTCGAATGCATAACATATTACCGTGGTAATTCCCCTTCTTTTCTCTAAGTTCCTGGTATGTGTGTGATGAAAGTCATTACAATTCCCAACGACACGCGTATCTCTAACCCGTTGCCATGATGAATTTCGTGGGCCTCGATCTGACTACGTCAGACAGGTGGCATAAGTAACAACAACAATTCCTTTTTTCGAGAAAAAAAAAATCTTCCAGATCTTACTGTGGTCAAACAGGTTTCTTTTCTCTCTCCACAGCAAGGTGTTTCAGTGACTTTTTTTGAGTGTAGAACTATTTTCCTCCCTCAGATATAGGACTTATCTTAAAATTTCTATTATGACTAATGAAAAACAATATTGCTTTAGCAAAGAGATAATAAATTTAAACAATAAAAAAAAACTATTTTGATGCTGGAGTAAAAAAAAGTCATCTTTTTTTAATAATAGATAATTTTTAGGAATCTAAAATAATAAAATAATGTTCAGGTTTTCATTAATTAATCAATCGTTACTTACAATTAGCTTCAAAATGTCTCTAGAACGTATTTTTATCCAAAATAATAGGTGATATACTTTTTATTAACAAATAATTTTTTTAATAATAAAATAATAGACATATTCCATTGAATTTAAAAAAATATATATATGTATTCAAATCATTAGCTGAAAATACTAATAAAAAAATTTTACAGGTAGCTCTTGAAACGTTTGGAGATGTTTGATTAAACATATATAAGTGTTAAAAAAACACTATAGGAGAAAACCTAGCTATATGTTTACATTCACTGGGGAAAAAAAACATTGAAAAAAATAATATCTGATAAAAGCATTTAATTTTTTAATTTTAATTTTATAGTTTTTCATTCCACTCTGTGTTAATTAAATTATTTAAACACGTATCTAACGAAAAAAGTATTTTATACAAAACTATAACTTATTAATTATTTTATATTAAAATTGATTAAAAATGTTCCTTTAGCAATTAATTGCGACATACAGTTTTCTTAAGAAATGGCAGCACTGAAAATGAAGTCAAATTCAGATCAGTGGGTGGGCGGGGCGAAGCCTGACCAATGGGGATTCAGCAAGTGAACTCAAACGTTGAAAAAGGGAGAAATTGCTTTGAATGAATGAAAATCAGAGAAGGACCTTTTTAAAGGCTAAAAAATATAAGAAGTGCATTAAGGGTCTCAGGGGTGTTAAAATGTTTCGAGAGCACAAAATATGAAATTTCCACTAGAAATAATTCTTTGAGGTTAAAATGAAATAATTTGATTCTTTTACACATTTCTTATAAAGGAATAAGGTTTCAAAAAAGTATAAAATATCTAAAATATAATCATAATTTTAAAAATAATAAGCACATAAATATAAGAAAATTTTTTGTAAGAAACAAATAGTAAGTTTTACGACGCGCATGATATTTTCTGAAATAATAATTCTAATTACTAGCAATACGTTGATTTATAAAGTCAAATATATCCTTATTACATGGTAGCGATTTTATATAAATAGAATAAAAAATAATATTTTTAAAAAATAAAAAAAGTAAATTTTTTAAATTTTTTTTTTAAAATTTAATTTTTTTGAAATTTTTAAAAAAATTACAAATATGTAATACTATAAATAGCTTGGATTTAAAGATTATGATACAGTTTATAATTCTGTAAATTGTATGCATCAAAGTATGATAGTTTTTGAAACGCAATGCGCGTAAGTGAAAAAAACACAAACTGAGAAAAAAGGCTTTAAAGTTTTAAATTGAATTTGAGAAAATAAATTTTAAAACTTACATGCTAAAATGCTCCAGGATCATAGGATATGCCTTCCTGTTGCTCAAACAGCTCAATTTCTTTGCTCTTTTTAATTTTTTTGGCTCTGCGAGCTTCAAATGATGATGCTAAGCTCCTCTTTCTTGACGTAAAGATTCGATGATTGTCACGTTCAGCCAGGGACACTCAAACATTTTTGTTAATTTTTAAGCCAAATTTCTCTAAAATAGTAATAAGTATTTGATTTCAATCATTAAATATGCTGGTTGCTAGATTTGCAGCAATCTCTGCAATCTGAAGGCTAGAATCAATCGTCTTAGGACAAAACTTCCAGATTAATGAATTTAAAATTTCATTAGGATTCTGTGTCTTACCTCCTAAACATTTCTTCAGGAGTGCCAGATGAGATAAGTCTGCAAATACAGGCTTAATTACATATCGAACAGCTTTCGCAACTGAGGGTTTGTGTTTATAATTTTGTAAATTATTATTAATTGCAGCATTATACTTACACCATGTATTTGGATTTGTAGGACAAAACCAGTGCATCGGTTCATCATCGGTGCTGCAAGAATGACCCCAAACACAGCCCAAATGGCTTTCCGCATTTCCTTTACACTAGTAGAATTGCATCGAATAGCATTACCATAGTAATGCGCAAGCTTATCAATTAAACTATCAGTTAACCTACCTTTACCGCCTATAGTTTTACCATCTGATAATTTCTTTTTACCATATACTAATTTAAGCTTCCTAAGTCTTGTACCCATTCTCTTTTGCACATGGCCTACACATTCTATTTTCTGAATAAGATGGTCATCGCCATATGGCTTGTTTTCAGAAAGGGCATTGAATGTTTTTGTGTCGCCATCTCCTATGTAGTTCGAATATTTCAGGTTGTGAAACTTTTCTGATCAGTTAAAAATCCTCAACATCTCGTCAACCTCCATCTTACCAGCAGAGCCAGAATAATTTTTTCTACATGAAATTTTATGCGCTCTTTGCCATTTATTGTACTTGATACCAAACTTTACCCCTTTATAACTGTCACATCCTTTGCAAAATGAGGACAACACTTCCCTATCCAAAACCTTACGTGTTTCGGCCCCTATAAGAGTACATACTCCAATCAACGATGAATGTCCTCTCGTCTTCCAGGTCCCCATCACCACTTACCGTTAAAATGTTATCAGGTGACGAAGAATTTTCTTCGACAGCTGCCCTGTTCATGCATTCTTCGGCGACTTCCTTCATAACAAGTGAAAGTTTATTATTAATAACATCATATGATTTTTGTTCAACAGGATTAGGAAGACTCATTACAGCACAAAAGGTTTTTAATGACTAAACCTTGACCTATGCATCTCATTGCTAAAATAGATCTTCTGTTAATTTCTGGAGCATTATTTTTTTATTCCCAGTGTTTTCACAGCTTGAAAAAGTACAAATACTCCGACAGTTTTTACAATGTATTTCAAAATTAGAACATAAACCACGAGTGGATTTTTCATTAATTGTTAATTGTTTATGACACTTTAAACAGCATGATACTGACAAAATAGAGCTAAAGGTTGAAATAAAATCAAAAATACGATATCCTTTGAAGTTTTCACTTACCTTAACAAGATTTGACTTTAATGAAGTCTGAATTCCTGAAAGTTTTTTACTTGAAGCATTTTTCATTTCGGCACACTTACTTGTATTTTTCATTTCTGCACACTTCCTCCTATCTTTCATGACTTCAACATGTGAGTAACTTACCTTTAAATATTTATTTCCTCTAAATCTTCTTTTCTTGGGGTGATTGCCCAATAAATCTCTCTCTCTCTCTCTTTTCAGAGTATCCATTAATCAAATGCTATTTGTATAAAACAACAAATATCTTCGATTTAAATAAGTGTTTTAAAAAAACGTGTGCTAAAGTAAACACAACAGAATCAAAACACAGCAGAATGAATGTGTTGAGTTGTAGGCTTCCTTCTGATCAACTCAAGCGCTTAAAATATTTCATGAGGCTTATTAAAAACAGAAAAATGAAGCGTAAGCATAAATCAAAAGTAAGTGGGCGTGGCATGTGTCCATTTAAAAGTTGTTATGACTAAATTGCTGTTTGCAATTTTTTGAATAACTTTCGAAGTTATTAGAGTATTGTCACGTGGTTAGTATCAAAATGTTCAGAAAAAAATGAAGAATAGTATATATTTTTTTCGAAAATTCGAAAAAAAAGCGTTAACACCCCTGAGACCCCTTAAAATAACTGTGGAGCATGTTAAAATAAGTATTTATCAGTAAAATTAATTTACGTGGGAAAAATAAGGAGAATTTAAAAAATCGAGTTCCCTGGACTCGAAATGAGAGCTACTTGTTATGAATCGGTTATGCTAACCTCTCGGCCATGAAGACCCGTAGCAGAAAGAGAAAATAAACTTTAATGATGAATGGAAGGTAGAAATTGAAAGTAATTTTTAATTGAAGAGGGGATCCACAGGATATTCACATAACAACTGAAAAATTTCGATTGACGATTACATTTAAATGTATTGCAAAAAATTTATTGATTTTCGATATATTAATAACACGCAATTAACATTAAAGAATATATAATATGGACATAGCTTTTATTTTTTTTCTTTGGAAGTTATGCTTTTTTACTGAATAATTCAAAAAAAAAAATTCGAAATGGGCAAATTTTACGTTTTTATTATGAAATTATGTGCCAAAAAAGTTGTATACATTAGGCATTATTTTAAAGTAAACTATAAGTTTAATGAAAGAGAACAAACATTTTGATACTAATAAATATTTTAAATGTATCTCAGAAATGTATTGAATAAATTCTTTCATCTTAATCTGACATCTATAATGATTTAGATTTGAAAATTATATGAAGAAAAGATGACGAAAATTGAAGCAAAAATAATTTTTTCACTCTCGTTTTTTTTCTCGCCAAATTTGCTGATTTTCGCCTGTTTATGTCAGAAGTTTTTGGTGTAACCCTTGAGTTAGATGTGAAGGGGACGGTGAAAGAAGTGAAAGGCCTTTGGCGCTAAACCATTTTTCGACGCCAAGGCTTGGTTAACTGTAAAATCGCGTATTTTTTTATTAAAATTTTTATATTTTAGGGCATAATTTTTAAGTTAATGATTTCAAACTTCACACATTATTTTTAAAAACGAAGTACTTTTAAATAAAAAATGTACAAAGAATTATGTTTAAATTATTTCTCGCAAAAACGGTTTTTACGAAAATCACAAATTGTTTTTTAAAATCCGTAACTTTCAAGCAATTTTTTCAATCTTCGTATATATTACGGATAATATTCTTTTACACACGGAAAAAAGGTTTCGTGCGATTAGATTAAAAAATAACGAAATTATTCAATGTGGAGTAAAAATTTTGACTATTTTTTAAAAAATCATTTTAAAAAGTTTTGTGCATTTTATTTTTTAAATGACTTGATCTAAAAGGGAAAGGCTTGAAGTTATTTAGTGTATAATATCGTTTTAATAATATGAAAATAAATTCATACGTAACGATTTAGAAATATTTTTCATATAAACGCATCAGTTTTAACTCATTATTAAAAAAAAATCGAAAATATCATTATTTTGCACACAAAAAAATAATTATACCATATTTTGGCGAAATAAATGATCTTTCCGATTCTGTAATTATTTTTTGTCTGATTTTAAAAGCAACAATTGGATGACTATTTTAAAATGGTCGAAAATGTCAGATTTTCACTCCACCGAAGCGGAAGTGAAGTTTAGCGAAATAAACAACCCTCAGGAGTAAAACAATTAGGCGTTTTAAGGTTTTTAATTAGTATCTTTTTAACTAATTACAATATCGGAACATAAATGGTCAATACGGCTTCCTCGGATAATTCCCGATCTTCTGGTACCTTCCGCGATTTTCTGCGCCGTACGGTTCGTGAGAAGATAGACGCATATACATACGTACATAGATACATACGTTTGTTTACCTTCGGATTTTAATAGTGTAGAATAGCTGGCATAGCCTGGCGTTGTTCGGGCTTTTATATATATACCTAGCGTATAACTTTTCAATATCAGCGCGCCCAGTTTTGGATGCAATTTCTTTTTGTATATGCCATTTAAATTCCCTTTTTCGGAATTTTTTTGATTTATTTACCCGGGTTGTACGGGTTTCTTTCCCCTCCATATGGCCCGGCGTTGAAACGGGCTTTTATATATATACCTAGCGTATAACTTTTCAATATCAGCACGTCTTGTTTTGGGTGCAATTTATTTTTGTATATGCCATTTAATTTCCCTTTTTCGAAATTTTCTTGATTTATTTGCCTGGTTTTACGGGTTTCTTCCCCCTCCGTATAGCCCGGCGTTGCACATGTGTATAACTTAATCTTCATGTGAATTTAATCTTTCCCTCATGACGGTAGCATTTCTGTTTGTGTACGCGCGCATTGTGAGGGATTTCAGTAATTGTCATTAATAACAATTTAGTTTCTATAATTACTGATTTTAGCTGCATAGCGTTGACCGGGCTTTCTCTACTTTTGTAAATTTTTCCTTCCTTCAAAAAAATCCACACTTCCGATATTCTCTTTTTCAATTCCTACAATTAGTTCACTCTCTATTTATATCCATCTCTCTCTCTCTCTCTCTTTATATATATATATATATATATTGGTCAAATTTTTAATCGTTAATAAAATATTTTCTATTCATCCATTCAAGTTCAAATAATATTTTAAAACTTGTAGTGGTTGACACTTGATGTTAATACAGATTTTTGAATATTAATTCATGAATTGAATTAAAAAATGATTATTTAGTAAAGAACACACAAAATAATAGTCCAACAGCATATATAGAAGGGAAATTCGTTTTTTTGTGTCCCTATAGCGCAATGGATAGCGTGTTGAACTTTTAAACCAAAGGTCGTTGGTTCAAATCCCACCTGGGATGGCCTAATTTCTGAGAATGTGATATATATTTTTGCTATATTATATTGAAATAATTGAGTTTAATTTATGGATAAATAGTATATATATAAATAGTATAACAAACAAAAAATAGTCCAACACCATATATAGAAAGGAAAATTGTTTTGTACTTTGTCACTTAATATTGTAAATCTGTCATATGTATATACATATTAATTATATTATTATATTATACATATTATTTATATCAATTGTAATTACTTGATAAAAAAGTAACTAAAACAAAAAATTTTCTCTAGTTTTATCCAGAAAAAAAAACCAGATTATACAGTGTTATCATTACGTAATTAATCTAGTAATAAATAATAGAAAAATAAATTGCTTTAGTTTCTTAAAATATACATTATTTTAAATCCATTTTCTAAAAAAATAAATACAAAAATTCTCACCGTTAATTATTGAAAGGACTATTTATTTCTTCATTGCGTTGTTTTTGAATGTTAGATTAGAAATATATAGCAATAAAAAGCCTTGAAATAAATTTACATTTACTGTAAAAAATCATTTAAAAAGAAGATAATACTATGTGACACAAATATATTTCAGAATTTTATTTTTTTAAGGTATTCTATTCCACTTTTCTTCAAAATTCATTCCTTAAGAATGAGGAAAACTATCTGTTATATAAAAAAAAAAAAAGCTAGAACACTAAAACTTTCGTCTGTTATTAATTGAATACTACTATCAATAGCAAATAAATTTAGCCATGAGAGAGAGCATTATAAAAAAGGGAATCCCCCTATTCTACATTACTCAAAACTAACTCCATTCCCTAATGAAAAGAAGATCCACTTTGGCCTTGGCCAGAAGGTGTTGAATATGGGAATTCCCTCTATCTTACGTCACTGAGAACATTCCCCACCTCATTTCAAAACTAAACCGACAATGTCCTTCCCCGATTCGTCTACAGCGCATGCGCAAAAAACTCAAAAAATCTTGCTAGTGTTTTTTTAAAGTATTCATTATTTTTAAGAGCTTAATTTTTAATTTAAAATTTACAGTTTCCACATATTGATTGCAAACAACAATAATTTTTAAATAAAAAATGTAAAAAAAATACTGTTTAAATTATTTTTCGCATAAACTGTATTTTAGGAAAATTATAAAGAAATTTTTTAAATCCCCTTAATTTTTAAACATTCTTTTCAATTTTCGCACAGAAGTTGGATAACTTTATTCTACAAGCGGAAAAAAGTTTCGTGCAATTATCATTATAAATGACGAAGTTATTTAATGTTGAGTTAAAATTTTATAAGTATCTTTTGAAAAATCTTTAAAAAAAAGTTTGCGGTATTTTATTTTTAAATGACTGATTCTAAAAGAAAACCGTATGAACTTACAAAGAAAAGAAAATCGTTTTAATAACACGAAAATAAATTCATACGCAACGATTTAGAAATAATTTTTATAAAAACGCATCAGTTTTAACTCATTTTTAAAAAAAAATCCTAAAAAATAGAAAATATCATTATTTTGCAAAAACAATTATACCGTATCGTGCCGAAATAAATGATCTTTCCGATTCTGTAATTCTTTTTTGTCTGATTTAAAAAGAAAAATCGGAAGGTTGTTTAAATTACGTCGAGAGTACCGAAAAATCCCCCCCTCTGTTCATTCATGACACTCGGCGGGAAAAACAACACTCAGGGTTAAGACAATTACGCTTTTCAAGGTTTTTAATTAATATATTTTAACTAATTACATCATCGGAATATAAATGGGCAAAAGGGCTTCCTCGGATCATTCCTGATCTTCTGGTACCTTCCACGAATTTCTGCGTCGTACGGCTCGTGAGAAGGTAGACGCACATAGATAGATAGATAGATACGTTTGTTTACCTTCGAATTTTAATAGTGTAGATCCTTATGGATCCCCTCTTCAATTCAAAATTACTTTCAGTTTTAACCTTCCATTCATCATCAAAGCCTATTCACACTCCCTACTACCAGTCATCATGGCCTTGGGTTAGAACGACCGATTCATAACAACTAGCCCTGAGTTCGATTCCATTGATCTCGATTTTATCTTTTCTACGTACTTTTCCCACGTAAATTAATTTTATTGATAAATGCTTATTTTTACATGCTCCTCTATTATTTTAATGCACTTTTAATTTTCTTAGCCTTTAAAAAGTTTGTTTTTCTGATTTTTATTCTTACAAAGTAATTTCTTTTTCAACGATTGAGTTCACTTTCTATATCCCCATTGGTCAGGATTCACTTGGCCCACCCACTAATCTGAATTTGATTTCATTTTCAGTGCTGTTTTTGAAGCTATTTTTCATGCACTTAATGCATTCAATTATTTTTAATGTTTTACTTTATTATTCTACCTAAAGTAAACTTCATTTTTTAAGTATTTTAAATTAACTAAGGGCAAGAGTGATAACGTTAAAGTCACTCAAAATCCTAACAATTGGAGGTTAAATCTCGGAAGAGCTAAGAACTCTGTACACCCACTTAGCGATTAAATCGTTATATATGGATTTCTTATAATTATGATGAGTAAACCACCTGTACTAAAACAGAGAGTTCCTACTTTGCTCTTTAAAAATCAGTGGTTTAATAATGTAAATAAATAATTTTTAAAGAATTCATACTTTGATCTCTTAGAATCAGGGATTTAAAGTAAAAAAACAGAAAACTTTTTTTTAGGAAATTAAGAAAAAAACACTCAAAATACTTAAGTAAAACATTTAATAATTTCTTCATTAAAAAGATATTTGCATGGAACTTTTTTTCTGTGTGTCAAACATCTAAAAAACTGCTCTTATTCCGTTACCATTATAAAAAAAAAATTCTCAATTGCGCCAAGGTCATTCACACCGCTTTAGCTTCCTGAATCGAAGACGTTAGGGTTGGGTGTAGTTTTGTGTGTTTGGTTGATATAGAAAAGGTGAATTCCCTTCTAACAATGCTTTACTTATTTGCGGCGAGAAGCTCAGTCTTACAACGCATCACAACTAATAGTTTTCTTTATTCTTAAAAATTGATTTATTGATGAATAGTGGAATGAAAAACCTTAAAAAAATATAAGAAAATTCTGAATTATATTTTTATCACATAGTATTATTTTCTTTTTGAATGATATACATATTTATAGATTTATAAATTTCCAGGCTTTTTACCTTTTTATTCTTACTTTAAAAACAACGCAATAAAGAAATAAGCTGTCGTTTGAATAGCTAACGGTAAGAATTTTTATTAATTTTATTTGTAAAAAAAATTATTTGCTTTTTTACTCCGTTATCATTATTTTATACAATTTTATTTGCAAGAAATTCTTTGCACAAGTATTGCTTTAAATTAATACTTTTTTTCTGTAAATCGTTAATCGAAATTTTTCAATCATTATGTATGGATTTCTTTTAATTATGATGTGTAAGCCACCTGAACTAAAAAAGTTCATACTTTGCTCTTTTAAAATCAGTGATTTAATAAATTAAATACCAAAATATTTTTGTTGTTGCACTTTTTCAAAAAATGCTCACAATTTTAATTCAATATTTAATCTACACTATTAAAATCCGAAGGTAAACAAACGTATCTATGTTTGTATGTAATCAGAGAACGTGCTCGTTAAATCTGTGGGTCCGAACGGTGTTGCCATCTATCGTATTGCGTGAGTAAAATTGCACTGTCATCCTCTTGGGGGGGGGGGCTCAAAGCTTAGGCTAATGACAGGCGTAAATTTCTAGCCCTTAGCCGCAATGAATTTCGTGGACCTTGATCTGATGTTACTGTCGATCAGGTGGCATAAGCAACAACAACATGTTTGTATGTATGTATGTGCGTCTATCTTCTCACGAACCGTACGACGCAGAAATTCGCGGAAGGTACCGAAAGGTCGGGAATGATCCGTTTGCCCATTTATATTCCGATATTGCAATTAGTTAAAAATATATTAACTAAAAACCTTAAAACGGCTATTTGTTTTACTCTTGCGTGTTGTTTATTTGGCAAAATTTCCATTCCGTTTCGGTAGAGCGCAGATTCGACATTTTCCACCATATTAAAATAGCCATCCAATTTTTACTTTTGAAATCAGACAAAAATAATTACAGAATCGGAAAGATAATTTATTTTGCCACGATATATTGTTGCACGAATAATTGTTATTGCAAAATAATGATACTTTCTATTTTTTACGAATTTTTTAAAAAAAGGGTTAAAATTGATGTGTTTTTATCAAAATTTTTTCTAAATTATTGCGTATGAATTTATTTTCGTGTCACGAAAACGATATTCTACGCTATATAACTTCAAGCTTTTCTCTTTTAGATAGAGTCATTTAAAAAATAAAATCTCCCATAGTTTTTTTTAAAGAACTTTTAAAAAAATTGTCAAATTTTTTACTTAACATTGAATAACTTCATTATTTATGAAAATAATCACACGAAACCTTTTTTTGCCTTTATAAAACAATATTATACAACTTTTGTGCGAAGATTTAAAAAATTGCCTCAAACTTACGGATTTTAAAATTTTTTTTATGATTTTCGTAAACTACCGTTTTTGCGAGAAATAATTTAAGCAGTATTTTTGTTACATTTTTTCTTTAAAAATTATCGTTGTTTCTAATCAATATGTGAAAACTTGAAATTTTCAATTAAAAATTGTGCCCTCAAAAGTAATGAAAACTTTAAAAAGACATTCTAAAGGCTTTAAAGGCTTTGCGCGATAATCGTTATTATTATTATTTTTTTACCTCTGTTTAACGCTCGGTCGCCAAGGTCAAACTTGCTGTTCTTGGCATAAGTGAATGGTGTTAGTTTGAGTAATGGCACACGTACACGATTGTCACTACTGCACCAAATGAACCTGGATTTATCATTGAAGACGAATTGATTCCATTCGGTTGCACAGTCCAATCCCCAAGAGCGTGTCCAAACGAAGGTAATGGTGAGCAGGTGTCAATGGAAGTACATGCAATGGGTGCCGCAAAAGCAACTGGCTTTCAGCCAGACGCCTTGCGATGGTACGGACAGATACAGAGGCCCGCAGTAAAGGGGCTACCTTTGTATGGATGGCAGGCAATGAGACAGTTAGTGCTATGTGTGCGAGTCGTATGATGTGACAGTGTTCTCGACTATTGATCAGTCGAGGGCGTTCCGAGTCTGGCCATCATGTAACAGACCTCAATCTTGTCCACCGATCCCAACATGTCCTCACAGTGAATTCGAAACGGCTTAGGTGACGAGCTACTCACCGATCTGACAACCCGGTTTTCATGATCCCTATGATTATTTCCCTTTCGAACTGACAGCTGCTCATTTTGTAACCAAAGGTGGTTTAATGAGGCATCTCTGGTTAAAAAGTGTCCCTCTTTGTAACAGATTAAATACACGCAAACAAGCTTTGCTTACCTGTTTTACCAAGGAGAACGAAATTCCCTACCATCTGGTGACATTACGCAATGTGCAATCGCGCTGCAAATCATTTACATATTTGCCTGACACGTACTTTCATGCCAATTTTCGCAACAATACACGTCTTATTTTCTAGTGCTCAAACTTTTAGGGTAATGAGTGTATACTCTGACTAAAAATGAAAAATTTATTTGATGAAAATCAATGCAATGAATACTCACCATTGAAAAGTTTTGTGCGTTAGGTCTTCGGCGAGCATCAATTTCGAGTAGATTTTGCAATGGCTCTTGTAGATGGTGGGGAACACGGTCAATAATGTCATTCAAATTATTCTCCAACTAAAGAAAAAAAAATAAAAATTAAAGCTGAGATACATAAGATATGTATATAAAGAAAATATTTTTAATTTTATACATTACGGTAAATGAACAGTTAACCCGTTAAGGATGTATGCGATCACTTCAGGAAACATGATATCTTATGTGGCATTGCGTTTTACCCGTTCTGAAGCCCGTGATCACACCGGTGTGTTCTTAATTTAGAACTTATGGAATTTAGAACGTTTATAAGCTGTAAATTTTGGCGTATTTTATTCAGTAATGATTTTATATTAATTTTTAAATGGAATTAGGATTAACAGGAAAAATCGTCTGGTTCTGAACGAGTTAATTATCCTCACTCAGTATTTATTTTGAAGCATAGAATAAATTAGTATCAAGTGTAATAGTTTCGAAACCCAATGTCTACTAAAAAAGTTACAAGTGAAAGATTTATTTCCCAGGCATATTAATGTAATTATGTCTCCAAATGATTAAACAGATTATAGTCTTAAAAGTGTTGGCTTAATAAAAACAATTAGATGGGAAGGATTAGATTTTTTTTTTTTTTTTTTATTGGGAGCTGTAATCGTCAAGGACAATCGATTTATTCTCCCAAGTCAATCCAACAATGTTCAACTTGATAGTATACTCAAGTACAAAATTAAAGTCACAAACAGGTTTTTCATTCATAATTTTAAATGCCTCGGGTTAAACTGATAGAATTTCTATGTTTTGAAGAATGGATAATACCACAATTATAAAAGCTTCACTGGTTGTTTTCTCTTCCCTTCCAGATTTTGAACCAAAGTGGAGCCCTTCAAGATTTTGCGTATTTGAGAGCCCATGAAGGTTCCATCATTAATCTTTGCACCACTCAATCATGGGAATTTTGATCTAAGGTATTTGAATGCCTCACCATCCTTATTCATGGATTTATCACAGTTTTTCATGAATACCATCTTAATGTGCAGGGTTGGGAGCAGAATTTCATTTGGGACATATCTCTCACCAGACTTCAGATTTCTAAACGGCCATTTGTTTTGTATGTAGTGCGATTTTTGATCTTTACTGCCCCACAAACACAGAAAGCAGCAGTACTTAGCATTGCATAACTGCAGTCTCATGAATAAAGCAAAACCCTCGTGTAGCTGAACAGCACGACGTTAATATTAACTCACTCACTCACTTATGGGTAAACCAAAGACTTTCAGGTCACCACAGATCTGCCATTTATAATCCGCGTATTTTAATAACTCTAGAAGTAATACTGCTTTCAAACTAAGCTTAAAAGTGTCTATAAACAACCTCCAAATATTTAGGTCATAACTGATGTTCATGAAATTCATCAAGTCGTTGACATCAATAGAAGCAATCAGATGTTATTTCTTCTCAAAGAAATGAAGAAGATTCTTTTCACGAGTCCTGTAATTTGTAATCTTGATGCCTGGTAGGAGTAGATGCAAAAATCTCTGCCTTCTGCTTTGGTAACTCAAGATCTCTTACAAGGACACTCGATTCTGCTTAATTTAGTCTGTGGGATTCATTTAAATCTTCTGCCTCGATATCTGGGTGATGGGATGTCCCAGGCCTAATGAATTCTTCTTCTTCAACATAATATTGTATTACCTCATACTTTTTAGGTGGGTCAAGAATTGGCATATCAGCCAATTATTTGTGAGGAACCGACTGAATGGCTGATGGAAAACATGGATATTGCAAACGGACTTTCTTCTTTCTTGACCAACCCATGTTCAGAGGGGCACCATACAGAAATAACAATTGTCTACATGGTTAGTAGGCTCATGCTAAACCACCTTATGCTGCATTGCACGTTTTTTCCCACCCAAACACTCTCGCAGTCTCACTGAGCAAAGAGTTACAGCATACGTGTGGGGTCAATGGTTTATACAGTTCACATACTTTCACTCCGAAGTAAAGGAAGTAAGCTGTCTTTAAAATTGGGCTGATGGTTCGCTTCAGGGCTGCAAAAGTCATTTCACCACAAACATAACAAAAGTTGTCGGAGTTATTAACACAGTTCCGTGGAATTCTGATCTGGATGCAGTAAATGGAAAAATGTGGGTGATATATTTAAGCGAAACTGCTTTTTAACGCTTTCTGGTACATCATAGATGTTCCACGTAAATGGTACAAGCATTCTTTGTACCTAAATATAGTTTAATTATTTTTAACTTGAGTTGTAAGTCGAAAAACAGCACTTTTCACTTGAATCGTGCACTGTTGCCTGGTATTTGTTCCACTGATGCTCTAGGTTACACTCAGAACACAACTGAAGAAAAGTGGTGTAGTTACACGTCTTTTTTTGAATTAAAAAATCGATCCTGAGGCAAGAGCTTCCTTCTACTCTCTCAAATGAACATCAAAAAGATTATACACAGGAAGTAAGGATGAGTGAAAATACAGCTATTTATGAATAGCGAGAAGTTCTGATTCATGAAAACAAATGTTAATCTGAAGTTTTTTTGGTGATTTTCGTATTTAGCAGGCCAAAATATTTCATTATAAACTATGTTTGAGCTCGAAACAATTTTTGATGTTGCCTAGTGTATTCAAAACAATGCCTGTTTGTGCAACCTTGAATTGCAATGGCCACATTAACGTTATTCGACCAATTATTTTTTCTACAGTATTTATGCAAGCAATATACCAGTGCCTATTTTCTTTAATAATAATTTCTCGCCTAACGCCTAAATCTAATTGACAGATAGTGTACTTGGGTGGTCATTATTTTTTATGTAATATGCATCAAATTTCACTTCCGATTTCATCCCCGTGTTTACTAATTGGTGATAAATGATTGACACTAGACAGGGTAGCGCGGTATGACGTGTACAAACTTGGAAGGAAAATTGAAAACATAGAGAGGAGCCATAAATACACAGGAAAGCATGGGCCGAAAGCGATATGTGGCACTGTACGCGAGTTCGAAAGGACGACATATTGTGATTTCCTCATTTTAGACATGAATGGCGTGCGATGAAAATTAATCGTTATACGAATGCCAAGTTGGCGGCTAGCCAACGGAAATGGACGTGCTGCTGTTCAGTTGTGTGGAGAAAGATATCTAACGAGATGGCAACCAAGCGAATAATCAAACATTCACTCGAGTACATCAGAACCTGGCAAAACATTAGAACCGCGATTGGACATCATTAGCACTCATATTTAAAGAGGGTGTGTTGCATGCTGTGGACCGAAATCCTGGTGCCAGTGTACTGTCGCTTCTCGATGCAACCAAAAGATCTTGAACAACTGTTTATCGTGTACTACAGGGCGAAGCCTTACTTCTGTTTCATGTACAGATAATAGAGTTATTATGTCAAATGATCATCCACATTGTACGGTGTTTGCATAGTGGTTTGTTAGCCAAAGTGCGGCAGACATGCACTTTGTTAGTTCCGTGTTGTTCTGTGATGAAACAAACTTTTCACGTGAAGGGGTGTTCAATATGTACAACACGCACATCTGGACCTTAAACAACCCACACAGTTCCCAACCATGCACTGCACAACAAATCTCCATTGTTAATATGTGGGCAATTATCATGGGGGACAGTTACTCGGCCCCTACATCCTACCGCCTCCACTGGACTCTGACAAGTATCTCGTCTTTCTATGGGAGGTGCTTCCGGAACTGCTTACCGGTGTCTCCACACCTGTTCGGTGCCGCATGTGATTTCAACAGGACGGGGTGCCATTACATTACGTAAGGTGTGTTCGTGACTATTTGGACCAGACATTTCCAAGGAGGGGGATTGAGCGTGCTGGTCCCATCGCTTAGGCTTCCGAGATCTCCTTATTTATCTTTTTGTTTATTTCTTTGGGGTGCCGTGAAGAGCCTTGTGTAGGAAACACCGGGCAATTCTGAAATTGACCTGGTGCCACGTTGCTGCTACGAACTGTGAAACACACGATATTTTCGATCATGACCGCCAATCCATGTCACGTCGGAGTTGTGCGTGCATACATACCAATGGCCGCAATTTCAAACACTTCCTGTGATGCCTTTATGTCATACTTTTCATATATTGCTTTTTGCGTGCGTGTGTGTTTGTAATAAAGTGTTTTGCATTACATTCTTTGTAATGGCCATACTCTCTTTGTGTCCCTTTATCACGTTAGGGTTACGTTTCCAGCCATGTTTTCCTATGTAATTATAGCTCCTTAGGATGGAGGGGAGTTACCTCCACTCGAAGTGTGTACTCGGCATTCGGAGACTGTATGTACCGATTACTTTCGAATTTCTCGGAGGCTTAGAATCATACTTCAGCTTTTGGCTATTTGGCAAGAGTTCTGTTACAGAAGCGTTTTGACATTAATAATTCGAATGCCACTTTTGCATATTTTTCTTTCAAAAGGAATTAGCCCTGCACTCTCCTTACAACAAAATTATTCTCTCAAAAGTTCTAATAAGACTTGAAAAGCATCATTAACAGCTTTTTTCGTAAAATGATCCGATGGTAATAATTTTATAATGATAGATGTTAATAGTTTTTTGTATCAATCGAAAGAGGTTCTAAATTTCTAATTTGTGTTTCGATTTTATCATACGATAGGTATAATTTTTAATAATGATCCGAGGTAGACTTGAATGAATACATCCTTATTACCATTGCGATATTGTAATATTTCTAATACTGAATCATAATTTTCATCTTTTAGTTCTAATATTTTAATAGAAGACACTGTGTCCTACCACCTACAAGAATATTCAGACAAATAAGTTTTCCTACCTTTCCTACTATTGGTCTTATGAATCACCTTTTTGAACTGTAAATAGAACTCTAAAAATTTCGATGGATCTCAATAAAAATTATTCAAATTTAAACGAGGTAACTTAATAGCTGAAGGAAATTCGAAATTGATTGCGATTGAAACAAAACTTGATTCTGTTGAACGGAGTTTGAGGTCTTTTGACTACTTAAACTCACGCTACTTGTTTCTCTTCGTAATAAACATTTATTTGCAATTAATTTTTCGTTGTATATATATATATAGCAGTTAATAAATTAAAAATAAGTCTAATAAATCCTAAGAATCTTAAGATCAGACCGAAAGAACCAAGAACATGGAACCATGACAAACCAAAAAAGAGAAATTTAACTAGAGAGGAAAAAACTATTATGATTTCCTGAGCTGTCACGGGTTTAGGACAGTGAAACAGGATTAAACAATGTTTTGTGAGATCTCAACCTTCTCCTTCAGCGGAAGTTTTCAACATAATAGCGCCGGATATAAACCAAGGCAAAAGCCCAAAACCCACTTGGGTGAATATAACAGCAATAGAATAGAAATTTCCATATTAAATTACTATAGGAAGCCGGAAGAAATAGACAAATATAAATATGTATAAACAAAAATATTTGCAAGAGAGGTTAATAATGAATATGCCATAATTAACAATAATGTAAATGAGCAAAGAAACTATAATCTTACCCAATGTATACAGATTTCACAAGTGTACTGACTCAATGCACAAAAAACAGCAAGACTAAGAATAATGGCGCCATCTATATATTTTTAGTAACTAAACTTAATATAAGAATATAATAAGAAAATTATATACTATAAACTAAATAGAAATGAATACATTAAATAAAAATAATTAAATAATTAAATAGCTATAATTTAGAAGACATATATTTATATATAAAATTAGCTGGATAGTTATAGTCTAGGCAACTTTGAAAGAATTTTTTATAATTATTAATTCTCTATACTTCTTCAGATACTAAATCATTATTTCTTTTTATATAATTTAGAATGATATTTCTAAAAATTGAAATGTGAAGGGTACTATTCCAATATGGCATTTTTATAACATTAAAGTCAAAAGAGTCTCTTTTACAAAAATATTGCTTTTTAGCATATTATTTTCAACTTTTAATTCTAGATCAAGGAAATTTGCTGACTCTATATTGCAATTGGTTTTTATTAATTTCAAGTAGTGTGGATAATAATTAAAATAGGAGTTAAGTCACAAATTTATTACTGAAAATAATTAAATCATCGATGTATCTAAAAAAGTAACAAGAGCCTGTATCAATTTTTTCATTCTCATAATAGTGTAAATATATATTAGCCAGACTATTACTTGCTGGGCCACCCTGTGGCAGAACTTTAATTTGTTAATAATAATAGTTATTATGAAATATGTAATTTTCTTTCAAAACAAATTGTATAATAGTACTATATTTATCATAGTTTATAAATTTTTTTAATGAATATTTAATATAAACATTTTTAAGTACTTTAATCATATCCTCTATATCAATAGAGTTGAATAAATCTTCGAAGTCAAAGCTATGCAAAGATTTAATACACTTGCTTGCATGTTCTCAACGATATCTTTACTATTCTTTACAATAATGGTGTTTGAGATATTGTCTAGAGTGTGTTGTATGACTTTTTGCAACACCTTGTCTGCTTGTGTAATATAGGTATTAAAACCATTAGTAATAGTTCTAAATTTAATTGGACACTTATATATATACTAGCTTTCATGGCCTGGCGTTGCACGGGCTTATACCAAGGGTATAACTTAATCCCCATGTTAATTTCCTCCTTTGATTCTAACGCCAACACTTTTGTGGGGTTTGACGCGTACGATGTGAGTGCATGACCCGTGAGTGCGTGTCATGGCTTTGTTGCTTAAAATTTTCCCTTCTCTTCACAAATTCTCGATCCTAGTACCACTGAAGACCCACCGTGTAGGGGCGAGATGCACGTAAAATAAATCGAGAGCTCAAACGTCCTCCCGTTGGTGTGGTGTGGTAGTTAGGAGAGGGGGGTGCCAGCTCAGGTGTCGTCCACGTCACTTGACCATGGTTCAAAATTACGCGGACCGTCCCTAAAAGGCCTCGTGTTGCTGAACAGTGGGACGTTAATATTCACTCAACTTCGCAAATTCAGCACTTCGAATATTATTTTCCGAAATTACTTTGATTTCTTTGTTTCTTTCCTCTCCGCTTAGCCCGGCGTTGCACGGGCTTTTACCGAGTGAATAACTTCACCCTCATGGAAATTTCGTGTTTCCCTCAGGCCGATAGCACTTGCGTGTGTGTATGCGCGCGATGTGAGTGATTTCTTTAACTATGTCATAAAAACTCCCTTTTTCGAAATTTGTTCTTGCGTTGGTGTGGTGTGGTAATTCTTAAAGATGGGTGAATGCTCAGGTGTCGTCCTCGTCACTTGTGCATGGTTGAAAATTTCGAGGTCCGTCACCAAAAACCCTTGAATAGGCAAACAGTGCGAATTTAAAAATCACCCACTCACTTTGCAATTCTTTCCTTTTCCTGAGTGAATAATTTCATCCCCATGGAAATTTCGTGTTTCCCTCAGGCCGATAGTACTTGTGTGTGTGTATGCGCGATGTGAGTGATTTCTTTATAACTATGTCATAAAAACTCACTTTTTCGAAATTTGTTCTTACGTTGGTGTGGTGTGGTAATTCTTAAAGATGGGTGAAAGCTCAGGTGTCGTTCTCGTCACTTGAGAATGGTTGAAAATTTCGAGGTCCGTCACCAAAAATTTTCGAATAGGCAAACAGGGTGAATTTTAAAATCACCCACTCACTTTCCAATTCTTTCGTTGCAATTTTTTATTTCCCGTAAACGAAAATGTAGTCTTTTTAAAAATAGTTGTATGCTGAAAAAAAGACAGAAAGTATAAATTTTTAAAATTACAAAATTTCACTACTATTTTAATTCTTTGAGTAAAATTGTGAGGAATTTTTTGAAATATTCGACACGGGGGAAAAAATTTTCATGCAATTACGCATTATTTTAAAGTAAACTATAAGTTTTATGAAAGAGAACAAAAATTTCGATACTGATAAATATTTTAAATGAATATCAGAAATGCATTGAATAAATTTTAATTTTTAAAAAATTTCTCTGAAAAAAACATTCAAAAAGAAAATAATACTATTTGATAAAAACATTTAATTTTTTTAGTTTTAATTTTATGGTTTTTCATTCCACTCTGTGTTAATTAAATTATTTAAACACGTATCTGCGAAAAAAGTATATTATAAAAAACTAACTTATTAATTATTTCAGTGGAGATGCAGCAAGTGAATTCAATCATTGAAGAAGAGAATTAATTTACGGGGTGGGAAAAATAAGCAGAAATGAACGAAATGGAATCCTCTAGATTTGAACCCAGAAAATAAGAATTAAGACACTTAGCAGTAGGGCGAAAGCGGCGCTCTAGCCAACCACGCTAACCGGCCCTGCAGCAGAGGTGAAAATAGGCAATAATAATGAATTGGGGAGGTTCAAATTGAATTTAATTTTTAATTGAGGGGATCTACAGAATATACACATAACGATTGAAAGATTTCGCTTGAAGATTACATTTAAATGTATTGCAAAAATTTATTGATTTTTGATATTTTAGAAAAAAGCAATTAATAATAAAGAATATGTAAAACGAACATAGCTTTTTTTTTTCTGAGGAATTTATACCTATTTAACTGACTATTTAAAAAAAAAATTCGAATTGGGCAAATTCTTCGATTTTATTATTTCGAAATGGCAAATTCTTCGATTTTATTATGAAATTATATGTCAAAAAAAGAAATATACATTAGGCATTATTTTAAAGTAAACTATAAGTTTTATGAAAGAGAACAAAAATTTCGATACTGATAAATATTTTAAATGAATCTCAGAAATGCATTGAATGCATTTTATCATCTTAATCTGACATATATAGTAATTTAATTTTGAAAATTATATAAAGAAGAATTGACGATAAAATAAATCTTTCACTCGCATTTTTTTTTTACTCGCCAAAGTTACTGATTTTCCCCTGTTTAAGGCAGAATTTTTTTAGTGTAACCCTTGAGATAGATGCGGTCGAAGGCGAAACATGTCAGAAGCCTTTGGCGCAAAGCTAATTTTCGACGCCAATGTTTGGCTAAATGTAAAATCGCGTATTTTGAATTATTTTAAAGATCATTACCTTCATTTTAAGGGCATAATTTTTACGTTAATGCTGTCAAACATCACCAACTATTTGCAAAAATAACGTACTTTGAAATAAAAAATGTACAAATTACTACTTTTTAATTTATTTCTCAGAAAAACATAAGTTTACGAAAATCACAAAATGTGTTTTAAAATCCATAATTTTGAAGCAATTTTTTCAATCTTCGTATATGTTACGAATAATATTACTGTACACACGGAAAAAAGATTTTGTGAGATTACCTTCATAAATGACGAAGTTATTCAATGTAAAGTAAAAATTGGGACTACTTTTTAAAAATTATTTTAAAAAAAGTTTTGGGAATTTTATTTTTTAAATGAATGGATCTAAAAGAGAAAGGCTTGAAGTTAATTAGTGTAGAATATCGATTTAATAACACGAAAAGTAATTCATACCCAACGATTTAGAAATAATTTTCATAAAAACGCATCAGTTTTAACACTATTTTAAAAAATTCGAAAAAAATAGAAAATATCGTTATTTTACAAAAAAAATTATACCGTGTCGTGGCGAAATAAATGATCTTTCCGATTCTGTAATTATTTTTGGTCTAATTTCGACACCTAAAATTAGATGACAATTTTAATATGGTGGAAAACGTAAGATTACCGCTCGGCCGAAACGGAAGGGAAGTTCCGCCAAGTAAACAACTGGCAGGAGTAAAACAATTAGGCGTTTTAAGGTTTTTAATTAATATCTTTTTAACTAATTACATTATCGGAATATAAATGGGCAATACGGCTTCCCCGGAAAATTCCCGATCTTTTGGTACCTTCCACGACTTTCTCCGTGGTGCGGTTCGTGAGAAGATAGACGCACATAGATAGATAGATAGATAGATAGATAGATACGTTTGTTTACCTTCGAATTTTAATAGTGTAGATATATATATATATATATATATATTCTTCACTTATTTCTATTTCCGTTTTAATGTCATACACATCAATTAAATGAACAATCTGATCAACAAGAATTTTCATGTTATCAAATTTTTCTTGAATAATAGCTTTAACAACTCATCTGATTTTTTACTTTCTTCTATTCTTTTCATTCATTTAGTTGTAGATGATTTAATTACCACTCGTTTTTACTTAAGTCGATCTAATTCTATATTGAAATCAAAAGTACTTGCCTACTTGAAAAAAGAACACCCTCTTTCAAACAGTACATAATCCATAAGGCGGACAGTATACCATAAGGGCAATAATTTATTTTTGCAGTGCACTGCTTAGTTAACTCTGCCTTCTGGGCACACAATGTATCATTAAACTCCGCATCTTATTTCCATTACTGAAACTCTAGCTGTGGTTCAGTGGTTAAAGAAATGGTTGTTGTTGTCGTGTCCTTCCCACAGGGAAGGAATGAAAGTTGCCATTGACTGTGAGACACAGGTTGGACTTCTTAACGATAGATGGCGCCACCACCTATATCCACCTCCACAATTTTGGCATGGAACTGAATGGAAAGGAAATATTCTCCAGCCCCCTGCACTTGTGGTTTCTGCTGCGACCGCCCACAAGACTTTCGGACCCACTGATTTAACGAGCGCGTACTCCGTCTATACTCAATGGTATTTAGTGGCATCGGGCATCGAACCCAGGCCCTCAGGTCTGGAGTCTGATGCTCTAACCACTAGGCTACACACGGCCCTTAAACGGAAGAAACGGTAATCTCTTTATATATAAAAATTACGTGTCACGGTATTTGCCTGCGATGGACTCCGAAACTATTCAACCGATCATAATATACTTTTGCATACTGTGTGGCAATTCGTCCAACTTAAGACATAGGATAGTTTTTATTTAAATTAATGACGCCATAATTTTTTTTACTGCCAGAAATGTGAAGAATCCGAAAAACTTGAAAATTCGCAAAATGTTGTAATGCTTATGTGTCTGTGGAAGCAGATAGTGTGAAACAAATTGCACGAAAAGTAAATGGACAGCGTATTTCGGGATGTAGAATCCGATTTTTGAATCAGTTTTCAAAAATATCCGTAACTTTTCTGGATAATACCGATTGACTGTATTTTAGACACACCGTGGCAGGAGCTTACCTTAAAAACCTTGGATCGTAAAAACTTGGTACCTGGAGTATTTCAAAACGGATAATCCGAATCTGATATTCAATATGAGAAATTACAGTAACTTTGCTGGATAATTCTGAACGACCGTCTAATACGCAAACCGGGGCAGGAGCGTACCCTTAAAGTCTTGAAGAGGGAAAAAAGCGTTCCTGTTGTTATCTGAGATGGTGAACGAGAGTCTGAAACGAATTTTAGAAATTCCTGTAACTTTGCCAGATAATGCCGGAGGACCGAAATATTCGGAGACAGCAGCAGCAGCCTAACTTGCCGTAGAGATAGAAAAAGTAGGTTTTGGACGTATTTCGGGGATACTGATCTTAATATTTTCAATCCAATTCAAGATATTCCTATAACTACGTCAAATAATGCTAGACTGTAATAATGTATTCCACGTGAACCGCAGCAGGGGGTTGCTTTAAAATTCTTGAGGTGTGAGAAATGCTTTTCTGGTGTTTTTCCGGGTAGGAAACAATGATCTGAAATCGGATTTTAGAAACTCCTGTAATTTTGCGGGATAATGCCGGATGACCATAATATCCCCCTTCAGGGACTAAACATACAGGAGTAGGGGCACCGAAAATGGGCAGCGAGTGCTTCTCGGGGTGTGAAATGAGAATCTGGATTCGGATTTCTAAAGCTTCCTTAACTTTTTGGAGTATTGCTGGAATGAGGACAAATGCCTTTGAGTTCGAATCCGGCTGCCGGGTTTTCATTCCATATAGCAACTAAACTTGCAGGCGCCGCCTTGCAAAAATACGATTGCGATAGGAAATTGAATTGGCAATAAAACCTTCCGGTGTTTTTGTCACTTTGTTAGATGGTGGAAAAATCGCACATCCCGCATCATTGGACATTCATAAGATACAAGATGCAATACGTACAATTGAAAAAAAGAGCAGATATGCTACAGTATTGCAAATGATTTCAATCATGATCAAGGATAAGTGTACCTTGACCCATAAACATTCACTCAAACCATTACCTAGAATTTTGCAAGATTTAAACGGCAGTGAGAAAATAATCGGCGGTGCTGCCGTACTAATGTCTGAAGATTTCCAACAGACATTAAAAGTCATTCCTCGCTCTACTTTTGCTAACGAGATTAACGCATGTTTAAAGCAATTGTTTTATGGCAAAATGTGGAAACACTTCGATTGAACGAAAACACGTGAGTGCATTTGCAAGATGATCATTCGGAGCAAATATTTTCTAACCAACTTCTGAATACTGGAAACGATGAAGTAGAACTTCATCCCAATGTATAATACATGAAATAGCCAGACAATTTCTGCGCTGTTCTTGAGACAAAAAGGAACTGATTGAGAGTGTCTTTCCGGATATACTGTACAATTATCTAGATAATTATTGCCTCTGTTTAATCCTGTTACTT
Organism: Trichonephila clavata; assembly: GCA_019973975.1. Lineage (NCBI taxonomy): Eukaryota > Metazoa > Arthropoda > Arachnida > Araneae > Nephilidae > Trichonephila > Trichonephila clavata. Next base: position 246,483 of record BMAO01018873.1, on the reverse strand, counting down.
AATCAGAAAAAACGTTGATATAGTGATGAAATAAGCTTCCATTTACAGAGTTGTGACCAAGTGATCCATTGCCTTTTAAATCAATCAACACTATTGTTGATGAAAACAAAACAATAAATTTTCCAACCAAATTTTTGAATACTCTAGTTGTATCAGGAATAACACCCACACAATCTTCGGTTGCAGATTGGTTCCCTGGTTATTTTCTGCGTAACTTAAATCTTCCTAGATTATGCAATGGTGCACTTTTGATCATCAAAAGAATTACCGGGAACTTCTTGAAGCAATAACTTTGACTATAAAGTTTGAAGGAGAAATTGTCCTGTTGCCACGTATTCCATTGATATCGTCAGAATTTCCAATACCATTCAGAAGACTTCAATTCCCGATTCGTTTGATTTTCCCGATGGCCATAAATAAACCTCAAAGCCAAAAAATGTCCATTTGATGCTTGGCCTTAGAAAAACCATGTTTCACGAATGGGTAAATATACTGCTGGCCACCGTAAATGCAACACCAAGAAAGACAAGAGATAGCACAACAAAATTTATTTTGTAGATAACATGTTGACCAAGTATCAAATGATTAAATTTATAGACGTCTGTGAATGTGGTTCCTGCCAGAATCAGTAGTCAGAGTAGACGCCATTGTTGGAGATCACCGCTGTCATACGATTCGACATTGATTCAAAGAGTCTTTGGATGTGTTCTTGGGGTACAGCAGACCAAGCAGCTTCCACACGTTGCCAAAGTTGATCTGTTCTGGCAGCTGAGAGTGTAATCTGGGTCAATATTTGAGCAACCATGGACCACATGTTTTCTATCGGCGAAAGATCCGGAGAGCAAACCGGCCAAGAAAGCAATTCAATCTGGTGATTGACGAAGAACCTTTGGACAATGCGTGCCACGTGTGGTCACGCATTATCCTGTTGAAATATGGCTGTGGCCAAGCCCTGAAGGTAAGGAAGGACAACTGGCTCCAACACCTCGGAGATGTAGTGCTGGCTGTTTAAAGTACCAGCAATGCGTACTAGAGGAGTGCGAGAGTGATATCAAATACCGCCCCATACCATAATACCCTGTGCAGGATCAGTGTGGCGGTGCATAACGCAGGAGTTCAGCATCCTCCCTCCATGGTGTCTCCAGACTCGAATCCGACCCTCGTGGTGTTGCAGACAGATGCGTGACTCGTCAGTAAAGACAACTTCATTCCATTCTGTCGCCCACATTCTTCTTTCATCGCACCATTGGCAGCGGAGACGTCTGTGGTTCTGCGTCAAGGGTAGACCAAGCAATGGACGTCTTGCGGACAGACCACTCTGCTGTAAACGGCATCGAATGGTAAGCGCAGACACTGAATGATGCGTTACAGATTCAATGTGCTATGCTATAGTTCGTGATGTGACTGAGCGATCTCCGTCACTGCCATGAGCACAATTTGCCTGTCCTCACGTGAAGTTGTGCACTGAGGTGGATGCAATCGACCATGTTGGTCCATCGTACTCTTCTGCATCCAACGGACACATATCCGCATTACAGTTGTTTGGTTTCGTCCAACACGACTACCGATTTCGCTGAAAGATATTCCACAATCTCGGTAGGACTCTATCCTTCCTCTGTCGAACTCGGATACTTGATGAAAAGCTGATCGCTGTTTTCTACGAGACATAACTGATCATTTTTTGAAAAACAACAAGAAAAACACAATTGCCGAACTTGAAATCGTCGAAATGTCCAAGCCTTAAATAGCACTGTGAGGTGGCGCCACAGGCGTGCGTGATGTGTGCCTGTGCTGAAATTCTAATCATTTGCATATCTCACCTCCGCTAATGCATGTTGTAAATTTCATGTTATTTGTGTGCTTCCTTCAGGGTGTTGCATTTACGATGACCAGCAGTGTAAATGTTGCATGCCCCGTGTGGGTAAACCATCGAATCTATTTGAGTTGGCAAAATACAGGTTACCGAAAAATATTGTGCACCGGTTAGCGATTAGTTATATAAAATTATTTTTATTTTTATACTTTAAAATAATAATATATTTCTAAAAATTGCAAAATATCAACGTTATTCACCACATTTATAAAATTAAATCTTCATATGTTGTTACTTAACAACTTCATCTGTTATTTACTGCATTATACTACACTCAAATTGGAGATAAATAAAATGCAAAGTTAAAATCAATATGTTGTTTCACACTTTATTTCAACCCTCCGAAATTGTAAATGAAGATTAATTTGACTGCATTGAATAACTTAGAATAATATTGAATTAACGTATTAAAACAAAACCACTACAATGTGTGGCCGGGTCAGCTAGTAACTTACTATAAATATATGTTTCTCTACTAAATTGTCTGTCTAAAATGTCACCAGATATTGTCTATTTATGCTTTTAATATTCTGTGTACATATTTACACAATCAGTTCTAACGGAAAATTATAATTTTAAATGTAAGCTCCCAACGAGCGTAAACATCTGCTCGTTATTAAAGCGAAATCTTAACTAATTACAATAACAATTTCTTTTCTCAAAAAGTGGAGGAGCGCTATCTAGTGCACTTTTAGCCACTGGTTTATTCAATTAAATCTGTCGACTTGGATGTTACTAGAGATTCCTCGGAGATGCAACCGGTGACAGTACGAGCAATTGTCCGACTCTAAGAGGGGGATAGTAGACTTCAGAAAAGAAGGTTGGTTGAACAGGTGTATCGGGAACAACCTCGATCAGAAATATGGTAGTTGCTCGGTGTTGGCAACAATGAATCATGGAAGGGATAATCTACCGTCGCGGAGGGTCAGGGCGTCCCAGAAACACAAATGTGTATGATGATTGTGAAATTATAAGAGCAAACACATCTTCACGAACAACATCGGTTCAAAACCATTTACCACTTTCCAAATATCCGGTAATATCAAGGGGAACCATTCGGAGACAACTGCCCGACGCGGGTATAAGGAGTCGACGGCCATTAAGACGCCTACCACTGACTCCATATCATACGCACAGTTGGTTGGATTTTTGCCGACCTTGTGCAAGTTGGAGTGAAAAAGGCATGTAATCTTCTGTGATGAATCTTGATTCATTCACAATGCTGATGACTAGCCCATATGTGTCCGGTCCGATACGGCATTTGCTGTCGAAAGGTATACGGCGATTACACCAGGTGTGACAGTGTGGGGAGAAATTTTTATTGGGACATACGATCACCTCTATTCGTTGTTCAACGCACTTTTACTGTATGCAGTTGCGTGAAAAAGATTTTAACGACAGTCGAACTACCTATGCTATCATGTTGCCCAGGTTCCATTTAACAGCAAGACAACGCTCATCTGCATGCTGCGTGACTTTCCCAACAATGGCATTAAGGATGTGATGCACTCCAGTGGCCTACCAGGTCATCATACCTCTCGCAAATAGAGCACGTCTGGGGCTTACTTGACAACAACTACAGCCTTTTTGGAAAACTGTTGAATTGACTGCCCAGTTGCAAAGATTAGGGCATGATCTTCCGCAGAAGGTCATAGGTGACCTCATTGATTCTATGCTATGCCGTGTTTCGGCTTGTATAGCTGCCAAATGGGGATTTACTACCTACTGATTTATAACATTATTATGCCATATCTTCTTAATAAAGCAATCTTTTTTCTGAATTTACAGTTATTTACTTTTCTCCTCATACACTACATACAAGTTAAGTTTCGTGATAGTAGCTTGTTTCTTTCTGCGGGGCAGATATTTTTTTGTGACATAAGGTATATGATGATGCTTCCATAACGACACATTAAAATTCTCTATAAAGTAAGGAAATAATTTTATCCTTGAGTTCTATTTAAGAATTTAAATCTTCAACAAGTGAAGGAGCATTGCACTTCCCCCCGAACTCTGCTGATATTTTCACCTTTCAAAAGAAGAAAAAAATGAAACAGTACTTGCTCTTAAGAATTAGAGTAGAAAAATATTATCTTAATTTGCTACTACGAGATGAAGCTCTTCATTTCGATTGCTTAACTCAGAAAGGAAATATTGAAAAAAATAAAGATGGGGAAATAATAAAATTTTTCTACTTTTTCATTTTACAATACTTTTTTAAAGACATTGCTCTGAAAGTTTAAGGATTTTTCCCATTGAAGAAATTTTTTCATAAAAATGATTGACATAAGAGTTCTAATTCACAAATTTTCAAACAAAAAAATGTCCAGGACTTGTCTCTTATCACACAGACATAGCTTACAAAAACTCGTTCTGTACCAAAAAGGATGAGTTCTTTGAATATTTTCATAAATTAATGAGCACCAAGTGATTTATATTTTGAAAGAATTTTTCAAAATTTAAATGAACTCGATGAGAATTGACTCATAAAGGAATTTAAGACTGATTGAATTATAAATAAATGTTTCAGTTTGAACATACATTTCAAAGTTTAATTAGTTAAAATAGTTTTTTTTTTGATGAACTCGTATTTGAATAACCAACTATGACCCAGACTTTCAAGACAATGTTTTTAATAGTCATAAATTCAAGGTGTATTTTTTGTCTTTGTTAGATTTAAGAAATATAATTAATGTATTACCAGCTATAGAATGCGTAAGAATTTCCGAAAAAAAATTATCAGTTTTTGAATTGAAGAAATGTATGCATAATACTAAAATGAATGTAGGCACACACGAAAAGCACAACCTTTGTATGAAACGTTGTTGTAGAATGTATGTGATATGAATAATTTTGTGGAAGAAAAACTGTGGACACTATCTAACTTGCATAAAAATAAATATTCTTAAGAAACATTGTTTGTTTTGGGATCAAGTAACATTTAATTTGGAAGAAAAAAAATTTTTTATGAATCAGTGAGGAATGGTAGATATATAATATATAGTACAGGAAGAGAGAGAGAGAGAATGATTTTAATTTCTCGGTTTTCTTTCCTTTAATTTTTAATTTAGTATCTCTCATTCAGATCGTACATTAAATAGAATTTTTAATTGCAACTGAAAATTCACATTTAAATCATTTTTGATAATTTATGGTTTATTACGAGCAATCTTTCCTAGTAACATATATGGACATTTTGTCATATGTTTATTTGACGTTTTAAGCACCGATTAGTACTTAAAATGGAATTTTTCCTTAACAAAAGTTCGTACACAAACAATATTAACAAATATTTCAAACAGGAAGGAAGGACAAGAATCATTTACTGATGTCAAATGAGTTAGACTTGATGCAAAATATATTGAGAGAACTCAAGCAGTGTTCTTTTACTTAACAGAATTAGGGGCAATAAAGTATGTAATTTCTTTAAAAGAAAACTGTGAAATTTGCTTAGATCGAGATTGCCTGAAGTAGTGTTATACTAGATTAAATCTTCTTCAGTAGTGATTGACGATAATTCCTTTTAGAAAAATTCATAAAATAATTTTATTTGCTTACTACATAGAAAAAATCTGCTAAATTAAAGGTCTGAACTGATCCGAGTTCTTTATATTTTTGTCTCAAGAATGAACGAAAATTCACCGGAAGGAGTAAAATTGATAGAACATAATTACATGAAACTTACAAAACAAAAAATTATGAGCACTTCTTAAAGACGTATAACGTAATATAGTTAACATTGAATATTTTATTTACAGTCTATTTGATTTTTAACAAGTTTTTATACAAGGACTGGTGACAATACAATAATTTCAAAATTTTGTTCCAGTGTCCTTATCAGGATCGTCAGGAATAACGATAATCAAATTTGGCGACAATTCCAGAAACCACTTCCAGATTTGGCGACTTATTGCAAATACAATTTTCAAATTTGGCGACTAATTCCATATACTATTTTCAGATTTGGCGACTAATTTCATACACCATTTCCTGATTTGGTGGCCAAAAGAGTAAGATGCAACCCCCGAAACGAATACACTTGTGGAAAACAAATAAAACAAAAAAAGTGTTCTTTATGGGAGAAACTAGAGGGTGGGTGTGTGTTAGCAATTTCTAACAATAATATAAACATTTTTCTGAAAATGAAAATAAAAACAAGTCTTGTGCATGTGAAAAAAAATTATGTTCTGACTGCTAAATATTTTTTTATTTTTATAAAGCGTTTATGTTTATTATTACGTTTAGAAGTGGGATACGAATTAACATTATAGTAATACTTTTTTAAAAGGGGATAATACGATTGACACTTAATATTACCGTGTTTTTATTAACTCGCTTTCTTGAATGCTAATCCGGGAGGAATTTTGTAATTGATTTTAAACTGTGTGACTTTCCGATGAGTTAGAGACTTGAAATTTGGACCATAGCTCAGAAGTGGATGACAATGTATGAAAATGTGAAAAAAACGAAAAGGAGGAATTTTATACTTTTTAGTCCGTTATAAAAGCATGGTACATTAAATTTTTTTTAAATTCGAACTTTTTCTACTTAACACATTTTTAATTGTTTGACTTGTTCTATAGAGACGGAATCTAATATGAAGATACAGGACTCATCTGAGGCCCCGTAAACGGAGAGTATAGATACACTTCAGACCCTTTAATTTATATGCATTGAAGAGCAAGACCAATTCCAGCAGCCACGTAATTCCGGCTCCAAATAAACTCAAGGATAAATTCAACAATGAATAAATGATAGTTTAAAAAACTAAAAACTAACTATTATTGTAGATCGAACTAAACAAATGAAAAATAAATTATAGTTTTAAAAAAAACTGAAAAACACGCTTTTATACTGAATCGAACTAAATAGTAAAAAAATAATTCTTAATATAAGAATAAATGATGAACGAGAAAATTAATGTCATTGGGGTAAAATCGTGGGGTGCTTTGTATTACATTTTTACGCTAACTCAGCCTTTCGGAATAGAAGTTAGAAACTATAACAATTGATATATTTATAGAACACCCCAGTTTTTTACCCCAATGATATTAATTTTCTTGTTTATCATTTTATTCTTATATTAAGAATTTTTTTTACTTTTTAGTTTGATTCAATATAAAAGCGTGTTTTCTTAATTTTTTGAAGCTATAATTTATTTGTATTAAACATGTGATTTAGCTTTTTTTTAATTTTCTTTATAAAAAATTCAGAAAAATGTAATGAAGTTAGCTCGGTTTTAGAAGATTATCTTTGAAATTTGCTCCTACGCAGTATTCATAAATTTTGCAGGGGGAACTTTTTATAAAATTGTTTACACAACGAAATGTTCTTGCATTGAAGAAAGGTTAATAATTGCGATATTTTCTACATAGAAATAAGATTACTTTTAGAAACTATGAATTTTTTTCACCGGGCTCACGCTTTCAAAAAGGATAAAGCTCCCCCCCCCCCGAAAACAAATATCTCTCTTTAATTTAGCACGAATAGTTTCAATGTTTTTGTGCTTATTAAATATACTATGTATATATATAAATCGGTTTATTGATTTCAATCATCTTCATCCTCTAATAACTTCAATTTCGAAAAGATAATTTATAGTTTTAATTCATACGCAATAGACAAAAAAATATTTATAATAAAAAGGAAGACAAAATGTTGAAAGCTCAAAGAAAACGCTTAGAAAAAATGCCCAGCACCTTATTTTCCTTCTCATTTAAGAATTAATTTGTTTTTGATTTTACCTTTCTTTGGTTATTTATCGTTTGTCTGGAAGAAGTAATAGAAAAAATATATATTTGAGGAAGAAAAATTAAAGAAGCTTTTTTTTTCCCCTTTTACAAGATGGAATTTTTTTCGCTTAAGGAGAAAAAGCAAATTTTGGAAACGGTAGCAAAAATAAATTTTTTTCTTTGAAAAAAAAAGGGGGAGGGCTGTTAATTTTAAAACACTTTCTAGTTTAAACTTTGATTCTGTTTGGTTGTAGGAAGCATTCTTAAAAAAGTGGAAACAGTAATCCTCAAATATCTTGACATAAGAGGCGTCAATTGATTGCAATAAAATTGCTAAAAAACTAAAGGAGTAATTATAAATTAAGCAGCTAATTATTCATTTCCTTTTTGAATGAAAAATTTTCAAACATTTTGTCAATTTGGAACAAGTTATGCCTAAAAATTAGAAAGCGAAACAAATTCATTAGTTAAATGATTATCACTCCATATTCTTAAAAAAGGAATCTTAACATAAATTTTTGTCGTAATTTATAATAACGACGCCTCTCAACCTGCTAAATTACTTTTACGTAAAAAATGCAGCACAGATAGTGTTTATAATTAACCTTTTCCATCCTGAGAAAAAAAGAGTGAGTGAATTTCATTTATATTTGGTATATGGACAACATACGAGATAATCTCATAGAATTTTTCTTTAGGAACAAGTTCCAAAATGTGGCACTTTGCATAGAGAAAGGCAAATGCTCAGGAAGTGTAAGCAGTTTGAACTATTCAGAGAGCAAGGTTTATAAACAGTAAAATATAAAACAAGAAAAGAATAATACGCTCGAAGGGAAAAAAATACAGGATTTGCATAAGTGAAAAGAAAAAGCGTAAAACAAGTCTGAATATGGAAAGAAGGCCACGTTTCATTCCGAGGTGACAATGTCGTTATTTCAACTTGTATGAATAGTCCAACTCTTGTACAAAAAACCACGGTCCTGCTGCAGTCCGTGAATTTGGTAGAATGCAAATTTCCCTGAATGTTGGATTAATATTTGTTTGAGGTGTCCCTACCGTAAGAGCGCCATTTCATGTGATTAAGAAATTCAAATGGCCGTAAAACTGGTTGCTGAGTGAGTCAAGAAAGCCCCTTCAAGGACATGTGGTTATGAAGTAGAGACAACTTTCATTGAGCATAGGTTCTTGATTTTTCGACACTTATGAGCTCACTTATATATGAACTCAGCACATATATAATCCGCTGTTCAAATTTAATCAAAGTCTTATTATCCATCTTAGTTGTAGGAGGCTGTTTACATAGGGGAAATCATCCTGCACATTTAGAATACATTTAATAGCTTCTCTTAAAAACTCCGAGAAAAGGATGCGGTTTAATTAACTTCTATGCTTAAATAGGTTATAACTAATGAAGTAGCATTGTCTTAATCCAATATAAAAAGGGATCTATTTCGACACCCAAGCTAAACAGTTAAACACTTCATGACAGCGTTTCTCAAACGGCATGGCGTACCCCCTAGAGGTGCGCGACCCTAAGTGCATATCGAATAGTCAAAAATAGAAGATTAAAAAAAAATATTAATTTACTGGAGAAGCAAAAAAATTGTGACATAATAAAAAGTAAAATACGCGTTAACCTGACTTATAAACGTATCAGACTTCACAATGTATGTGATAATTAATTTATCAAAACTAAGTTAAGGAAAATTTTAATATTTGCCCATAGGCTTATCTTGCAGAGCAAAATTTATTTTAAAGTAAGACGGGTGCACAGAAATCCGATTTAATGTCAGTTGTAACATATAGAACAACAGAGATTAGACTATATATTTTTCTATTGACATTTATACTTATAGAAATGGATAATTGAGGAAATAAACACTTAAATAAATTAGAAATTACCATGCAATCTATCCCAATTGAAACGTCAGAATGGAAAAGTAACATAATACTTATCATATTACTTAAAGGTAACTTACTTAAACTATTTATTATTCAAAATAAACCCATGTAAAATTTTGATAAGCTTATAATTCAGGTCGTATTGTAGCTTTAGTTGATTAAGTACTTTATTACTGCTTTTCAATACATAATTATTGTATGTAGTCGGGTGCAAGGAAAATTCTAATTGAAAATTGGGTCGTAAATATCGAAAGTTTGAGAAGAACTGCATTATCACTATACAACAGTTGAAGTTATTTTCAGTGAGTGGAACAGAATGGACTTTTAATGAGAATGGATTTTAACAAAGCAGAAGATTTTCACTTGTACGACTCTTTTTGAAATGGAATCCACAATCATTACCATTATCTCTGTTATTGAATATGTTCATTGAAATCTCTATTCTGCATTTTCTACGTGTTTTAGTATACTTATGTCCATTTAAAAAAATATTTTTCTACAGGATATCAGAGGATTTTCCTACTTCAATCAATTTCAATGAATTTCACGTGCAGCCTTCGTGGTCTCTTTTGAAATCAGCACGCTATTAAAGAAAACTAATCGAAATCGAAAAACGATGGGATTCAAATCTTCAAACCCAATTGGAAAAACTTACAGTTGACATTTTGCGCTTAAACTATTGGACTTCACAAGGCTTCATTTTCGAAAGTTTTTTCTGTATCATCCAGTGGTGTACAAAAAGATGGGATCCAACAGATTTTTAATTTTTAGCATAACGTCTCGATTTGACGTTTTTTTTTTTTAGAAAAATATACCATGAAAGTAGAGAATGCGCCATCACCATTATCCTATCTAAAATACAATTCGAATAAAATTACAAACACGTTGTTGAAAAAAAAAACAAGGTCGGACGAGATTTTGTTTAAATTTTTCAAGAGAAAAAAAATAAACTCCTTTAGAGTTTAATGAACGGAAAATTTTTTTGAATGAAAATCTGTGCGCCAGTCATACAACTCTATGTTAAGAAGAAAAACAATTAATACATCGCTAATACCATATTTCATCTTTATTTCCGTAAATATGAATAGCTTTTGAAATAAGAAATATATAAATGCAGATTCTGCAAAAACTTTCTTATCCCGTTGAAATATTATTGTCCTAAAAGAAATGATTTCTCAAGATATATCATTAAGCTGAACTGAAAGTTATTTGCGAAATGTGGTATTGATTTTTGTGGCAGCCATCAATAAGGGCCAAAGCAGCGCTTTATCACTCCTAGACTATTGGAAAGAGATTTCGTGATCAAGTATTTTTCTTCTTGATGAATAGTTTGAGAACCGTCACACACGATCATTTACTTGATTGGTTGAAAGAATTCTTCCTTTTCAAAAGGAAACTAAATTTACTCCAATGATGGACAAAATCTCTCAGTCAAATATGACGAATCTCTCATTTTCCGACCATCAGCAGAGTTGTCAGAATAAAATGTTAGCGAATTAGTTGGATATTAAAAAAAATCTATATACAGTCGACTCTCGATAATTCGAAGTTGGAGGGACCAATGAAACACTTGGAGTTATTAAGAGTTTGAATTATTAAGAGGGTAGGAAAAAACTCCCAAAATACACGAAGAGAAAGTTTTTTTTTAAAACACATTGAAATTTGAAACTGAAATAAAACAACAATTATGTACATATGTATAAAATTATTTTAAAGTATTTTTAAAAAGTACATACACTGGTGTGCAAAAATTAAGGACGAAGTCGAAAAATTAGCATATCAGCTGAACGAAGAGGCAGAGCGGACAGAAAGACCAATCAGGAGATTAAGTGAGGTGATGTACGGTAGCACATGCGCAGATATGCAGGTAGACGTAATGGGGGAGTGTCTGAGTAGTAAAGCATGTTGTCGGTGTAAGATTAGTATTTCTGGCAAAAAGATTGCACACCGTATAGCAGTTAAAATCACACCGAGTTGCTGCCTCAGCGAGAAATGGCGAATAATCAATCTGTTAGACGACATCTGGATGCTTTTACCAGAGGTCGAATCATTGGGAAGTTGGAGGAAGGTCGCAGTGTGACAAGTGTGGCTGCAGAGTTCGGAATTGCTCGCAGCATCGTTTCACGACTTTGGAGACAATTTCAAACTACAGGAACAGCTATCCGGGGGTTCCGTAGTAGTCGTCCATGAGGAACCACACCCGCAGATGACCGGTATATTGCCTTACAGGCCAGAAGAAACAGGCGGCAGACAGCGGGAGAAATCGCTAGACACACGACACAGGCGACTGGATGACCGATATCGCGTTTTACCGTGGCCAGAAGACTGCACGGTGGTGGTCTGTTTGCACGACGCCCTGTACGGTGTGTACCTCTAACGCCTGCCCATCGGAGAAGGTGTTCTCTGTGGTGCCGGGAATACCGAAATTGGAGAGACAATGAATGGGGACAAGTACTCTTTACAGATGAGAGCAGATTCAGTCTGAGTAGCGATTCTCATCGCATACTCATCTGGAGAGAGCGGGGAAGCCGCAATCATCCCTCGAACATCATTGAAAGTTACAGGTATGGAGGTGGCGGTGTTCTCGTTTGGGGAGGCATCATGCTTGGTAGTCGTACAGACCTTCACATCTTCGACGCAGGTTCAGTCAACGGGACCCGTTATTGTAACGAGATTCTTCTTCCATATGTGCGTCTTTTTAGAGGCGCTATGGGTCCGCATTTCCTTTTCATGGACGACAATGCACCATGTCATCGCACAGTAGCTGCCGAACAGCTCTTAGAGAGTGAGGATATTGAACGTATGGATTGGCCGGCACGATCTCCGGATCTCAATCCCATCGAGCATGTATGGGATTTTCTAGGCAGACGCTTGGCAGCTCGTACCTTACCATCAGTAACGATTCCGGAGCTTCGATTGGCGCTGCAAGACGAATGGGCAGCAATGCCTCAACAACTCATTAACACCCTCATTCTCAGCATGGGCAGACGCTGTGAAACCTGCCTAGCAGTCAGGGGAGATCATATCCCCTATACTAAAGACCGGATATTTCTTGCTGGACACCCATCACAGGGATGTTTCGGCCTTCAGTCGCATTGCGCTCCATGCTACTTTTTCAATAAAGCTTCTTTTTATCCCTCTGATTTCTCTTTTAGTAAGTGTTGCTTACATTACTCATGTCCTTACGTATTGGGGATCTTACGATATTAAATGTGTTGATTTGGAATGCTTTTGTACAAAGTTATATTGAAAAAACCGTCTCGTCCTTAATTTTTGTAAACCAGTGTATATGAAGTATAAAAATTATACAGAAGTTTCAAGTCCAATATTAAATGAATACACTTAATGCATGCATGCATAGTCCTACGCATCTCTTCTTCACAATAGTAGACCATCCTTTCTGAATACATGTGTAGCAAGGTCACGTGTTAAACGAAAGATATGGACGGAAGACAACAGATTGGAAGGAAAGGAAGGAAAGCAATAAGAATGTCTTTTTGCATGAGGAACCGGAAGACACAAAGAAGGGGTTGCAAACAGGGGATCATCAAAGGAGCTACATTTCAAGGGAGACATGCAGAGATAATAAACTTGTAAGCTCCACCCTGTTTGCTACAGGACTGTACATGATAGTGAGTGTTCCAATTGTTGAGAGTTTTATAAGATCACTTGGAATTATCGCGTGTTGTAGTCTGGCCAGCCTCAGATTTTACATCGAAATATTTGAGTGTACCCAAACGTATTGTTTCAGTTCGAATTATTAAGAGTCTTGCAAGGGTCTGAGTGCGAATTATCGAAGGTTTGAATTATCGACTGTATCTTGAAAAATAATGTAAATAATTTTGGATGATAAAATTATAAATAAACTCTGAAGCACTGCATCATAAAGATTATAAAAAACAAAATGAAATGACAGATATTGTAAAATTGAAACACCTGGCGAACGTTCTTAAGCACAGGCAGTTGAGATATATAGCTGTGAACTCTAAATATTGATAGGAAACTATGTCCCCGATAAATAATGTTTGTTATTTTCTACATATTTTGTTTTACGTAAATGTCCTCAGTGTTTTTTAATACATTTCAAAGTAAAATATCTTAGCTGCTTCTTCTTTGTGCAACTCTAAATGTCCTATTCAAATCTTTTCAAGACATTTGGCTCCTTCCCATAAAAATGGCTACCAAGAGTGAGTTTAATGTTTTGACAACTGTTTTTCGGATGGATTTCTTTTTCAAAAAATTAGAGGAAATCTTATACCAGGTTTGTAGAAAAAGATAAATGAGGAATGGAAAATAAGTATTGCCCAGGTGTGATAAAGAAGTCACAAGTGCATGGAACAGTTTTCGGTTGTTCTAATATTTGCGAAAAGAAAAAAAAAACATTTTATTTAATTTTGTGTGCATGTGTGCTATTTTACAGAATAAGCATGACTCAACGTATTCTTTACTTTAAATGAAAAAAAAATATTTTGAATTTAATCCTTATTGTACATTAAGAGTTGAGTACAAATATAAGTTGTTTGAATAACATTGATCCAAATCAATCCTGGGGGTTTGAATTACAACACATAATGTTTGCATATAATATTGTTAGTCTCTTTAATGCCTTTTATTGCGATTGCGAATTAAAGCATAATGTTAAATACTATAAATTAGTTCTCTCAGTCCCTGGATAAAAAATAATTGAGGATTATTAACTAATCAATGTAGTTTCCAATTCTTTATGAATGAAAACTACTACCCGAGAATAATGGGTTCTGAAATCCGCTTCTTCCCGATTATTAAGATTGCAAAAATATTCCCGTATAGTAGTTATTCGAAGTCAGTGCGGCAATATTTACAATTGGAAATTCAGAAATCCTTTTATAACAGAAAGATTTCCTAGTTTATATGTTTCTTAGCATGGGACTCACTTGAAAAAGGGTTCTGGAGAATGTCGAGTCCTATGATGCGGATTCAAATGATACTAATGTGCAGTGAGAACCCAAGCATTAATATAAACAGTTAAATCTCCAAACCTAATCTTATTAATCCAACATTCAATCACGCTAACATCTGAAGAAACAGTCATCTCTCAAAAAAGCAGATCACATTCATTTATATATTAAGGAAAGAAATGATGCCAAAAGAGAAAATAACTTTATACAAAGCATTATGTAAATTAGATGCGGTACGTTCGATGGTGGTAGAATCAAATTTCATATGATCTGCTTAAACTTTTCATACCAAATGAGATAGAAAAAATGAGTTAAAAGCAGTGTAAGGATCTGATACCCACACCTGGCAATGGATCGAGCATACATGGGAGAACCTGGCAACGGGTGAGACCCTGTATGAGGGATCTGGCAGCGGGTCCGGTATATATAGAGGGAGAGACCCAGCAACAGGGAGCACGAGACGAGACGAGACGAGACGAGACCGGACCGGACCGGGCAGAAAGAGGGCAGCGGAGGCGAGAAAGCCGGAGACAAGAAAAACGTGGTTGGAGGAAGAAAGGAATTCTGGACGATGGATTTTGCAATCTGTTAATATCTTCATAATTTATTCGTTTTTGTGATGTGTCCCGTAGAAAGAAGAAAATAAATAGGTGGGACAAAAACCGACTAGTATTATTTTTTTACCAATTCGAACACACCGATCAGTAAAAGAACCCACACAAGGTTAATAAGCAGGTTGAAAGTTTATTTCCAACACGCCAAACTATTCGCTTCAATATGTCTAGGAGAAGCTCTGTTATACTTTTCTTGCTCCTCTGCGAGATTCCAATTTGGATTTTCTCGGGTAAAAAAAGAAGAGGGAGAGAAGCAAAGGAACTCTTGAATCATTGGCTTAGATATATTATTATTAATATTTTGATGTTAAGTGGGAATAATTCATTTTTTATGTATTCAGCTCATAACCGATAATTGAAGTGCATCACTTCTACAGGGGTTCACTTTTTTTTCTGATTATAAAACTGACATTGCTATTATCACGGGATCTTTCAATTTTTTTACCAATTCAAATGTGATCACTTTTGCACACAACTGTATTCTTACTCTTTCCTAATATAACTTTGAAACCTTAAAGAAACATTGGCATGGATCTTCATAAAATTAGCAAAGTTTTCAGTTCTCACTTCAAGTATTGGCTCCAGTGGCAAATCTGAATTATGATTTAATCCCTATTATGATGTACATGGAAACTAGTTGAGTGAATTTATTTGGTCAAATACTTATTTGTTGCTAACTAAGATTATGTATTTTATTTTTTGTGCTACGCAGGGTACAAACTACATTGATGTTATAGAAATTGGTTCGAATCTAATCTATGAAATTTCAAGTTGGTGTTTTTCTGAATAAGAAATCATATCTGATCATATGATGGCAGAAATAGCCTAGTGGTTATGGTCACGAACTCAATGGCCGATGTGCCATGGTTGTGAACCCTAGAGCCTCTCAAGACTCAGCGTGTAGAGGGCTGATACCCGTTAAATCCGTCAAGAATTAAAGACCTCCAGCTGGCGTGGTGTGCTAGTTTGAAGAGAATTTGCCAGTTCAGGTGTCATTCCCGTCAGTTGAACAATTTTCAGAATTCCTTCCATTGACTCTAAACTCAAACCATGCATTAAAATTGCCTCTAAAATCCGGACCGATTACCTTAAATGACGTTCGATTCTGTGGAATGGGTTCACATGGGAGTAGAGGGACATCTCAATCTTTAAACCCTATTTATATTCCTCAGACAATATATTACAGTTTCCTGGTTCAATTCTTGGTTAACAGTGCGCTTGAGGCTATTTTCTTGTTTTTATATAGTAAAAGAAATATCTCCAATAAAATTCCCTTTTTTTCCTTTTTCTCTCTCTCTTTATTTATTTATTTATTTTACGCTGCTGTTTTCTTCCTTTCCGTTTCTTTAAAAGGAAATTGGGGTCTTTAATAAATAATCCTAGTTCTGGTGCTCAATAATTCTTTCTTTGGAAGTCAATAGGCTAAACATCTTCAGAATATCGATTTTTTGTTTTTGGTATCTGTGAAATCGACCTTTCCAGAGAAAAACATATTTGCCATTTTGTGAATTAGAATTATTTCAAAATGACTTTTAAAAAATTGATCAGCTGTTGTGCCACTCCCCCTTTGACAGACAAAAGTTTCAATATGGACCTTTTAAACTTGGGAAGCAGTTGAGAAGCCTCTACATTTTTTCTCATTTAATCTTATACAATTAACTGTGATTAACTGCATAGTAAATGCAAGTAGAACTCGTTTTTTAATCCACTTTTGGAGCAAAGTTTGTAAATTGTATGAAATCATTGTGCTTTTAAAATGATTTGTGGTGTACTGAAAAAGGTCTTTCCTTCGAATTTTTGTCTAAGATGCTTATGCTTTCAAATCAGGGCCTTTTTTTTGGGGAAGAGTGCCACGATCTGATTTAAAAAAAGTTAGGACTTTAAACTTTTTCAACAAACATGAAAAAGTTTGACTTAGTAGGAAATTTTTACGCACATATTTTATGCAAGTCTAAATAGGGGAAAGTTAAAAAAATAATATAATAAATAAGACAAAAGTACCAACTGAAGTTTTATTGTTAAAATTTTCTTTTTAGTTTCAAGCAATTAGGTTAGGTATATAAAATAAAAATGAGTAACCAGAAAAATTGAACTCTTAATAATTGTTAAACAGTCAGTACTTTCTTAGTATGGTTTTTTTATTTCGTAAATTTTTTAATGAATCATCTAGGTTAGGATCAGTTCTCGAAGATGCTAACAGAACCGGATTGTTCTAGGCGTGCGTCAGTTTCTCTTTTTTTTCTCCAAAACCGAAAAAAAAGTGTGTTCACAAAAGAAGATATAAAATCAATCAGGATAGGAAAAGAACACAATATTTTTCTTGTAATCTTCAATTTATATTATTTAAATGTCTTGTAGTATCGGTAAGAAAACCTAAATCTCAGCCTATATTCCTTCTTGAAAAGCAAGCACTTTCTGGGTTTGTTTTCTTTCCGATACTTTAAAACACACTCTCACAAATCCCAGAATCTCACGAATGCCTACATTATAATTTCCTATTGTTATTTAATCAAGTGAACTTAAAATAGATTTTGATGTTTTGTTTTCTCTGATACCACCACCTTTCAATAAAACAGTAAAAAAAGATTAGTATTTACTATTATGTTTTCAGACTTTTTAATCTCTCTTACAACCCTGCCGTGCCATACTGTAGCACGCATACCGCGGGTTGGCCACCTCTGTTTTAAATCATACATTATTTGTTTGTGAGGACTCTGTTGAAAATGTGTAGGAAGCTATTTGCGAAAATGATAATAACAAAAATTTTGGAGTTGCTTGTAGATGAGACATGGAGGCAATGGGATTAAATGTTTCTGAATGGTGCCATTATTGCACCCAGATAGATACTGGTTAGGTGATAGATGTTAAAGTACCCTCTAAGCAATGCATGCGTAAACCCAGAACTTTCATCAAAATAACAGTAAAATGATTTTCGTATCATCTAGTAGATCAATGGTAGTTGAAGGGGAACCAAGAATCTTTCAACCTTCATTACCCTGCGTAGTAGGCCGCGGTGGCCGAGTGGTCTAGGCATCGGACCATGGCTAGCATGTCATGGGTTCGATCCTAGTACCACTAAAGATCCGCCGTGTAGGGGCGCGATGCACGTTAAATCTGTCGAGAGCTCAAACGTCCTCCCGTTGGTGTGGCGTGGTAGTTAGGCGAGGGAGGTGTCAGCTCAGGTGTCGTCCGCGTCACTTGACCATGGTTTAAAATTACGCGGACCGTCGCCAAAAGCCCTCGTGTTGCTAATCAGTACGACGTTAATATTCTCTCACTCACTTTACCCTGCGTAGTAAATTATAGGCTACAATTTTTTTTTTTTTAGATTTTGTATAAAAATTACTGCTTTCTAAAATTTATATTTTTAAAATTGAGTAAATGTATTGTTTGCATTGACTTTATGTTTTTTAAATGCAATTGTGTATACTGAAGTGACATTTTTTAAATATTCTTAAAACATTTAGCTAGAAAGCAGATATCGCAACAAAAAATGACAATTTTCAAAAAATTCATAGTGATGATCGGTAAAAATTTGTCTTTAATAAAATTAATTAATATATATATATTAAAAAATTCACTTATGTATAAATATGAATGTCTAATTATTATACAGTCAAAATCTTGAATCTTTTTGTTTGATAGTTTCTGAGAAAAGGGGGTGCGGGAAGATACATCAAAGGTGGTGTTTATTGTCTTTGTGAGAAGGTGGTTACATACATAAAAATACAAAATTTCATATTTAAAAACATAAAAACAGTTTTATTTTGGCTCTTTCAAAAAAATTTTGAGAACTTTAAAGAAAATTTTTGAGGTTTGATACTTTTAGGAATTGTATTTGCATGCGAGTATCCTAATGACACCTTTCGAAATGTCGTATAATCCAGCGTTTCTCAAACTGTAGGGTGCGCCCCCTAGGGGGCGCGATAACCCTACGAGGGGCGCACGAGCATATGGAAAATAAAAGGTTGATGAAAATTAATTTACTGGAATGAAATAAAACAAAATACTTTTTAACATAATAAAAAAATACACATTACACTGATATAATTTATATATATCATCTGGTGATATTACCTTCCATTTCAAAATGCTCATTAGCTATATCTTTGATCCTTTAACTAAATTTTAAAAAAAAAACATTTTGTTTCATTTGCTGTAATCCCAAGATGAAAGATTTTATAACGTTTTCGTACACTGATAAAACCAAGATCCAGAGAAAAATTCTTGAAAGGTAAAAAATTCATCACTGTTATTATTATTGGAATACTATATATGAGCTGTAGAAAGAAAAGGAAGACTAAATTCACTTTTCACCAAAGAGGCAGAATATATTTGCTGATCATCTGTTTGACCTTCGAAGGAAGCAGTAAATAATGTATTTCTGTTGTGCTTTTTACCATGCGTGAAAGAGTTTTATGATTTATGAAAAAGCACAGAGAACGTTTTGAAGGATTATTTTTCTGGTCAAGATTTATTTTTAAGTATTCTGAAACATATAAATCGTAATGAAAAACATTTTTTAGAACTAACAACCATATTTTTATATTGAATAAATACACTTTTAACCAGGGAGCCGTCGCGTGAGGCGTAGAGTCGTCTTATGAAATCGTTAATTCTGGGAAAACTGTTTATTTGTTACAAAATGGCCTCTTGACAGTATCCTCCTATATGACGGTCTTAATGGGAACTAAAATGCATTTGTCACATTTCTCCCTCTTTTTTTGGGAGTGGTAAACGTTTTTTTTTTTTTACAATATTAAGTTACTTGTTTTAACCTAGTTCTCCACGCGACCACTTTTGTTCCAAAATACTTTCTATGAACATGCTACATTTTTCCCCTATGAACAACTTAATGGTGCTGTGTTTTACGACTTATTATAAATGTAAATGAACAGAATATAAAAAAAAGAAATCGGCATCATTGATCTCTATTGATGGAACTTGAAACTGATCAAGCAAGAGAAAAACCTGCTGAAATAATGCATATAAGTCATGATATTGAAAGTAAATTTGAAAAAAGCGATAAACATGAAACGAAAGGAAAATTTTCAATTACTACTTAAATAATTCCATCCAAAAAATATGAAGCCACATGTGTACCGCAAGACAATCTTCGCCCCGTCAAAAAGACACAAGCAAGGAAAGGTTCAACAGGATATTTGTCGATCAGCAAAGAATAACAGAACTGCAATAACGTGAACAATATATGACAGTTTTGCTTGCAAATAACATTCCTGTTTTGTTAGCGAAAAGTGTCTATGCATTGTATCCTTTATTAAGATCACGCACATTGGAAACATTTTAGTTCAGTTTTATTGGATTTTTTCTCAAATTATCAAAGAAAAATTGAAAAGTTCTTGAAAATATGTAAGTACATATATATTTCCTCTTAATTAAATTATTTATTGGGATTGTGAATTTTATTGTGGACAATAAAAATAATTATAAAAAAAAGAATTGGGATAACTCAGTCACCCCCCCACTCGACCTTTAACTTTATTATGGAGGGTGCGCTTACTACCGGGCTAAAACATTTTTAAGATAACTGGGACGTCTGTGACAAGGCAAAATGAACATTTTTTGCACCCTCTTTAAATGGTTCTCACTCACTTAAATTAAAAGCAACGAAAGTAAAAATTTTTCATTGAGTTATCTGTATAATTATATACCTGTTTAATGTAAAGAACTTAATTTTAAGTTACAAATCAATTTGTATGTGCAATAATTAATCAATAACTATTTTTATTTTTATTTCCAAGGCATATTCTTACGTTTAGGTACATTTTGCATAAAATCCACTGCATATATAGCAAAAAAGTTTAAAGAGTTTTTGCAAACATAACAATCCATGAAAGGAAATTTAAATTTTTTTTTTTAATTTACGCGTTTGCTTACAAATGTTCGCTTACGACTTAAAAATTTATCCATGATTTTTTTAAATCTACTACTGAAAATTCTTAATACCGTGAATTACAACTAATGCACAAATTATAAAATAATTATTCAAGATAGATTCGGTACCTATAGAAGTATCGACTAGACCAAGCCTGATAGGAATTGTACAAAGTACAGCATTTTTACATGTGTTATGCACAGAAGTCCGAGATGTTGTCCAGACTCACGTAGACGTTCACGAGAATGTCAAGTGTGATGGATATGATAGAGAATAACATAAAACAGACTATTTTCAAATAACATTTGTACTTCTCAGAAATAGATGTGGAGGAAAAATAAGTCTCTCTCTTTCTTTAAATAAATATCATTTCGCAATCTGTTCCAATTCAAAAATTAGAGAAAGGAAAAATAACTACTGCTTAAAAGTAATTTGCTTTAAATATATATTATTTAAATGTAACAAATACAAAATTTAATACTTATCTTGTTCATTTTCACGATTTATAATTGAGATTGTATTGTAGTTTTAGCACCAAAGTGAATTATTATTACATTCAATTCAATACAAGGGGGGCGTGATAAAGATTATATGTTTGAAAATTGGGTCGCCACTATTCAAAGTTTGAGAAGCACTGGTATAATCACATATTTCCAAACCATTACTTTTGCATATTGATAAACTTTTACATTATATAAAAATGCTTTATGTGTTCATCTTTAATTACAAAATATCTCGTTAGGCAAAAACTGAAAAATGCTATGTATGTATTCTTTGGGCAATTTAAAAAAAATAGAATAAAAAAAGTCGTAAAATAAATTGAGAAGAAGCTAATGTTTTATGAAATGGAGCAGATAAATGTTGTACTTCATAATTTTTGTGATGAAGTGATATTTTATATTAATAATGCAAAATAGTGTTCATAAAATTATACTATGTACCTTTTTCTCAGAATCTCCTTTATGATTACACCTGCAATTTTACTGTATACAGTGGTGGCCAAAATTGTGGAAACTTTTTAAACTATTACGTTTTCCAAGTTTGTATGCTTATAGAAAATGTGACGTTGCACAAACTGTAAAGCGTTTTATATCATTTTAAACATAATTTAATACTGAATTCGATACAAAGAAGCAAATTTAAATATTTGCAACGCAAAGAAAGATATACTGCAATAACTATCGATAGGCATTAGATAGTGATGATAGCAGTGAGTTATCAGTGCTCAGTGGGGTAGCCTTTATTTTTTATTACAGCTTCATATCGAAGTTTCTTTTAGCTGAAAATAGTTTCAAGCTTTTCCTTCGTTATTACATGATGCGAAGAAACAATTACATTCTGAATTAGTTTTTTTTATTTGATGGGTATCTCTCATTCGCACAAGAGTTTTCAAACGATGCCACAAGTTTTCGATAGGATTGAGGCCAGAATTGTTTGCTGTCCAGGACAACAACTCAATGATCTTAGAACGATAACAGTCTTTCAATTACTTTGTGACAAAGAACAGAATCTTATTGAAAAATAAAGGAAGCATTGTAGGTAAATAAATCCCTGATGAAAGGTAGAAGTTTGGGTTCTAGAGTTATAGCGCTTATTCCAAATATAACGCTTAACATTATCCTCTGATAATAACAAAATCATCAATTTTAAGATTTGAAATATTTTTTGATTGCTTAATAAACATTACTGATCTAATTCTAAGAAATATTCTTTGGAGAAAACGTTTCCAGAAATGATCTAACACAATAATTGTCTATATATTTCCATTTCTTAGTGAATTCAGTATTAATAGATTTTGCTTTAAGTTTGGAAGAGGGTAAGGTGATTAATCTAGATCCAACAGTAAAATGAGATGAAGTTAATGGATCAGTTTCTTTTACATCATTATATACATAAGTAAAGGGCCTAGAACTTATAACAGCTTCAACTTGAATGAGCACAGTATTTAATTTTTCATACATAAAAGATGTTTTACCTAACACATATTTTAAACATTTCTTTACAGATCTGACTAAGCGTTCCCTAAATCCTCCTAACCTAGGGGCTACTTTGACTATAAATTTCCATTCCAACTGAAATTTTTCTAAAAAATTCCATACATTTTCCTCATTACATAATTTATACAAAAATTTAAGTTCTTTATTAACTTTGATTCTGCAGTTTGCAAAAGACTGTGTGAGATACTCGGCATCAACAAAACCCGGACAACAGATTTACATCCTCAGTCTAATGACATGGTAGAGAGGTTCAATAGGACCATCCTGAACAGCCTCTCTCTCCTGGTATCCAGTAATCAACAGGACTGGGACAAGAAAGTGCCTCTTTTCCTACTTGCCTACAGGAGTGCCGTTCACGAGGCCACCGGCTATTCCCCATCCTAGATGCTCTTCGGACATGATCTTCGTCTGCCTTCAGATTTTCTGTTCAGCCGGACACCAGATGCTTCCTTGGTGCCTACGGAGTATGCCGAGAAACTCCAGGCACGGATGGAGGAGATGCATCATCTGACTACGGATAGAATTGGCATAGCTTCTGAGAAGTTGAAGACCCGATACGAAGTTAGAGCAGCCGGAAACGTCTTTCACGAAGGCGACAAAGTGTGATTGGGGAATCCGAAAGGTCGCAAAGGACTCTCTCTCAAATCTCAGACCAACTGGGAAGGTCTTTATTCAGTCCTTAAGAGACAATGACGTTGTTGTTTGGATACAGAAATCACCACACTCTAAGCCGAAGGTAAAAAGTTACAATAGGCTAGCCCCTTAACTTTCCCAAGGAGAATAAGATCCCTAAACTCAGACTATGGTCAATAATTATTTTGTGTAAATAAAGTAAATTTTTATTTCTCTTTTCTATTTCCTTAGTTTCATTTTAATTTTGTAACTTATGTTACTATATGTTCATGTATTTAGAATTTATTTGCCTCGTATGTGCTGTTGAGTGTTTGTTGCTTTATATTTGATTATTATGTAAGTAATTTATGTCTGTAAATAGATGCCTTTTACTCAGGGATTGCACTGCCTTTGATGTGCAGTCTTTGAGGGGAGGGGGCAGTATCACGAATTTTGTGTAAAATAGTGTAAATAATCCGTATTTGGATGTCAAATGCATTTATATTATTCTATGTTATATTTATTTTATGTTAAAATGGTAATATTCGCAAGCAACGCCGTTCCTTACGCTATAACGGCGATTCAATGGGAATTTCGCGAAATCTTGGTGACAGAGCCAAGTTGGCATCATTTTTGTTGACCAATGTGGCGACCACTTTTGGCGAGTTCATGACCCTATGGATCCTTCTGGAAATTAGCAGAGAGATTCAATAATTTCACGATCTATAGCGCAAGCAGATCTTTCTTGAAGAATCCACGAGGCCTATAATTATGTAGATGGTCATAGGAGTTGCGTTATTATTGCTTTGACAAGTGATTAGTAGTCTTGCTTTGACCGTGAAGAGTCGAATAGCGATAGCTTGGCTGTTGATCAGGACGAGAGGTGCTTGTGAATAATGTAGTATACTTGTATTTTAGATACTAATATTGTGTCTGAGCTCTGTAGAAGGTGAGAAGTCCTGATATTTATTCTGCGAATTATTTGGCTGAATACGGTATTTTTTTTTTAACATTTATAAACCCCGTGCACCACGCAATGTATAACACGGGGGCATACAACACAGACAGAAGAAAGGATTACAACACAAACATCCATGCCTTCTCCGGGATTCGAACCCAGTCCCTACGGCACCGCAGTCAGCTTCACTGACCACTATACCGGATGGGCGGCGAATACGGTATTTGAAGGATTGATTTGTGAGAATAAATTCTCATCACTCTTAAAGAACTGCGTTGCTACTGATTTGCATAAAATCCTCTAACACCGATCAACGTAACAGTAGCTTTTG
Source organism: Trichonephila clavata (assembly GCA_019973975.1). Classification (NCBI taxonomy): domain Eukaryota; kingdom Metazoa; phylum Arthropoda; class Arachnida; order Araneae; family Nephilidae; genus Trichonephila; species Trichonephila clavata. Next base: position 221,631 of record BMAO01018873.1, on the reverse strand, counting down.
AGAGCTTTTTTAATTACTCATTTCATTGATACTTTTAATGGCTGTACTAATGGGCCCTGTCTAAATACAATTTTTGACCAACTTGGTTCTACTGTTTTTCAGACAGCCTTATTTTCAAGGCATTTTTGGAAGCATTGCTTGTACAGCGTTCTTTGATGGTCGTATCACGATTCGCTGTGTGAAAAAGAGGCTTAATGCCTCTAAAAATAGATTTCAGCGTAGTTTAAATCATATTATTAGTTATATAAATAAGTAAACATTTTGAATGTAGAACAGATTATAATCAAATGCGTAATCTTAACTCTTGGAAGTCTCCTTTCACACATTGATGTCTTAAACATATTGAAAAATTTTGTATATATGATGTAAAAGAGAGTTCTCTCTCTCGCTCTCTTGAAGAAACTTAAAATAATCGGCAATTTTCTACCCATATTAGAAATAACTAACTCTTTAAAAGAGACTGTGCTTCAGAAATCCTTTCATCCTGATCCAGAGTAAAATTACAATAGTTCAGAGATGGATACAGAATATATCTAGAAAAAATGACAATACCAAATCATCCAGTAGCTCTTGAAGAAAGTCATCACTCATCACGCACAAGGAGCGTCTATTTCAGCTATCTGGTGTTCTTCAGATGATATAATCTTGCTTCCCAGCGATTCCGTAAAGTGTTTCTCATATGTTCAATGGTATTTAAAATAGGGGAGCAGTCTAGCCAATCCATTCTGTAGATATCTCGACTTTCTAAAAGCTCGACAGTAGATGCCTTTAATGAGCGTTCATTACCATGAACAAAAATGAAGTACGGATCAATCACACCTCGGAACAGACACACGTGTTTGAAGATAACTTTATCGTCGTAACGATACCCAGAAAGTGAGCCACTGTTGAAAATATGAAGCTATGTATGTCCATTCATCACGCTGTCTCCGTACATAATCAGTCGAGACCATTTTAACGGTCTCTTTCTTTAACGCTAGTGGGTGAAAACATGTCCCTACCCCCTCCATATCAACTAGCGCATATAATTATTGTTCATATTGAATTAACTATCACCGGTAACTACATGGAAAGAATATCCGGTCTTTTAATTTGTGACATTACTGTAAATAGTGCCTCAGATGAGCTGCTGTTATTGGTATGCAGCGTTTAGAACGATACAAAAGTATGAACACAGTAAACTATGATACCTGTCGTTCGGTTGTCGTACGTAATGAATGAGTAATGTTCACCAATGTCTGGGATTGCTGTCTTTTTTCCCTTGCAGAACTATATATTGTTCATCACTTGTTGTTGTTTTTCTGTGTTACAGCTATAACTTCCCTTTGAAAAGCTTTCGAAACACTTGTACATCACTCGTTAAATGCCGTCCCTTTTCAAGCTTGTAAATCTTTCTACAGGGTGTAAATGCCTCCTGATGGTTTTTTGTAATCATTTTGAACTTTCATGTGCAGGTTATGTCTGGAAATGCGTCTTTTCCCCTTGTTTTTAAGTTGTGTCGGCAATGGGAGCGTTTATTTCACGCGTTTGCGTGCTGTGACATCCCTTCTGATGCTACAATGTTGATATTTGCATATGCTCCACCCCTTTTGAATGATTTTATGGTTGTATGTTGAAAAATGTATTTGTTCTTAAGTTTTGAAATCTAGTGTAGTTACTTCGATGGTTGAATCTCAGAACAGTAAATTGAACATTTTCATAAATTGAAATATCTTATTATCGCATGCCTATTTCCGAAAAGAGTGCCATCTAATATAAATGATCACAATCTTGTTATATAGCCTGATTTAAATACTCCCTTTGAATTAATAAAATAGAAAGACTCTTACGATGCACGTAAATCTGTCGAGTGCTCAAACGTTCTCCCGTGGTGTGGTGTGGTAGTTAGGAGAGGGGGCAGACAGCTTAGGTGTCGTCCTCGTCACTTGATCATGGTTCAAAAGTGTGAGGTCCGTCACCAAAAACCCTAGTGTACAGTGCAATGTTAATATTCACTCATTCCTTTTCCTGGAAAATATAGGTATACGAATATACTTATATTTTCTGTGTCATAAACCCTTTTGAAATCTTCTCATGGCTTAAAACAAATTATTCTACACAGAAAATGAGTAATCATTCGAAACCGATTAATAATTCGGAAGAACCAATGTTATCCTATATTATGGATGTGGCAGAAAAATACATAAATATCAGAAGCCCATCTGTAATCCTACCGCAAGTTTATTTTTTCTTGTTTTTTGTTCTTGACGAAATTCTTATGAAATAGCTGTCCAAAGGTTATGAACGTTTCGATAAATGGAATAGAAAGAACAATTTGCGCTGAAAGCGCAGCAGGCTTAGTTTCACTGCTCGAAATCTTAAAGAAAAAGGGTGCAATATTTTTGAAAAGTCCTTTCTGAACATGCATTCACTGATGGCAGCCAGAAAGAAAAAAAAAAGTTCACACAAACTGTATAGTTGTAGGCCTTGAAATTCAATACTTTCCACTGACTTTAATAGTTCTTCCAGAAGCCAACAGAAGTTGCATTCTTCTTGAAGTAAAGTTTCTGAAAAATGTTGGTGTTGTATTGAATATCCCTGATCGGAAATGGATTTTTATTGACAATCCAAGCAAATACTTCCAATTTATTTGAAATGTCATAGGAATCATGACGTGATTCTTGTGACAGGAAGAAAACAACTAATCTACTTATTAACACGCTTTTATAAGTTTCACTTGCATGTAACGGAATCTTGGAACTCGATTTTTTACCCGCTTTAAAAGGTCAGATTAACTCCAAATTTTGCACACATGTCAAGGACCGATGTCACAATACAATAATTTCATAATTTTGTTCCATAGTCCTTTTCAAGATCGTCAGGAATAAGGATAATCAGATTTGGCGACAATTCCATATTCCACTTCCAGATTTAGCGACTTATTGCATTTTCCATGTTTAAATTTTGCGACCAATTCTATATACCATTTTCAGATTTGACGACAAATTTCATACATCATTTCCAGATTTGGCGACAAATTTCAGATTTAGCGTCTAAAAGAATAAGGTGTAACCCGAAGGCGAGTATTTTTAATTTAAAGCTAATTATATGCAAGTATAAAATACACTTGCGGTTAGCAAAAATAAAACAAACAAAAAAGTGTTCTGTATCTGAGAAAGTGGAGGGTGTGTGTGTTAGCAATTCCTTTCCATAATATAAACATTTTTCTGAAAATGAAAATAAAAAAAATGGCTCATGCATGTGGAAAAAAATAATTTACGTTCCAACTGCTAAATATTTTTTTATTTTTATAAAGCAATACATTTAGAAGTGATGATACAAATTAACATTATAGTAATACTTTTAAAAGGGGATAATACGATTGACACTTAATATTACCATGTTTTTATTAACTTGCTTTCTTGAATGTCTATCCGGGAGGATTTTTGTAATTGATTTTAAACTGTGTGACTTTCCGATGAGTTAGAGACTTGAAATTTGGACCATAGCTCAGAAGTGGATGACAATGTATGAAAATGTGAAAAAACGAAAAGGAAGAATTTTATACTTTTTTGTCCGTTATAAAAACATGGTACATTAAAATTTTTTTTAATTCGGATTTTTTCTTCTTAACACACTTTTATTTATTTAACCTGTTCTATTGAGACGGAATCTAATATAACGATACGGGAGTCATCCGAGGCCCCGTAAACGGAGAGAATAAATACACTTCAGACCCGTTAATTAATATCCATTGAAGAGCAAGACTAATTCCACAGCCACGTAATTCCAGCTTCAAATATCAAACTCAAGTATAAATTCAACAATGAATGAATGACAGTTTAAATAACTAAAAAATACGATTTCATTGTAGTTCGAACTAAAAAATGAAAAATAAATTATAGTTTAAAAAAAACTAAAAAACACGCTTTTACACTGAATTGAACTAAAAAGTAAAAAAATAATTCTTAATATAAGAACAAAATGACTAACGAGAAAATTTATGTCATTGGGGTAAGAGCGTGGGGTGTTCTATAAATGCATCATTGTTGTAATTTCTAACTTCTATTCCGAAAAGCTCAATTAGTGTAAAAATGTAGTACAAAGCACCCCACGCTTTTACCACAATGACATAAATTTTCTCGTTAGTCATTTTGTTCTTATATTAATAATTATTTTTTTACTTTTTAGTTCAATTCAGTATAAAAGCGTGTTTTTTAGTTTTTTTTTAAACTATAATTTATCCTTTACTAATTTTGATATGATGAAAAGGAACACTTAAGTGATAACCATCGCAGACAGATGATTATTCCATCACGAAATTTGCTTCAGTCCGGGGGGGGGGGGACCAACACCTAATATGGACTAGAGGTGTTCTTCCAATTGCTGCTGCCTCTTACTGATTCTCTCCTGTTAGAAAAGAAATCCTAAAGCTGGAAAAATTAATGTGTATCTTAGGAATGATAAAAAATATAACTCACAGTATGCGTAATTTTAAACCCTTAAGTGCCTCCAGCGTGTATTCACATCCTGCTTCCCTGGTGCGTTTATTACCCCGTACGAGTACAATCGTCTTTCTAGGGGACGTTTTTTTGCATTATTCTTCTCTGTTTAAAACTAGTCAAACGGCTTTGGAATATAACAAAATGACATTGACTCTGCTTCAAAAGAATTGACTTATTTCGGAGATGAAGCGGGGAAAATTTGAAGGGGAAGAACAAGAACGATGAAATTCATAGATAAGCAGTTTTTCAATACCGTTAATATATTCCAAAAAAAGGGCGGTGCCAAAGGTAAAATATTCTCCGTGAATCTCGCTATCAATGTGATGCTGGTTTATGTGTTCAACCATGTTTCAGGATGCATCACACGAACAAGTACGTTATAATATTTCTTTATAATATTGTAAATCTAAATATTAAATTTTTTATTTTCATTTTATTATTTTGTCGTTTGTCTTTCTTTTTAAGTGAAAGTAAGCAATTTTTAGGTTGTAAAAAAACGCTTCCCCCCCCCCCAATAAACCGCGTAACAACACGCGCCTGTGGGAAAAACGGTGGCACTGGGGTGTGAATTTCCTCGGCATTGAACGGGTTAATTCCGAAACCCAACGGAAATATCCACCTATAAATTGATTAGAGAATGTTAAATGTCGTGACAAAGTCTGTGATGAGTTCGCATCCTTTCATTTTAATCCTCTATGGAAATACTTCTTAACTGTTGTTGGAGTTTAAAACCGCCTTCCGTAGTGACAATTGATTTTAGACAAATCTGAATGCTCTTTAAGTCCTGGCAATGTGAATGTTAAACCCATTGCGTTTTTAATACAGTAAGATTGCCTTTTGGAAAACTTGGTGGAAGTGAAAAAATTATTGTTTAAAAGTAAACTAAAAACACGCTTTATAGTGAATCGAACTAAAAAGTAAAAAAAAATAATTCTTAATATAAGAATAAAATGATTAACAAGAAAATTAATGTCATTGGGGTAAAAACGTGGGGTGCTTTGTACGACATTTTTACAGTAAGTCAGCATTTCGGAATAGAAGTAAGAAATTATAGCATTTGATATAGAGCACCCCACGCTTTTACCCCAATGGCATTAATTTTCTTGTTATAATCCTTTTATTCTTATATTAAGAGTTATTTTTTTACTTTTTAGTTCGATTCACTATAAAGCGTATTTTTTAGTTTATTTTTAAACTATAATTTATTATGGGGCCAGTTTCCGCTTACGATACGGTCTCGGATGAGTCCTGTATCGGTATATTTCAAAGATTCCGTCTCTATACATACAGGTCAAACAAAAAAAAGTATGTTAAGAAGGAAGAGTTCGACTTTTTAAAAAAAATTAATGTACCACGTTTTTATAACGGACTAAAAAGTATAAAATTCCCACATTTAAATTTTTTACTTCGTATTTTTTCACATTTTCATGCATTGTCATCCACTCCTGAGCTATGGTCAAAATTTCAAGTATCTAGTTCATCGGGAAGTCAGTTTAAAATAAGTGACAAAATTCCACCCGGACAGACATACAAGAAAGCCAGTATAAACATCGTAAATTATCGTATTCTAAACATATTGCTTTATAAGAACAAAAAATATTTAACAGTTAGAACATAATTTTTTTTTCACATGCGCGAGTCTTTTTTTTATTTCTATTTTCAGAAAAATGCTTATATTATAGTAAGAAATTGCGACGCACCCACCCTCCCATTCCTCACATAAATAACACACACTTTCTTTTATTTTTTTTTTATTTCAAATACAGAAGTTTATTCGATTTTAGGGTTGCAACCTTAATTTTTTAGCCGCTAAATCTGGAATTAGTCGCAAAACCTGGAAAAGTACATGGAATTAGTTGCCAAATCTGAAAAGGTGTAGGCAATAAGTCGCCAAATCTGGAAGTGGTATACGGAATTGTCGACGAATCTGATTATCGTTATTCCTGACGATCCTGATAAGGAAAATGGAACAAAATTTTGAAATTATTGTATTGTCATCGGTCCTTGCCAAGTGTGAAAAATTTCGAATCAATCCGACCATTTAAAGTGGGTAAAAATGGAGTTCCAAGATTCCATTATATACAAGTGAAACTTATAAAAGTGTGTTAAAAAAGATTTCGAGTGGGTTCTAGTTGGAGACTATCGTATCCAACTCAGATAAATGCTTCGTTATTTGTCTTACGAGCTACAGAGAGATAGATCCGTTTGTTTATAGTACTTGATTGAACCGAAATAAAAGGGATTTTTTTAATAACAATGCCCAAAACGCGGCTTTAGGTTGACGTCCCACATTCCAGAATTAGAAGTTGCCCCGTGCTTTAAAATTCTTCACGAGTTATTTTTTTCGCGTCAACGTTTTTTCAAAAAAAGACATTTTCATAATAATAATGCTTTTAAAAAATCTAATTCTAGCAATAGAGCAATTTTTAATCGAATTTCTGCTTTTTATAAAAAATTAGATTTACGCATTTCGGATATTAAATTCCCTTATATTTTCTTAACTCCAAAATTTCATAAAAATCCTATTAAATTTAGGACTATAACAAACGGCTTTAAAACTTATATTACACTTCCGGGTAGAAAGCTACAAAAGGTTATTCAATCCACATTAGACAGTATTGATAATTCGATTATAGTTAAGAATAGCTTGGATATCATTAAGTACATGCAAGATAAAAAAATTACTTCTATTCACACCTATGACTTTGAAGATTTATTTAATTCCATACATATTGGGGATATGGTTAAAATTCTCAAAATAGCCTATAACAAATATTCTTTGAATAAAATAATTAAGTATGATAAATATCTTTCAATTATTCATCTAGTACTATATGAAAATTATATTTTTCACAATAACTCATATTATCAGCAAATTAAAGGTCTTCCACAAGGAGGACCTGCGAGTAACTGTTTAGCCAATATTTATCTGCACTTTTATGAATATGATAACATTAGTATAGATTCTTGTTACTTTTTTAGATACATAGATGACTTAATCATCTTTAGTAATATAGTAAATTTTGTTCCTAGTTTTAAATATTATCCCTTATATCTGAAATTATTAAAAACCAATTATAATAATGACTCTGCAAACTTTTTAGACCTACAATTAATTGTTAAGAATAATATACTAATTAGTAATATTTTTGATAAAAGAGACTCTTTTGATTTTAACATTATTAAAATGCCTTTTTGGGAAAGTAACCTACATCTCTCTCTCTCTCTCTATCTATTTTTAGAAATATCATCTTAAATTTTATAAAAAGAAATAACGATTTAGTCACAGATAATGATGTTAAGCAAAATAATTTTAAGCTATTCCGCAATAATTGCTTGGAATACAACTATCCAAGTAACTTCATTTTTAAATATATGTCTAAATTATCTCTCTAATTCTCCTTTTCAAAGTTTAAGTATTATTCTTTGTTTTTTTCTCCTTCTGTTTTTTATTATTTTCAATTTGTTTTAGTTTGCTTTGTTTAATTACAAAAAAACTATCCAGGTGGCGCCACTAATTTTTACATCTGGCTTCATCAACTTAACACGTCATTTTTAACGATCATTTAGCGTATTGTTCTCGTACGTACAGTTTTTCCCGCTCTCCGGTTATTTGCATTTTTTCATGTAAGTTTTTGCTTCATTATTCCTTTTCAAAATTATTTTTATTTGTATTTTGTTAGGATTAATTTCCTTTCATATTTTCTATTATTTTTATTTAATTTTTCTTTTGGTTGCAAATTACACGTGGTTGGTTTTAGGCCTAACTTTTCAATATTGGTATGTTTTCCTGTTATGTATAAAATTTCTGCTGAACAGGGGAAGGTAGGATCCATAAAATATATTTAACCCTAATTTTGCTGGTCCTAATTCAGCAACAGCTTTAGAAATCATAACAGGTCTTCATTTTAGTCTATTGACTCTTTTGGCTTCTTACATTTTAAAGTTCTAATTCTGTTCCATATTATACATACGCTTAGTTAATTCTTCTATAATAGACTCTTCCATTATTTTTAAAGTGTGTTTCTTTAAATCTGGTTTGAATCTTCTAGCTTTGTTAGTGATATTATTTTGTATTATCAATTTTATTATGCCATGTATTTCTTTCATTTTATGTTACTATATACAGGGTGTTTCATAAATGATGGGAGTAACTTTAAGGGGTGATAGTACACATCAAGACGAGTAATAGTAAATAGGAAACCAAGTGTCCCAAACGTCTTCCGAAGGAGAAAGGCGCCATCAAAGTTTAGGGTCCTAAATTTCAAATGATGATAAAAAACGGGAAAATGGATCGATTCATTTGCGGTTTTCACTAAAATCATTCTTTAAATTAGTATTTTCATTAAAAAAAGTTTTAAAGACAAAGTTAAAAAAATGCCGTTAGAGGGCGCTCTAGACTTTGGAGTACCGAACAACTACCTTTTACCAGTATTTTTTTTATTTTGTTAAATGTTTACAAAAGCTTAGATTTTAACTTGAATTTTGAGCGCAAAATTGAAACCATCGGGAGCGGTTAAGTGGCGCAAATGTAACCGCGTTTAGGGAGGAAAAATTGAAATGCTCGTATGTAATGATCAAAATAAAAAACGATAAAGCAAACTTTAAGATGCGATAGTACAACACCAAAACAAGTAACATTCATCAAAGAAATCATACTCGTAATTTTAACCCGAAGGTGATAGAGGGCGCTGAAACAGATTTCGTTTTAAGAGACAAAAAGGAAACAAAGAACATTTACGTTATAAAAAAAAGTTTAATTAGAAATGATTACAATATCTGTTCGAAACACTGACCATTAGAGGCGATGCATGCGGTACAACGGCGAAGAAGGGATTCACGAACCCTCTGAAACACGCCAGGAGTATCGCGCACCTCTCCTGCAGCTGCCGAAAGTCTGGCGACGAGTTCTTCTGCAGTTTCGATAGGAGTCTCATACATAAGACTCTTCAAGTGTCCCCACAAAAAGAAATCCAGGCATGAAAGATCGGGTGATCGCGCTGGCCAAGGGACAGGACCACTTCGCCCAATCCATTGATTTGGAAAGGTTGCGTTTAGATAATTTCGCACCTCTGGCGCAAAATGAGCTGGTGCTCCATCCTGCTGGAACCACATTACTCGCCGGATACGAGGGGGAACATCTGTTATCATTTCCGGCAGCACCTGTTGCAGAAAGGTAAGATATTTTTTTCCATCCAAGCGTTCTGGCAGAAGATAAGGTCCAAGTAGATGGTCACCAATTATTCCTGCCCAAACATTTATGGAAAATCGTCGCTGATATGCATGTGTAGAAGTCGCATGTGGATTTACATCTGCCCATTGGTGGGAATTGTGGGTGTTAAATGTACCGTCACGTGTAAATGTACATTCATCTGTAAAAAGCACAGTTGCACCAAAATCGGGATTTAGGGTGTGCTTCTGCAGATACCAGCGAGCAAAATCCATTCGACGAGGAAAATCCCTTTCAGTCAGTTCCTGGACTCGTTGGACATGAAAAGGATGCATACTTTCATCCTTTAGTACTCGCCATGTCGTGGAGGGTGATACTTCAATTTGACTAGCCACTGCTCGCGTGCTTGTATTTGGATGATCAGTCACCATATCCAGAATTTTTTCTTCCACGGCTACCGTTCTGTTAGACTTCGCACAGCCTGCATTTGAACGTGCACCAAAAAAGGATCCTGTCTCACACAACTGTCTGTGCAAGCGCACAAATGTTTTATCATTGGGCAACCGCCTGTTGAGAAACTTTTTTCCGTATAATCGTCGCGCCTCTGCACTATTCCCATTTGCAGTTCCGTAGATGAAGTGCATATCAGCCTTTTCTTGATTAGTGAAGGGCAACATCTTTCGTTACGTTTGTTCCGTGATTTACACTTGCACACTCGGGTCAATGGCTTTTATCTTAATAACAATTTGCATATGCGTTCTTCTTCTTCCCCATATCACAATTTCATGTTCTTCTTCCAGAATCTTGCAGCTAAAACGCTTGCATGGATAAAATTTGAAGATGCTCTAGCACGTTTGCGTTTGAATTCAAATCATGCATTTTCTAATCGAAGTTGATTGTTTTTATGTTGTACTATCGCCTCTTAAAGTTTGCTTTATCGTTTTTTATTTTGATCATTACATACGAGCATTTCAATTTTTCCTCCCTAAACGCGGTTACATTTGCGCCACTTAACCGCTCCCGATGGTTTCAATTTTGCGCTCAAAATTCAAGTTAAAATCTAAGCTTTTGTAAACATTTAACAAAATAAAAAAAATACTGGTAAAAGGTAGTTGTTCGGTACTCCAAAGTCTAGAGCGCCCTCTAACGGCATTTTTTTTAACTTTGTCTTTAAAACTTTTTTTAATGAAAATACTAATTTAAAGAATGATTTTAGTGAAAACCGCAAATGAATCGATCCATTTTCCCGTTTTTTATCATCATTTGAAATTTAGGACCCTAAACTTTGATGGCTCCTTTCTCCTTCGGAAGACGTTTGGGACACTTGGTTTCCTATTTACTATTACTCGTCTTGATGTGTACTATCACCTCTTAAAGTTACTCCCATCATTTATGAAACACCCTGTATATATATATATATATATATATAGTTACAACCATTTTTTTAAATGGGAACATTTATAAACCTCGTGCACCTTACACTGTATCACACGGGGGCTTACAACACAAAAGAAAGAAGAAAGGATTACAACACAAACATCCATGCCTTCTCCGGGATTCGAACCCAAGCCCTACGACGCCGCAGTTAGCCTCACTAACCATTGTACTGGATGGGCGGCAATTGCAATCATTGAGTTCAATTTAAAATATTTTGAGATGCCCGCAAATTTGGCTTGTGCCTACCAAAAAAGTCATGTCAAGGGCGCGACACTGATTTAAAGTAACCTGATCCATGTATGTTCAGGGAAATGCGATGGACTTAACTCCGCGTTATTTGAGAGTTTTCCTGTGGTTAGGAATAGATCTGAGTAGGAGCCTGAATTTTATGCTTTATAGCAGAGTATTAGTCAGTCGCCTTCAGAGTTTGTGTTTCGTATGATGAAATTACACACAAACTACTAAATTTGGAAAAGACGGAGAAGAGGTCCATTGATTAAATAATGATGAGGTTGTTCCCACCAACTGTTGACTATTGAGGTTCAAAATCCAACAAATAAAGCCCAACTTTTGCAGCTGTTATCGAAATATGAGGAGAGGCATGTGCGTATCTATATCTCTAATTCGACATTTGGGAGTAGACAAAGTGAAAGGGTTTCGAGTAATACTATACTATTCGAATTAATTGGGAAATAATTTTTTCTTGCTTGAGTTAGTATGTGATTATCAGTGGTATCCCAAAAAAATTCATATCAGTCATATCTACCTAGATGTAGTCTGATTGATCGTCTTTGACTATTATTTGCTCATTTGATTGGTTTTGTTGTATCAGTTGTCCAGCTGTGTTAGATGTCAGTGTGACAACTGGTGGTTATAACTTTACGTTCATTTTAAGACTTATTACTTTTACTTGTTCTGAGATGGATGTTACTCTAAGAAATCACTCTTAATGAACACACTTCCATGACTAGGAGCTACGGTAGTTGGGGGGGGGGGGTAACACACGCGTTTTTTATAAAGAATATTTCAAGTTTCCAGAACATGGTCTCCAAAAAGAAAAGAAAAATGTGCGGAATTCTAATACGAAATAGTAAAATAAATCAAAGTAAGGTAAACACAGACCTTCGAAAGGATTTATTGGATTATGGTGTTGAAGTGACTACATCAATTTCACAGAAAAGGGTTCTGGAAGTTAGCTGTAAGGCTTTAAGACTGAGAAAAAAGCAATTTCTGACTCATAAAAAGATGAAAAAAACGTTTAACATAGTGTAAAAATACTGATCCGGACTGTTAATGACTAGAAGAAGGTGATTTTCAGTGATGAAACGCATTTATTTTGGCAGTGATACAAATAAAGTACAGTTGGATGAAGTCAAGTTGAAACTCTTCTGCCAGATCATATCTAACAGACCGTAAAATACCCTTCTAAACAGATATGTTTTGGGAGTTTTTTACAAAAAAGGCCAATGGAAGCTTAGTTGCTTTTAAATACATGATGAATTATGCCAAATATATAGAAATATTATGCAGTAGAATTATTCCAATCCAAGGAAACATCTAAGGGAACATTCAACATGATTTGGCTTCTTGACAAAATTCGATATTAGTCCAGATTTTTATACGGGAAATTATAATAAAAAAATGCTTGAATTCTACGTCCTATTGAAAAGTTATAACGTATTCTCAAGAATTGTTTAGCTAAGGTGAGTTGCACGGCAAAAGAACAAATGACAAAAAGTGCTATATAAGTGTGGTTCCACGATGATGAAGCTGAGAATATGTGCGCTGCACAACTAAAATCAATATTAAGACGAAAAGGTCATTTCTGCTATAGGAAGACATATTGCGTAATATAGAGATTTTTCTGTGTACTTAAGGAATGTAATGGTTAAAAGCCTTAAATGTCTTAGAAAAAAAAAATTTCATTTCTCCTTATGAATACGAACAGTTTAGTAGTAAATTTTTGAAAAAGCTGAATTTCTTAGCAATTTGAAAAAAAAAAATGTATTTGATAGTGAAAAATTCCTTCAGCTTGAACAAAGTAAAATTTATGCTATAATTTTTAAATGTATACTAAAATTATTTTGAAAAATGTGTGATTGAGGATCGGCAACAATGCACGCTTTATCATTCAACATATTTATATAATTATTTCTTAATCACCAATAACGACGTCATAAATTAAGCACACATGTCTATCAAATATACGCAAACCGATATAAAAAGAGACAATACACCCATATTTGAAAATAAGTTTGTATTCAATAATATTTCTTATTTTTAAATTAATTAACATTATGATCTATGTCCAATGCTGGAGGAGGGTATTATTATCCTTATACAGTCCCCTATGTGTTGCCAATAGTGTAACGTAGGTAAAATAACGGGTTACCTTTAGAGTTGCCAAACAATATCACACAATTTTTGCATTAGAGAATCGCTAATTAAATTTGATTACCAAATATCAAAAAAATATTATTATCCACTGCAGCTAAAAGATGATCTAATTATGAATATACCTCGTAGCACAATAATGTCGATGCTCGATCTTAGGTTGGAAAATTGCAATTGGCAGTTAACCCAAAAGATATTCCCAAGACACCATTTTGGACCCTTCGAAATGGCTCTATAGTTTTCAGAAAAAAAACTATCAATATTATACTAAAATCGGCAATATGGAAGTTTGTTCGGATGATTTCAACATAGATCGTAATAATTTAAGCAACAAGTGCAACAAATGGGATAAGTTTTTCGATTATTATGGAAAGCTGTTGGACAATAAATAAAGATAAATGTTTATTCGTGTGGGAGAAATTCAAATATTTAGGCCTCATTATTAGTCATGAAAGAGTATGCACGGATGAGAGCCAAGTTAAGCGTATATTAGAGATGACACCCCCGAAAAAAAACGCGTTTTAGCTATGACGGTGTGATACCAGGAATTTGTTTAAGGTTATGCTGAGATTTTTCCACCTTTATATCAACTGAAAAGGATGAGAGTGAATTGCCAAAACGCACAGAAAGCGGATATCGAGAAGGTCTTTGACATCCACCCTAGTGTTAAAGTTACCAGAGTCTATACGGATGCGAGTGTGTTAGGTGTAGGTGAGGAGTTGGCACAGCAAGGAAGAGAGAACCATTGCTTCTGCATCTCGTACTATGAAGAGGGCCATATTTGAAAGAGAATGCTTGCATTTGAAATTGGTGTTGCAGAAATTTCGCACATAATTGGGGCCATTACGGGTTGAGATGATTGCGGACCATGCAGCGTTGACTAAGATAACTAACGGAAAAAACTTGACAAGTAGGGTAGTGCGTTGAACATTTCAGTTGGCGAAATATAATGTTGTGTGGGAACCGGCCTTGGAATCAAATTGTAGTGACAGATGTGTTAAAAAGAAGTCCTGCCGAGAATACTGTGAAATCACAGATCTCTTGCGCACTTATTAGGTCTTTGGTGTCGTTGCCTAGATAACAGCTGATAGAGGAGCAAAGGAAGGATCCTCAGTTGAGTCACATGTACAGGTATTTGAAGATCCAGATGACAGTTCAGTAGAATCTGTGGTTTGTGAGAATTGGTCCCAAGAACTTAAACTTATTGATGGCCTACTTTTTTATTCTAAATATCACTGAAAGAACTAAGAGTCTATATTCCGAAACCTCTAAAACTTGATATTTTGCGTAAGTTCCTATGTCGTGACACTTAGGTAAAAGTCAAACATACTTGTGGATGAGTGCTACTTTCCCTCTATGTGAAAAGTTATTTATGAATAGGTCTCAAGCTGTGATATTTATCCACTCATAAATTATGAAAACGCGTTACTATATGGTCACTTAATTACAATTGAGGCTAATAATCCCAACGGAGTGATTTCTTTTGATTTTCTCGGGTCATATCCAGTGTTGAAACCAGAGAGATATCGGTTTATATTGGTTATAAGCTATGTGCGCTTACAAAATAGGTAGAGTTGGTTCTTTTAAAGAAAGCCTCAGCTAAGGCAGTAGCTAATGGCCTTTTCGGAGATTACATTTTGAGATACGGAGCTCCAATTCAGATAATTAGTGATAATGGCCCACAGTGTATATAAGATATTTTTGAAGTACAGCCTCACATTAAAACAAATAACGTATAGACCGCAGTCTAATCAGACAGAAAGGGTAAATCGAACCCTTCTTTAGAGGATTGCAAATTATGCTGAGTATAATTATGAGACTTGGGATCAATTTCTCAACTAATTCGCTTATGCACTACGCGCGGCTATACATAGGGCGACGAGAAAAAAATCGGTGGAGATATTTCTTGGTAGAAAAATTCATAATGCTGTTTCAAAGGTTAATAATCGTATCAGATGAATCGGATTTAGCGTGTAAAAATACAGAAAAATTTCAGAAGGTGAGCAAAGGTTCAACAAAGCAAATGGGCAAATTACTACAATAGAAGGAGGTGGGATTCGCATATTAAAGTGAAGGACAAAGATTTTGTTGTGTGTTTGTTGTGTGTTGATAATGTTTTGTGAGGTTGATTCATCTCAAGAGGGCGCTGCGGTCGTTTGCCGATTGTAATGTGACTATCAAGTAAGCAATAACACTTGTATTAAGTAATCGTATTACACTTGTGGTTGTGTGTTAACGGTCAATTTTGCTGACTTTCTAAATTTGTATTCTTTAAATTTTTTTAGTACTCTAAATATTTTAAATATATTTTCTAGTATTTTTTGCTTTTCGTATAGTTATTAAATATATCCACATATTTAGTTTACAGCATTAGATTTAAGCTTTATTTATTGTGTTCCTTTATACTTCAAAATGAAGTGTTAAAATGTAGGATGTGGGAGGGAGCATTGACAATGTAAATTTTTGGTGACCGGGATCGATTGCCAAGCAACATAATTTAGTGATAGGTGTTCTGAGAATTTGCAAATGTAGTTTTGCAATAAAAATAAAGAAATATTAATATGAAATCAAGAAATATTTATAAAGCTATCTTTCTAAGCTTTTATTTTTAAAGATAAAGCATAAAAATAAAAATAGTATTTTTTATTAGTTAAAGGAAAGAAAGGATTTCATTTTTTTATATGATAGTGGATGCAAATCCAAAAAATCCGCCAAATTACGCAGTCGAATCAGACACGCGGGAATTTGTTGAGCGTATTGTCATGTGATTATGACGTCAGATGAATCGTGTCAATTGTGTGTAAAAATGGTAAACAGCTCACACATTATATGTGGATCAGGTTAGAATCTATCACCCCAGTGAATCTAGTGAAGGTGGTGTCTAGATAGACGCCTTATGATAGGTTGAGACAAGCACGTAGCCACTCATTGATGGATGTACACCGAAAAAGCCAAAGCCGAAAGGGGAGCAATCGGTCGTTAGGCATCGAGAGAAAAGAAGATGTCCCATGTTATCTTCACACCTCTGGAAGGAATTATGCCAAAATGAGGGTTCCAGTATCCTCCCTGAAGTAGAACAATTAACCCAATCAGAGACAGGGAGTGAAGGGTTGCAAGGCTGAAACGTCATCGAGAGAGGGAGCATCAACAGCATCCACAGCAAAGAATTTCATAGGAGGTGTCCATATCCCATCAAGAGCAGAACAGTATCAAGAAGGAAACAATTAGAAGAATAATCTACGACAAGGCCTTAGAGGGAGTCCTGGAGACAGCCATACAATCTACAAAGCAGAGCAGCAACTAGAAACTGGGGCTTAGCTCTCCTGAAGAAATAAAATTTGTGACAGATAGATAGAATCAGCGGTTACACCAACGATCAACAACAAGTTTGGATGCAAATCCCTCATCATCTTATTGAACCGCAACAAAGGATACAAAGGTTCTGTTGGGTCGTCCGTCTCTAGAAGATTTTTTTTTGGATGGAGAATAACAAGAGCCAAAATCCCAGATGGTAGTATTCTTTTTTATAATTTCGTCTGACAAGAGAGAGTCAGGTCCTGATCAATAATTTTTTTTTGCATAAAAGTTGTCAACAAGATGGCTGCATTTTTCTAACTGTGAAAAATGAATTTTTGTTTTGATTATTTCCTAAATTGTAGGAAACATTTGTTGTTCGAAATTGTTTAATGACTTGTTTAGTATGAGAGGATATTTTGACGTGTTTCTTTAATGTGTATTATATTTATAATATGCGTATTTATATTGTATATATGTATATATTATCTGGACAAGGCTTAGTTAGGGAAACTGATCTTTACACTAACAGCGCAGCTCGAAAGGTGAAGAACTTTAAGTTAAGAGAAAAGATTGTTTATCTTGTTCTGATGAAAGTATTTGTGTTTCATTAGTATTAATTATATCCAAAATTGTTATGATTCATCAGTGATCCTGTTTCTATTTCAGGGTTGCAGACCCTAAAGAATTTATAAGAAAAGGATGATGGAGATGTCAAACATGAACATTTTTTGTGCTTGGAATAGAAGAAATCTGTAATATAAGTTTTGCTCTGGTACGTGGCTGGGTTTTCCCCCCAAAAGTTCAAGGGTTTTCATACAGTCCCATACCGAATAGAGTGTACTTGCATGTTGTGTTTTTTACGAACTTTAGCGGAAACATTTTTTCTTAGCTAAGATTGATTAATTAAATTTGTGATAGACTGATAGTTAATTTGATTTGCTTCGAGAGTTGGTGAATTGTGTGTCACTAAATAGAATAGCTTGATTTAACTTTTTGGTAGATTCCTACAGTCAAAGAATCTTCTTGTGCAAAATATTCGTTAACTGAGATTTGAGACTAATGACTGACTAATTTGAGTAATGTGTATTCATGTGTTGTGAATCATGATTTGCATCATTCTTGTATAATTATTGAGCCTTAGATATACACGACATCACAATGCTTTACAGAGTATCAACGTGCTGTCTTAACCTAGATCACCAGATCTTTCCCCAATCGAGCATGAGTGGGATATCATTGGATGTGATGACTCCAGTGTCATCTACAACTGTATTATCTGTCCATGTAATGACCGAACAATTGCAACACCATCTCACAAATTGACATCTGGCAACTGTACAACACAATGCATGCACATTTGCATTCAAAATTCTAGCGATTACACCAGTTATTAATTTGGGAATTGATTCCTCAGTTTTCTGCCAGGAAACAGCACCTTTACTCCTGATACCAGCAGCAGCCCAGATCGCTAAGCAGGATATAGTTAGACCGGAAACTCTTGCACAGGAGAGACGTTTGACTGAAGCTCTCGAGAAACAAACAACTGCTAAATGTCTGATTGCGACCAAATATTCCTAAATTTTACGATGTGACGGGACCTATCCACATCCTTTCATTAATTCTCTTGGGGAAATACTTCTTTAATTGTTGTTTGAGTTTAAAACCGCCTTCCATTGAGAGAACTTGATTTTATGATATATAATTTGAGTGATATTTAAATCCTAGCAATGTGTGCGTTTCACTTAGTTATTACACTATTATTAAAGTGAGATTAGAAAATTACTTTCATGAAAACTTGGTGCAGGAGAGAAGTTATAGTTTGGGTTATAGTCAACCCAGATCAGATGAGTTCTCTTCTATCAAATCAAAATTAGATAAGTGTTTAATTATTTTTCTTACGAGCTTAAGATAATGGTCTAAATTAAATTATTCTCTCAGTTTGTAATCTTTGATTGTTCATTAATTGAAATAAAAGTGATTATTTTTATTACAATTTCTGATGATTTGGTGTCTCAAACTACACCTGTGGCCATATAGTCACTATAAGTCTCACCCTACCTCTTGCCAAGTATCGCAGATCTTTTGCAAACTTCTTTCATGTTTGCTATAGGACTAAAGTCTGGACTAAACTAAAGTTTATTCCTCGGTTAAAGACAAAAAAGCTTTCGTGTGTCAATTGGTGTTATCCCCTTTACAAGAGAGGTGAATACAACACCAGCTAATTTCCTGAGACTTGTACGCCATTTCTGGAATGGTCTAAATGTTAACCCTTTGATTCATATAGATAACATTATTGTAATGTCTTCAACCTTTGAATAACTTGTAGAAGACTGGCAGTTAGTGTTTGAACAATATCTAAAATTCAAGTTACATGCCATTTGAATGAAATGCTATTTCGCGTGTGCCAATGTAAAATATTTGGACAATTACATTACAAGTTGAAAATCTGAAGTATAATCTGTCAAAATGTAAGCCAACGAACAATTCCTTCCATCAAATATGCATCAATTCTACAGACATGCAGTTAGTATCGTCGTTTCTCGAGAACTCAAGGCAACTGAATAATCTCATCAAAAATTGAATTGGAAGAACAAGCTGCATTTGTGAGCTTTTGAAAACCAGCTGGAATCATTGAAAGAAGAAGCCCATTTTTCTCAGAACAGAGACGAATTATTTCCGTGTGGATTTCTTATCAAAGGACAAGGCGAGGAAGAGCACACTTCGTAGAATGTCTTTTGTTAACTTTTACGTGAACAAATAGGGACTTATAAAAATATCACGGTCATATAGATGCGGCTTCAAATGGTAGACTGGATGGATGTGCCTAACAAATACAGTCGCATAATTTGAAGGTTGAATGAAGCATCGGAATAGTTAACGTTGTTGAAGATATGTTGTCTCGCCTTACTTGTGAAACCTGTACTGTTAGGATTGACTTGCCATAAGAAAATCAAGTCAAATCCGAGAACAATTAAAATATGAGGATTTAAGAAAAATTATTGACTTCTTTGAGAGAGGTCCAGGATGAATGAGAGAGTGAGTGAATATTAGCGTCATACTATTCAGCTACTCGAAGGCTTTTGATGACGGGTCTAGTAATTTTGAACCACGTCAAGTGACGAGAACTACACCTGACCTGTTATCCCTTCTTCTAACTTCCACACCACACCAACGTAAGGACATTTGTACCTCAAGATATTTATTGTGTATGAGACTTCTCTGCATGGCGGATCTTCTGCGGTACCAGACTCGAAATTATGACATACAAGCGACGAATTCATTGCCTTGGTCACTAGGCTACCATGGCCCCAAAGGATGAAAGCTATTTAATTGGATCAACTGAGGTTACATTATGTCTTAGGGAATCTAATATCGTTATGCTTAAGAATATGAATATGAAGAGGCCCAATTGATATTTCCTACCCAAGAACGTATAAAAGTTTGGTAAAAATACCACGCTGAGAGCCAACTGCTGGTTATTATAGGCATCTTCTACAGACCTTATTACACGTATACGTATTGGAATCAATTTCTCTTTCAAGCAATCCTTTGGATCGATTTTGTCCTCTTGCCATGGCAGCTGCTTCATACAACTTTTTCCCAGTGAGCTGAAAAAATTGCTCGAAATTCCACCCAATGGGACTCTCCAGCTCCTTATGTCATAAAGAAGATGACGGTGAAGATTACACCTTCAACTTCATCAAAAGCATCATAGATGACGTATAATATTTTAATGGTGTTTGATCTTTTAAACAGAATGACGCTCTTTTTCTGTTTACGACCTCCAACCAAAGTGCATGAGAAATAAAAGAAATAATATTGTATTTTCATTTTCCGAAGCAGAAAAATTGACGAATAGTTTTTCAATGTGCAATCTTCACTGTGTGACCTCTTGGCTGACGTCAGAGCGTATCGTTTTGTTAACGGCAACCTCCCAGCTGCTTGCAAGGGTTGTTTTCAACAGACTCGACTTGTTCCGAGACATGCGTGTGCTTCTCATTATTACTTTCCTAGAATGTGAAACTACACAGCTCATTTCGTTAAACTTGGTGCTGAGGGTAATTCAAAGAAACCAAACAAAAACCTGCTAATTAAACTTTTTCTTTGGAAATGATTAAAGAATTTTGGCTCCTGACTGTTTCCCACAACAAACATGAAGATGAAGAATTTGAATTGTTCGAGAAGAATATTATGGAAACACACTTGAGCGATTCACTGTCCTCTTTGTAAAAGCATTGGTCCCATTTTCGACGGAGCAGTCATTTTTCCTTTTATTATACACGATCCATATTTCTTTTTCAACTCATCTTCTCAAGTCATTCCAAATAAGTCCTTTCATAAATATTTTTCAAAAGAGTTTCCAAGAGAGTCCTAGTTTTCATACCGCAACAGCGTTTGACACATTTGAACATCCGTGTCCAGCCCCGAGTCAGGTGACCTTCACCACTAGGCTACCGTGATTTTCCAAAGGTAGGAACGGAAGACAGAAATAGGAAGCGGTAACTCGAGGAATGAAACAAAATATCTTCCATTGGGATACATCAAATGAAACAAAAGCAATTCAAAACAGAATGTTATTTTTTCAAATCCGTTACATATTTGGCCTTTGTATACACGGCCCCAATTTTAATTAGTGGCACCATCTAGTGGTGGCATTCGCTACTAAATTTTTGACGCTTCAGTTGATTCGATTCAAGCTCTCATTGCATGCTGAATATTGTCAACATTTCAATTGGTCCAATGCAGGCTTTCAGAAAACTTGAGCGGGAATCATGTTTGGCCTTACGAGGAGGGTCTTTAAGCCGATAATAGAATACAAAGAAGTCAAACAACAAAATTTTCAGAAATACTCGCATAATTAAATAATTATTTGAGAGACTGCAGTGCAAAAGTTATGTGGATAAAAGCCTTTTGATTCATCTGACATTAAAATATTTAAAAATATCCAAGAGAAATGGAAATCTCCTGAAGTATAAGTGGTAGTATTCTATTTTACTTTCAATTAATAAAGTCTTTAAGAATGAGTAAAAAATTATGCCCCTGTGATTCATTTATGTGGATGAAAACTGTATTTATTTCGGATTTGAGTTGAGTTCAGTTTCGGTTGATTATGAAATAAAAATAAAAAATACACCTGACTCTTTAGGAAAAAAGGAGAACTCATATTAAAAACACAGTTTGAGATAAAAAAATTTTGAGAGCGAAGTGTTCTGGTGGCAAATTATGAAAAAAATGCATTAATCTTTTTTAAAGAAATAATTATAAATAGTTGACTTTCCTCGTAGTAGTCTTTTCTGCGCATTTTTTCATTTACATCTCTGCATTTCTTAAAATTTGAGTTCAGAGACAAATTAGAAACATTAAAGTAAGAGTTCATTGAGGGTAGGCGAACTGATAGTGATTGACAGAATGAGTAATTATAAGGACAAAACACAAACATTCCATTGGAATGGAGACATAGGAAGAAAAGTAAAATAGAATAAACTATTCGGTATAAAAAATCTTTACAAATTTTCTTTGCCTATCGGTCCATTTCACTAATTGTTGACGCATCTGTACAATAGGAATATTATCAATTAGGCATTAGGATTCGTGATTTTATTGTTCGAATGCACTTCATTTTATAGTTGTTGTCCCACGCGCGCCAACGTCATGCGCACTAATGCAAATATTCTCTAAAGGATGTACCGGAAGACGAGAATTTTCTGTGGAAGAACTAAGCGAGAATTTTATCTCTGTAATATGCTGAGGTGAGCAATAATAGGACTCCAACACTTTGAAGCTCACAATCATAAAATAATTAAAATTTGCTGCGCTTGTAAAAAGCTTATAGTAGTTTATTAAATAAAAAGTAAGAAAAAAGGAAACAAGCGTAGCTGGTCCGTCCTTGAAGTAAAACAACAAAAACAACTAAAATAAACAACAGTCATTTAAATTTTTTTACCATTTCGAGTTGTTTTTGATAAGTTGCACAGCTGAGATTCGCCTCAATAAGGGAGTGACCTCCATTGAAAACCGCGCAAATCACAAGACCTAACGAGAACATGTCACTGAGAGGGCTGCATTTCGAATGATTTTGAACTTCAGGAGCTGTATAGTCCAAATCCGGCTGTCCCATCTTTGGTAACTTGGAAGTGAATGCTTGGCAAGGCACCGGCTTCTGTCGGGGGAAAGAAATTCAATAAATAAGCTATGTTACTTAAAGAACATTAGAACAAATTACTTAAAGAATATTAGAAATTATTAAATTCAAATGTACCTCGCTTAGTACTATTAATTGGTTCTTAGAAAATATTGCATTAAATGAATCCGCATTAAGTGATATATTATTTCTTTGGTTATAGAAAATATCTATAGTTTATGAAACTTCCAAGAGCCTTCTCTTGGCAGTCGAGTTTGTACATATGCACTCTCACAAATCAATAAATACTTCATTTGGACCTTGACCAATAAGCAGTGTACCTTTTGGCAGTATTATTTTAGGGGTACATTTTGGCATTTCCAAACCACATCATAGCGAATCAATCAGTACTAAGTGAAATTTATTTCTCAAATTAATAATCATACTCTAGCGTAGTAACACTTTCTGTATTTGTACTTTGCTTTTATAAACCATGTATAAATTACAATTTAAAAATACGCTTAAGACAAACTTGTGTGATTGGGGCGTGTAAAATATCACTGGCGACAGCAAGAAAGGTCAATCGCCTTTTTAAAAATGTTTTTGGTTTTGGAGCATTGTAACGGGCCCCCTACTAATCCTTTTCCAGAAAAGTATTTCGTGTAAATATTGTTCTATTGAAAATTTTCTCCCGAGGAAGAAGACACGCTTGATGTAAATGAAGGATATGATATTCAAGCATTAACGTTTAGATACACTGAGTTTGCAGTTAGCTTAACCTTTAAAACGCCGCACTATCATTGAAACTAAACTTTGATAAATATCAAATGAAAATTGAAACATAAAATCTATAAAAGAAAAAAAATTGAAAAAAAAGTTTTTTTGTAAGATTTTCAGCGGGTTCCAAAAATGGAACATTGGCGGGTACCATTTAGTTTATTCACATGTTTTTTAAGAATACGACCAATGACATTTTAATTCAAAAATCAATTATTATATACATTTTTAAGAAGAAATCTTCACCAGAGGTGACATTAAACATTTCCCAACAGGGTTTCATCATTCACCCCCCCCCTTTTTTTAGGGGGGGGGAGGGGCATGATACCCGACAAACAATTGAAATGGGCCTTAAAAATCTAAAAATTAAAATGGGGGAAAAGAACTAAAAGTTTGAGTGTGGACGAGAAAAATTCATCATTTTTTCCCTGCAGAGTTTTTTAAATGTATCCTGATGGGGGGGGGGGCAGGTTTCCCGATGGGTGTCCCCTGTTGGCACCACATCTGAAGTAAACTTTTAAATATAAAACCAAAATAAAACAGATTAAGTTGAAAACATATAAACAGGGCATTTCAGAAAATTACAATCACTTATTAGAAACAATAAATTAAAACATCAATAGTACAATGAAATAAACAAATTACCTTCATTTCAAAATCCTTAAAGCTAATAGTATAATAAAATAAAGAAAAACACATAGAAAAAGACAGACTTACCAAAATTCTTTAAAATGGGAAATAGAGTCAAAATATATTATTGTATAGAGTATAAATATATATATACGTCCTAAACTATTTTTACTGTCCATGTATAGCTAGGAAAACATTTATCAAGCAATCTTTTTTCGCACTCGAGGCATTTTTTCGTTGTGCTCTGACATACATGAGGTATTTCATCATCATCTATGCTTGCAGAAATTTCGATTTTGCCACATACATAATAGTGGTAGAACAGACTGAAAAGTATTTTCATCGATATCTTCAACTTCAGTCAAATACCAACTTTCTTCTAGGGGAAACTGACAAATATCAATAGGTTCTTCATCATCTGATTGTGTATAAAAATATTCCAAAGTATCTACAGTATGGAATGGCTTTGAATGCGTCATCTTATCAGCGTAATGGATATTCACTAAATGACAAAACACAAAATTAATATAAGACCATATTACGTGACGTTCCTCTCCAAATAAGACATACGCTTCATCTAATTATCAACAAACGCACGTAGTAGTTTTGCTGCAGCTGAGAAATTCACTTGAGATTGTCCAGAAACGGTTGAAAGGGAGGGGGGGGGGAGTTGAGAGAGGGAACCGAAACGAAAGTCAAGCCATAAATATTTTCTTCCGACACATACTATAAGTTTTTAGCGTTCAGAAATCTTTTCCCACTCTTCCTCGAACTGTAAATATAATAACTGCATTGTGTGAAAAAGTATACCTTTACACGCCAATGTTCTATTTTTGGAACATTGAAATTTCAAAACAGATAGGGGAAAAAAATAACGATATTTTATTATATCTTGCATTTTATAGTTAAAATGATCATTTTTAATTACTATTACCATATAATAAAAATATTTTTTAAATTTTGAATTTTATATAAAATTTTGAATTTTGCTCGATCAAAAGTAGAAAAAAATGCATAATTTAGAATTTTTTCTCATATACACTATTTAATTTAGCAACAGAATTCAATTTCAAAAAATTAATCCATATTTTTTGTGTTCAAAATAATTTTTACGGAACAGTATGAATAAAATTGAGTTTTTCAGAAAATTTCAAAATGGATGTTCCAATATTGGAACATTGGCGTGTAAAAGAAAGTAGTCGAGAGTTACTCAACGATTAATTGTTGAATAATTAAGTATTGTTAATTGACGATTTAGTCAATAAATTGGATAAGATTAGTAACGACAAGATGTCAAATAGCTGAGAACGGAATTAAGATAATTTAGACCGTATATTACCAAAACTTTCTAATATATATATATATATATATATATATATATATATATATATATATAATATATATATATATATAAGTTATTCGTATTATAAGTAAATATTAAGTATCCCTTCTTCCGCTCCTACACTTTATAAAAGGCGCATCATCTGCCTTGGGAATTAATTGATAGAATAATAATATAGATTATGGCTGATCTTTATTTTAACCTCCAAACAAGTGACTGCATGAGTATCGTTCTTTCAATCGGCTGCGGTGGCCTCGTGTGAAAGGTAGCCGGCGTATCAAGAGTTCGAGTCTGGTACAGTTCAAGACCCACCGTGTAGGGAGGCGATGCACGTAAAATCTATCAAAGGTCAAACGTCGTCCCGTCGATGTGGTGTACAAGTTGGGAGAGATTCAGGTGTCGTCCTCATCACTTGACCATGGTTTAAAATGACCAGGTCCATCTCCAAAAGCTATCGAGTAGCTGAATAGAGCGACGTTAATATTCACTCACAAGTTGATCGTTTTTTCAAGCAAAAATCCCAGATTTTGCACACCATGGCTATTGGAAAGCATATATTGGAAGAAATAAGCACTCTCTCTCTCTCTCTCTCTCTCTCTCTCGTGATAAATAATAAAGAATTTCTTCATTGGCTTATACGTAAGTTGATATCTAGCATACCGGTTGTATCCATAAAAATCCGATGTTTTTACCTGGAAATCATTATCGAAATCAATTCAATGGCATCCACCCATAATTTAAAGTTAACGGCTCTTAACAGTAAAAAAAGTTTAAGTTATATATATATATATATATATAAATTCCATTTTTTAATTCTTTCTGGAAAATTAAGTTAATTTTTTTAAAGAAATTGAAATGCCACCAGAGAAAATTATTTAAATTATATATAAAAGAGGCACCTTAGAAAAAACTGAGTTAGTAAAACTCTCATAAAAGAAGGCCCTAAAATTATTCTAAATAAGGAAGTATTCAATTTACGAAGAAATGTACTCCCATTTACAAAAATGAAATTTTTTTAATCGTTTCAGTACAGCCACATATGTAATGAGACTTTGTTGTAATAATGATGCAGAAAATTATTTGATTCCAATTATTTTTATATAAAACAATCAATAATTAACAATTAATATAGATTAATTTAATAATTAATTTCTGTTAATAATTGAAAGAGTTATTAACGAAAGGAATAATTTTGAAACCTGACTGAATATTGGAAACTACGCCACCATTGAAACCAATTTCCACATGTGGACTCGACCAACTAATACTCCTGACAATCATATGGACATGTATAAATGGATTGTAATTTTTAATAATATTTAAAGGATTTTTAGTAGGGTTGTTTTTTTATATTTTACGGTAGAATAAATGTATATTATATAAAAGTTTTTTTTTCTCTAATGGGGCTGCGGATATATATATATATAATATATATATATAAATATATATATATATATATATATAATATTGGTATTTTGTACCTTTGCGGACTTAGTACATTCCCCAGGTGCCGATATCTCTTTTTAGTGCGGCACCATATATGCGATACCAATTGCTGCAGGTAATTTTTGACGCCCAGTTTTCTCCCCAGAGGGAGGCACCTGAAATCTGAAGATGCGAAATTGCACTTAAGAATTTAATTTTTCCACAAGCCACCAAGCCAAACGGACACTCAAGTGATTTTTTACATGCCGCATAATCATGCGACATGACTGCTGTCGATTTTCTGCATCATGAAAATCTACCGACTTAGGCCGGGGTCGAACCCGCAACCTTAGGTGCAAAAGGTCAGCGACAAACCAACTACGTCACTCAGCCATCTATATTAAAAAAAGTAATATCTATAAAGAATATTATCTATAGAGCATATATGATTGGTTGAAGCAATTTGAAACGTCACTCTCGTGCTGTTTTGTTTGGAAACTGAATTCGTGTTCAAGTAGCAATTACGTCACGTGATACAATTCAATTTCAGTTATTGCTCGACGAGAAGATATAATTTTCGAAATAATGTGCTTAAAATTCTACGAAAATTAGTTCAAATTCCATCCTGCTGTTTCTATAATAAGAAAATGAACACGAAAACAGACAGAGAAATAATTTTAACACTGGAACGTCCGGGATTTTGATTCCCCTTAAACGTCCACCGCTGTCATTTTGACTCCGCGATGTAAAATATTTAAAATAATTGTAATAACAGCGGGATTTGAGTTCATTAGAGTTTAGTTTTAATACTTTTTAATATTATTTCATCTAATTACCAAAAATTATATTCCTTTATTTCATAAAAAACTGCCATTACGTTTCGCGAAGCCAAAAATTTCGAATCGCTCATCTGCCAGGAACATTACTATTCTTCAGTGCCACCCCTAGCAACATACATATCAGGATTGACTGAAATATTATCAATTCCATCAGCACTTTCTTCAGATTCTTCCAAGTCCCTTTCACTTCTTCTTTTGTCTTCATCAGAATAGAAATTAGAGCAAGGCAGCTAAGGTAACCACTATGGGATTCATTCTGAGAAACCTTTTACAACAAATTAGCAATTTTATTACGAGTCTCAACTTTTCTATGAGTCATCATTTCAGGGGGCCTGCTCAGCAGAAGATTTGAAAATCGAATAAATTTTATTTTAACAACAGCTTTCCTATGTTACAAAATTCTATGGAAAGAAACACTTAGACACAAACATTTTAGAATAGCAGACTCATTTCTGCTATGAACCGAATAACACTGCATTCTAGTTCAAATACATGTGCGATATTACTTCCGGAAATTTGTTTTACTAATGTTATCTACTTAGTCAACTATCTTTTGCTGAACAAAAGCTATTTTTCTGACAAAAAAATTAGCGCACCAAGAAATAAATGCGGGACCATGACAAAACTTGGCATGAAGGTACATGTCGGGGAGAAATGCAATGGATTAGAAATGCAAAGTGATTGCGCATTACGTATAGCCGGTAGAGGGCATTTTACGTCATTCTCCGTGCAGTATAAAACCGGCAACCAAAGCTTGTTTGAGAGTGCTGAATCGTTTACAAAGAAAGCGTTGAGGTAGACATGCCAGTATGCCGTTTTCGAAGACAATATGAACAGCCGTCGCAGTTTCAGATGGGGAGAATCCTCGACATGATGGAAGCTGGGTTGTCAGCTAGGCGAGTAGCTCGTCAAATAGAACACTCTGATTGTGCTGTAAGGAGGTGTTGAGACCAGTGGATCCGAGAGATTTCATTTACAGGAAGACCAGGCTCAGGACGCCCTCGACAGATCAGTCATTGAGAAGACCACCACATGGATAGAAATGCACGTGTACAGCCAACATCTTCATTAGCCGCCAACCAGGCACAGGTAGCACCGTCACTAGGGGTCCCTGTGTCTTCTCGAACCGTACGATGGCGCTTGGCTGAAGGACATTTGGGATCCCGGCACACATTACGTGTGCTGCCCTTGACGCCCACCCATCGACGCCTCCGTTTGGATTGGTTCCGCGCACGAGGAAACTGGACTGCAGTGGAATGGAACCAGGTCGTCTTTAGCGACGAATCCAGATTCAATCTCAGCAGTGATGATAATCATGTTCGTGTGTAGAGACCCCGTGGTGAACGTCTTAATCCTACCTTTGCTTTACAGCGACACACCGCTCCCACAGCTCGTGTGATGGTATGGGGTGTCATTGCCTACAATACACGGTCACCCCTAGTATTGATCCGTGGCACCATGACAGCCCAGCCGTATGTTCATGATATCCTGAAACCACATGTGTTGCCACTTATGCAACGACTCCTAGGAGCCATTTTGCAACAAGACAATGCTCGGCATCACACGGCAAGGGTGTCACAAGACTGTCTCTACACTGTTACTGCCCTTTCTTGGCCTGCCTAATCCCCAGATTTGTCTCCAATCAAGCGTATCTGGGATCATTTGGGACGACGAGTTGAGAATCCCACGAGTTTGAACGAACTAGAGGCAAGGTTACAGCAAATATGGAACGAAATATCCGAAGACATCATGCAGAGCTTGTATACAACTCAATGCCCGATCGTATCGCATTGTGAACTATTGCTAGAGAGAGGTCAACAGGGTATTAAATAATGCGTTCTTTTGCCTTTTTCTCTGAAATAAATGAACCTTTTTTTCTTTGATTTTCTAATCGTTTACTTATATCAAAGTAGTCATCACGTATGCCAAATTTCGTTTCATATTGATGGATTTTTCTTGGTGTGCTAACTTTTTGTCCATGAGTATATATGCTCAAGAGCCAAAACATTATAACCACCCCTACATTTTGCACTGAACTCGCTTGGATGACGTGGAAGGCACGTAATCAGGTGGAAGTGGTATTTAACTGCTGCCGAAGAGTCTGAAGAATCATTTTTTCGCTTACTTCTGTGTGTGAGGGGAAAGTCTGAGAATCTAAGTGACTTTGATAGAGGGCAGATTGTAATGGTTCGAAGCCTTGGAACAAATATTTTAAAAACTGCACGAATCGTGGGTTGTTCGTGATCTACAGTTGTTAGTACTTATGCAAAGTGTATGAATGGCGGTGAAATCAGCAGTAGACCACATGGTGTTGGACGTCCACACGCTATCAAAGAAAAAGTTCGTCGGAGACGGTCTCGCATGGTGAAGCAAAACCGGAGCCAGGCAGTGGCTCAGCCGACAGCCCAATACAATGTAGGGCCAAGTACAGTAGTGTCGGAGCACACTGTTCAGCGGACACTGTTGGATATGGGGCTACGCAGCAAACGTCCCACTCGTGTGCCTTTACAGACCAAGCGTCATCGCCAATTTCGAATGCGCAGGGCCGGGGAACATCGCGACTGATCCATGGATCAGTGGGAGAGAGTTTCCTGGTCAGATGAATCAAGGATTGTCATCCATCCCGTCGGTGGCTCTGTCAGGATACGCCGTCTTCCAGGTGAACAGTCGCTCCCTCAATGTACAGTAGGTCATACACAGGCCTGTGGTGGCGGTATTATGCTTTGGGGGACGTTCTCTTGGGCGTCTCTTCGATCCGTGGTTGTGGTAGAGCAGACCATGAATGCTACAGGGTATCTGAACATCATTGCGGGCCATTTGCTCCCTTACATGGCCTCTGCTTTTCCAGCTGGAAATGGAATGTTCCAGCAGGACAACGCCCCATGTCACAAGGCTAAAATTGTGTTGGAATGGTTCCAGGAACATGATGCTGAATTCCAGTTAATCTGATGTCCACCTAACTCAACGGATTTCAATCCAATAGAACACATTTGGGATGTCATGGGACGGCAGCTCAGAGCTCAAGGACCACCAATTCGCAATATCTCGGATTTGCGTGACCGTTGCTTAAACATCTGGTACAATCTGTCTCCGGCCATCTACCAAGGACTTGTGGCATCCATGCCAAGCGAGTTGAAGCTGTGTTGCACGCCAAAGATGGGATAGGTGGTCATAATGTTTTGGCTCTTGAGTGTATATATATATATATATGATCAAAACTTCTCTACAAGAGAGAGATGAATTAACATTAATACTTTAAAGAATTGCAATTGCAAGATATCAAGACAACAGTATTTAAAAGGATATATGAAAATTTCTCTGTATATATATATATATACATTTTGCTTTAATTTTTTACAGAAGATACGGAAAGTTTATATAAAAGATAAGAATTATTAAAATTGTGTCATCCTTATTGCCTTATTGTGACCCAAATCCAGCCTTATTGTGACCCAATAGCTAATTCCCGAACCGTTCGGTTTGGATATGCATTTCCAATTCGAAAAATGTTTTAAAAAAGTTAAAGTATGTTTTTACGTGCTTTTCGAACCAAAAAACCCATTTACAAAAAATTACAAAAATTAAATTTTTATACGGTCCCCAGGTCATATTACTGGTATTTAGGAAACGATGCTGTAAAAAGTTTCATTTTATTATGATAAAAACTGACCGAGTTATTCCTACATAAATTTGAAGCATCAGAGTTGCTCAGAAAAGGGGTTCGTATATAAATTGAGTTTAGAGAACAGTAATTCACTATCTACAGAAAGAACAAAAAAAACACAATAATAATATTAAAATATCATAGTAAACATCATAGATTGACAATTTTTATTGCTGTATGGCAAACTATAAGAATTAAATTAAAGAAATTCAACTTGTACCGAAAAGATTAAAAAACAGCTTGTTTTAGCAAATAGCAGCAAAATAATACAGGATTTGCCGTTCAAATTATAGCATAATGTGGAATGATACGCCAATCATGAATCAGGGGCTTTTTTATATCAGATTGACCAAATTAACTTAAATAATGGTGAAGGCACGAGGTGTGTCACGAGACAAGGGAATACGTCTATGACAACTCCCAGTCTTATACAAGCGATGAACAGCACGGCAATTGTACAATAAAATGGATGTCTTCGAGTGGGAAATTTAATGGCATAAAGACTTGCCACCTCTCTCTTATTTCGATTACACTGCCCATAAAACAGTACCATTTCGCAGTATTCTTCATTTGTATACATCTCGTTCTCGCATACTAGAATTCGTAATATTAGAATATGACTGTATGCAATTGCAAGCGACTACACAACATATTTTTAAAGTTCGTCATGATCAGCAAAAACGCAGCAAATCAGGCTGAAGCCGCAGCATATAAGTCTATTTTTTGGACTTGCTTTTGAAATGTTTTCTTCTAAAAACGATTTACATGAAACTGATATGCAAGAGCGAAAGTTTCCTGGAAGAGTTCCAACTAATTTCACTTTGGCGGCAGACTTCACTTACGTTCTTGAAAATTGCCAAGAAAATTTAGAAAATATATGATTTTCAAGTTCCATAACTCGGCCAGTTTTTATCGTAATAAAATGAAACTTTTTGAGTTTACTTTGTTTTTGTGTACTGCATATTTTACTAATATAAGGTGATAGGTCCTAGAGACCGAATAAAAAATTAATTTTTTAAATTTTTTTGTAAATGGGTGTTTTGGTTCGAAAAGCACGTCAAAACATTCTTTACCTGTTTTAAAACATTTTTCATATTGGAAGTGCATATCAAAACCGAACGGTTCGGGAATTAGCTATTGGGTCACATTAAGGCTGGACACCCTTTATATTTTAAACCATTTTAGAGCATTTGAGTAAGATATTCTGTTTGATGAAAATAAATGAATACTTTTTATGGCATATATTTAAATTGATTGGTACAAACCAACCCTTGCGAGTGATATTGGAATTGTAGTAGGAAAAAAAATGCAAGTTATTTGTAACGGTTTTCAAAGCAACTTCCTGCAAAATCTTTAGTCATTTTGTACATTTCTTAACTTGCAGTAAGAATAATGCTCGTAATTACTGAATAAAAATGATTAAAAAAATGTTTTTATTCCCTAAATCACTGAAATAAAATACCTGATACTCTCTTTTTAGCTCTAACATTCCCCTGTGGCTCAAAAGCCTTTTGAAATCTATTTTTTACTCATTTATCAAGTATTCGTCGATGGCATTTCAAAGAACAAAGCACATGATAAATTAACGCAGTTCCGCTGCAAATCATAATTCATTCCTCTTTGTTGCTTTTCAACTGAGCTCATATTTTAAATGAACTTAATTGATTGTGATAAACTCTAACTGTCTTTAATCAAACTTTATTTGAAACTAAAAGATCTTTTTGAAAATAATTGAAAACAGTCAAGATAAGAGAGATGCCTAATCCTGTCCTTCCAATTTAAAACTCGCGTCATTGTAACAGATATTATACGCATTTTGAAAATTCCCCTCTTAATAATTGATATGTCATCCAGTCTTTATTCAAGTACACTTCACCCTGACATTTTACTAAATTTTTCATGAATTGAGGAGGAAACATCCAATAGTTTTCGCAAAGCTGCATGTCAATCTCTAGTATAGCTGAGTGGGCCTTACATCCAAATTCCTTCTGGGTCCCTTTTCAGATATGAAAGCCCTGTTACGGGAATAATTCATTAGTTACGCATGTCGGGAGCTCTATAGCTTGGGGCCCCGTATCATTCATACGGCTGATATGGTGATAGCTACGCCCCTCTAAAGTCAACTCATACTTGTATTGTGAAGCCGAAATAATATTTTAACGGTGTATTTATATTCAATTAATTTCTTTAAATTCCAATCCAATGGCATGAATGTAAATTTGAAACACACACAGAAAAATTAAGTGTTAACTGCAGAAGTAAAAGAACATCGAGAATAATTTTCTTTCTTAAAATTAAAATAAGTGATTTGAAAATTGGAGAGGAAAATAAGAGGCCTATTTTTTATTTCCACTGAAATGCGATTGGAAAGTTATGCAAAGCGATGCGGAAGTACATAATTGAAAAGTCTATTAACCAGTCATCTGATGAGGATGACACTTGTGATAAATTTTCAAGTTGAGATCCATTTGAAATCAATTCGAGAGTCTGCGATGCCTCAATCCATCTACAATCTGCTATGACACCACTGGATTACCACAGTCTCCTGGTGCTGGGCACATCTTAAAACTAAAAACTCTAGAGTGAAAATTTGACTTGATGAAGAAGACTGTTGTGGAAAATATGTTTATTGATGTGTGTTAAATCGAACAACATCTTACATTTTGAGACCCATTAAAATATTTTGCTTATCATTTAACGGTGGCACAAAATAATAGGCCTGTAATCTCTCAGGATTTTAACAATACAATAGAAAAACATATGACAATAGAATATGTATGCTAATTACACTAACGGGGGGAAAATCCACACAAAGAAAGACTTATGTTAGATAAACGGAATTTGGTAGGCATGAATTGAAATCGATGTCATCTTTCAGATGTATGTTTATTCATCTGAAAGATGACATTGATTCAATTTTCGAGTCTAGCTCTTAAGTGTGGTACTACTATTGCCCCTCAGAACTTGCAAATCAGGGTTGTCTTAAATGCGTGCTGTAAAGTTTGTGAGCATTATTTATCTGTGAAATTTGACGTATTGAGTTGATGTTAGTCAAGAATGCCTTTAAGAAAACGAAGAAGCCATTATCAACAGTTCACCAAGTTTGAACAAAATGGTGCACTAGAGCTACGAAAAGGTGGATTTTCTTTCAACGATATTGCAGAAAGGCTTGGCCGGAATGCATACATTATGCAGGATTGTTGGGAGCAGTGGTCAAGGAATGATACTTCTTCAAAAAGACTGAGATCCGTAGGCACGTGACTCTACTGAGAAGGAAGACCACCATGTTCGGCGTACGGCTGTGGCACATTGTATGGCGTCTGTGGCAGAAATTTGAGATCCATTCGTTACTACAGAGAAACAATGAACTTCTAGCAAACTGCATCCAAAAATTGGTACTTGGGTGAGTACTTGTGCCGGCTCTGTTGCGATTCCTTTTTCTCCTCTAAATGTAAAATCAATGGATAGTATAGAAGGAAAACTAAATAGTTTTTTGTAAGAAATACAAACCAGCCAAAAGATAAGGGTTTTAATATGCAGAGAGAAATGCTGTTCTCATGCTACGTATCTTGAGTTCATGCAATTTATTTGAACTAAATGGTCCCCCACATACTGATAGTTGGGTTGTGTTTTTAAAATTGCATGTAGCTGAATAGTCATGGTCGCAATTCGTTATTTCTAGGAGATGGAGCCGTTAAGAGGCGCTGATATACATTAAGTCTGGCGAGACCCATTTGTTGGTGTGCAAGTTTGGAGAGGGAGTGCAAGATCACTTGAACATGAGTCAAAATGACACCATCAAAAGATTTCATGTAATTTGACGTTAATACCTAATCCGTTCTTAAAATTCCTGTTACAAGAAGAAAATGAAAAAATAGGATTATGCTTTTAAATTGAAATAAAATTGCTTTTAAACAAGAGGTAATTATAAATTACACTCCTGGACAAAAAAATTAGCTCACCAAGAAATAATTGTGGGATCGTAACGAAACTTGGCATGAAGGTACATGTTGGAGAAACATGCAAATGATTAGAAATGAAGCGTGATTTTGCATCCCGTATAGCCGGTTCGCTGTCGATACTAGCGAAGTAGAATCCAAACTGACAGCTGTGCTTATACATATGTGACACAACTACTGATGATAGCATTCTTGATGCAGTTCGTAATATAAGTGCACGCTTATTATCAAGTAAATATTTTTAGTTAGTATAGTTTTATTCCCAATTTTGCAATTGGAGTTTTTATATGCCGTGTGTACTCTCATAGACTAAATTTTCACTATGTACTCATTAAAAATTTTTTTGAATAAGTAATGAGGAATCACTTGATTTTTTAAAATTAATGTTGCCTTTAAAAACTGCACGAGAGTTACTAGCGACGAATCTCGTTATCTTGAACCAAGATTAAGTGACTCTTTAAACTGCACCAATGCACCCAAACTAACCTTATCCCCTTAAACTCACCTAACTATTTTAACTACCAATCTTCTAACTACTACAATATCCCTCGTGAAAGCCTTAAGCCTTGGCACAGAATCAGCTCTTCTCCATGGCGGGTCTTCAGTGGTACAAGATCTCAAACCCACGACTCACCGGTTACGAGCTCATGATCATGATCACTAGGTTATCGCGATCACGTGGAAACACATAGAGCTTTTCCTCCTTAACTTTTATTACCCTTAACGCACATACCAGTGACAAAAAGGAGAAACTTTTAGTCACTTCCCTGAATTGACTTAGATTAGAATGTGGATGAAATCAATGATAAAAACCGGATTGAAAATCAATTTTATTTAATTGGTTAAAATGCCACAGTACTCTATATGCACTCATTCTCTCAAATTAAGGATTATGGCAGTTTACACAAACAGATCTACAAAAGAACAAAAAAGTAAACATAAAACCTATTTATTTAACAAAAGTGCATAATTGGGTACATACCATAATACCCAAGAAACATTAGAGGGACTTGCTCCTTAAACAATTTATGAATACATTTTCCGCGTATAAAACTAACAATGTATGGTTTGTATGAAAATTAATAGGCATTTTGTTTGCTATGTGCTGCAATACATTCAGGTCAATGTATTGATATGCTGAGCACCAAAATTTCTAGCTGATCTTGAGGAAAACCATCCCATTCATTAATAAATGTTCCCCGATGCTCCGGAATAGATAGAAAAGTTGCAAGAGGCTGCGCGGACCATAAAACACACTGATGCCATATTTTTCTTCTAGACATTCTTTCTCGATATTTGCTGAAAGGATGGGTATTTTCACCGATAAAGAGAAAATCTGCCTTCATTGCACTCCTAAACAGACACGCATGTTATTACAAAATAACACATCTGTCAATATTCTGATACATGGAGCATGTCGTGTTTCTGGTTGGAGTACCTCAATCTATTCAACAGCCAAGGATAATGTAACCTCAAACGAGAAATCTAGCACGTCTGAAACGGTGGTGTACGCTGATATTTTCTTGGTTGTAACGGATATCTATTTATTTCCACATGAAGATACGATGCAAGTCCAATTGCATTGAAGGCTTGGATTCGTCAGAAAAAGTACTCACCATCGCTGTAAAAGTATCAATTAGCATCATGCTAATCAGGCATATAGACCATAATGTCATAAACTCGATATGCTTCGAAAGCGTGAAAAACTTGATTGCCTCCAATTGTTGTAACAGGTATGATATTGAATTTCGCTTTCTTGTTTTGTATAGTTATTACCGAAAATCGTTCATCTTACCAGTTATAATATGAAGAGCACCTATACTGAAATGTCTACTTACGTTTCATTAGAGGTCGCAGTACAGTAGGAAAATCACTTTCAAAGCCTAAGCATAACACTGCGCAATTTAAAATTGTATACATCGGTGGGGGACTACACCGTTAGTGCCGCAATGATTTCTTCTATGCACTACACTAATGCCCAGCTCCATCTAAATTCTCGTTAACGCAATCTGACGGTATATTTCAAATTGAAATGCGAACATTTTATTCCTGAAAATGTGTGTGATTGTGCTCAAAATTAAATTCTTGCTAGCATGTCATTCCGAAATGTCCTTTGTTTTTTAACATGAGTATGCTTAGTTTTCCTTGATAGAATGATACATGTCATAATATACAGAAGTAGTACAATACATGTCTAACTTCTCTATCACAGTTGTAATGTTTCATAGAATAGTTACGCATATGCGCAAATAAATAAATACTTTGAATGGTGCAATCCTCATAATATACAAAGCTACATTAACAAGCATTCTTTAATACAGAAATGCTTCATTCCATCATGTTTTTATAATAAATTAAATTAAGTATTTTTTAGATTTAATTTTTTTCAATTAATTTCAAAAATTTTTAGCTTTAAATGAAATATCTATAAGGGGAAGAATTACTTCCCCTGAAATAATCAGACAACAAATAAATACACCAAGTAAAAAAAAAATATGATTCAAATTACTATTGATGATATAAAAGATTCCAAGAATAAAATTTATTATGAGAGAAATATTTTAAAATTACTTGGTGAAACACGCACGCATTCATATACACCCAAAAAATTAAGCAGTCGAAATTTTGAAAGAATTTAGACACAAAAATAATTTGAAGGGTATTTTAATTAAAGTAAATCTTTTTCTTTAATTCTAATTAAAGTAAATCATTGTGAATTAGAATTAATTTAATACTGATAATATATAATTTAATACTGATAATTATAATACTGATATTGATACAAAAAATAAATCAATTACATTAGACGAAAACATTTTTGTTCTTCGAAAAACTAAAAATATAAATGTAAAACTATTCTAAAATAACTAAATATCTGATACAAATTAATTACAAAAATTGATTTTAATTTGGTTTGTTGCTATAGATCAACAAACTTCAATTTATTCACTCAGATCTATAAAATAGACTTTCAATGATTATCCATTCTTAATGTACATTGAATGATATTATTAAAGGAATACAGAGTGGCCCGAATTCATGATACAAACTTTAAGGGTAGATACAGGGCATTGTAACAAACATTTATTGTTTAGGAATGTATGGGCGCGAATGAAGCGGTGAGGGCAAACAGGAGAAATAAAAGAAGAGAGAAATTGAGTTATCATTTAGCCGCGTTGTTGGTAGTGGGCAGTAGTTGTCTAGTTGCCGTTCAACATGATGCATCTTAATAGGGGAAAGCGCCATTCACAATTGTGATAAGTCTACGAAGGAAGATTAAGTATGACGAAAATGTAGACATGCATTACATGTACGGCCGAGCAAATGGTAACAGCAGACATGCGCTACGAACGTATAACACGCAGTTTCGTGATTGACGAATGCCGGATAACATAATTTTTCAGCGGTTTCATCGTCAACTTCGTGAAGCACGTTTGTTCCACGTCACCAGACATGATGCTGGTCGACGAAGAGCTGTACGCAGTTCAAGCGGGGAAGAAAATACATTAAACGTTGTCGATGATGACCCAAGGGCAAGAGCTGTTGCTCATCACAAAGGTGTGAATTGTCAGTCCATTTGTAGAGTGTTGAATGAAAATCGCTTACACCTCTTCCATTTCCAGCGAGTACAAGCTTTGAATCCGTCAGACTATCTGCTTCGACTGCCAGTAGATGGTACAGCGATGCGCACTGCAGCTTGACTTAATAGTTCATGTGTTGAACAGTTATGACAAACATTACACTTGCCAACGATGCTTTCAATAAACACTTTTTCTTTCCTTTCGTCTCTTATTTTTGGCGATTTTGCCTCACCACGTTACCTGCGCTCATACATTCCTTTACAATAAATTATTGTTACAATGCCCTATACATTTTTACCATGCCATGTTTTACCTGCCCCCTTTAAGTTTTTACCATGAATTCAAGACCACCCTGTATATAAAAAATGGGATTCACCCAGTTTCATGGATAGCACAAATCTTACACCTTTCTGTTTACAATACTTAATGAAATCCTATAAAACATAATGGGTAAAATTTCTGAATATAATATTTATAAAAAGATTGCATATTTAGCGATCCACTGGAAAATGCATATATCATTCTCAAATCAAAGAATAGTAAACAATTTGATTCAATGATTTAAATACAAGTTCAAAGCTTGAAAAGTAAAGACCGTATTGTTACACTATTCCTAATCATGAAATTACTTTTATTGAAATAATTTTTAACTAAAACGGGAAGTAAAAACTAAAGTTCTAGTACTAATATGAAGAACATTTTTGCATTCTGTAACACTTATAGAAAAACATGGGGAAAAATTTTTTGGAGTATATTATTCTTAAGAGAAAGATGCTGTATACGCCCTTATGACTTGAGAAGGAAAGTAATTAATTCAAGAGAAAACTTTTGAAACTATGAATATTTAAATAATAATTGTTAACAAAGCATACTACTAATCTAAAAATAACATTTTAATCTGTACAATTTAGGATTTCTTTATGCAGATAGCTAAAAAAATAATTAATTGTATATTTTTGAAATGAATAGTATTTGATGAGATTATTATAATTTTTTAAATTTCACTGAATTACTTGAAAACCAGAAATATGTTGTGTGATGTAGGTAATTTCTAATAATGCTTCTAAAAATTGATAAATTTGTATAATACTTCTCCAATGATGTACTTTAATAATATTGAAGTTAAAGTTAATGTCGATGCTATTGGTCACACGAAGGCTATTGGTGACGGTAATTTTGAACCTCTCTCTCTGGAGCTGGCACCTCCTTCTCCTAACTACCACACCAACATTGATAGATTTACAGTGACACCAGGGCTAGAAGCCGGCCACGAGTTCGTGACCAAATGGAAGCTGTCATCAATAGAACAAGTTCAATGACATGTCTAGAAAATTAGCTTCATCAGCATTTTTGTTTGTGTGAAAAGGAATAAAAAAAATTATATTTCGTTTGAAATGCTTATTACCATCCAAATATGGAAAAAATAAACCAAGTATTATCATATTGCTTTTTAAAATTAAATTTAAACCTCTAGACAAGTCTAGCAAGTGCACTCTAAGGCAAGTCTGAAATCTGTATTCACTATTTCAATACATTAAAATTTTCTTTTAATGCAAGCTCAGTCAAGAAATTCAAATTCTCATAATTTATAACAATTTCAAATACATTATCTTTGTAAAATTGAGTAAATATTTAATATCATATATATTAATTTCAATAGAATTTTTTTCAATATCTAAATTATAAATAGATCAGAAACAATATAGACAGTTGTCTTCCAGAATTTTTTTACTTTTTTAATTATGGCAATTGAATTGTTTTTTATTACAGCCTATAGGATTTCATGAAGATTTTTAAACAATTTGTAACTGCTCTGAATGTAATAGGAATTTTGTAAACTTTAGGAATATACAAGGATATTTGAAATTATTATTAATATGCATTCTTAATTTCTTACAACATGCAAAAATGTGTGGTTCTTTATTCCCCTCTCACTAGTTGAAGATTTAATAAAAGTTGTATTATTTTCAAAATGTTTTATGTGAGCATTAAGTTGTAATAATATTTACATACATTAGCAAATTTACCTGGTACTTTATAAGTCAACAATTATAAAATTACATGGTAACAGCATATGTTGTTTAATATCTTTAGAAGTGATACTTTTATTAGTTCTAATGATCTGTTTTTAAGTTTATTGGGAATATTATATCTGAAATCTCCAAAAGAATCACACAATTAATCTTATATTAATAAAGATAGCCACAAAATATAGAAGCACATTTTAGGCTTAAGATTATGACAACAATGTTTCAATTCCTTATTCATCTATATTACTGGGCCCAAAATAATATTTACAAGAAAATATAGCCTTTTTTTTAATACAAGTGCATTTTAGAAACAATAGGTTAATATTAGAAATTAATTTTTAATATATATAAAAGCAAACCTCCAAACTATGAAAAAAGTAATCTATTTCCCCATGGTATAAATATTTCTTTTTTGTTCATAAAATAACAACAACATCAATTAATAGAAAAATTCTAAGAGTAGATCTTCTGTGAAATAAATTTAGTTTTAGTATGCGCGTCTAAAATATCCAACAGGATTTAGGTTTGGGAACTTAGATAGCTAGGATTATTTTCATGTGAAAACGTTTTTCATAAAAAGGGGAGTAGGGGGTGGGCGGTGGGGATGCTATCACATGAATTTTCAAAAAAAAGTATTGATTTTCACTTTTTTATATATTTTGAAAGTTTAAACCTTTCTGTTGAAAATAATATATGATAGATGGAAATACGGTAGTTAGGAGTATTACTATTTATTTCTTAAAAGGAAGCTACTTCTTGTTTCGCACATTCGAATGAGCTCCACTAGGGTACTTATCTTTCACCGTATATAAATTTTTGATGACAGCGCGAATTAATGTTTTGTTTTGTTTACAATTAGTATATAATTTTTTTAAAACATAAACAAAATGTTTTTATTTTGAAGAAGGGAAGAGACAACACACACATACAAACATAACACAGTTACTTTTTGATGTGTAACATCTTTCCTCTCGATTGCTGGAGTTTGTGGGCGTGATTTCGTGAAAAGGGACGGAAATGCGTAACAGGAAGTTGGGGAAGCGAAGTTCTGTCTTTTCTTCTTCATTCCGGAGGGGCTCCGCCCCCACCCCCTGCGGCCGTGGGATCTTTGTTTTCTCACTTTAGGGTCAGAGAAGAATCTAATTCCTTTAGGCAGAGAGGTGGTTGGACAATGACGAACGTGTTTCGATACCTGACTTCGATGCTGCGTACAATTTAAACGACCGGGCCACAGAGCAGCTGGTGTTGCGATCTATCGTAAACAGAACAACTTTTATGTTGTGGCTCAGCATATGGATATTACTTATCGTCAAACAAGTGGACTGGATATTGTTAGTCAAGATATAGGGGACATATGTGCTGCAAAATGCTTATTTGAAAATGGACAAACAGTGATTTCGGTGGTCGTATACCGAATCAAACGGTTAAAAAATTAAAGATTTCCTTCATTTTTTACTTTTACCATATACCGATGGTGGTACTGCTCTTTTTTTAAAAAAAAAAATATCACTCGCTTCTCATGATTTTGAGTGGTGATTTTAAAGTTAACTTCAGTTTGCTAGAAGCCGAGCCACTTATAACTTTTTTGAATGATCAACTCAAGCTCGAAACGAACACAAATCGAAATGTTTGGACAACTAACAGTGGTACTGTTATCGACGCTATTTTTCACAACGGTTTTTAAATACTTTGAAAACACAAGTATATGTGCCATATTTTATTTATCATAAATTATCATTACCGCTCTTCCCCAAATTGAACAAGAATAATTATTTTTGATAAAAAATTGCATTACTCCTTGTGTCAATTAAATAAAATTTTCATTATAGATATAATTATTCCATAGAACATTATTTCCAATCATACTCGATTCATTTTTTTCAGGATTTAAGTTGCTATTGCGAATTTACCACGATAACATGTCAGATGTTACACATCGTATGCGACTACTGTAAAGTTCGTGTTTCTTTTTTTTTTCGTTTGGTTTGTTGTTAAATACGATTATTTTTGTTTTAACTTGTGAATGCTGATTTATTTAACAAGATTTATTTGTTCAATCGAAGTTCTACATTGAATTATTTATTAGTTTTTTACTATGGGGAGATATAAAAAAATATTTAATAAACGTGCACTGTGGGTTTAAATTCATGGTGCAAGTTTCAAAAGGCAGAAGCTGAATGGAACGAAAAGCACTAGGATCATAAAACACATTCACAGGTATATATACCATAATTGAATGAAGTGAAGCCAGGTTTTTGAGATCTAGCTGATCCTAAATTATTAAAAAAAAATGTCTGTATTTAAAGACTAAAAACCCATTTGAGTCAGTCAATAACATCATATGGTAGGTGATTCGTAAACCTACATTTGTGGAACGAAAACCTCTAAAATAAGTAGAAAATATGGCTATTGCATAGTTCAATATGGGTCTTGTAGCACAATTTATGACCATCAAACATTGTGGTATTGAACCAGGCTATAATTGTGTGAGTCATGCTTCAAAAAAATCAGATGCACGTAGGATTCGTGTAACCCAACGAATTATCTTGAGATCCAAAAAAAAGTCTGTGACGGATCTGTACGCGACCTTCTCATTTATCCTCCAGGGGAAACTTTGGGGTTAGCATTCGCGTTAATTTACAACCATCTCTTTCAAGAAGAAACCCTGATATGGTGATTAGTTTGACTATTTAAAGTCAAGGTTTTGTAATTGTAAGATAGAAGGAGTGGAGGAACTGTTGTGGCAATACGTAGGTGAGATTTAATTCATTTTCATAACTTGAGTTTAGAAGGGAGTAAGCCACTATAATAAATTTGTGGATTGAGAATTTATAATCTAAGATAGATTAGGGTAAATTAAACTGACTACTTATGCTTGTTTACTAGGAGTTGGTTGCTTTCTTCATAACACTCCTAGCTCCTCCTCTTATAGTTTAACTAATGGTTGATAGTGTGCTTGAATAGTAATTAAAAAATAATTATTATGAAGTTCTTGGCCATGCTTTGTTTTCCTCCACACCCATAGGTAGTCAGGACGGTGAAGGAACGTCTTGAAATGGAATTCGCTCACAAGTCTAGTTTGTTAAAAATAATGAAAAAAAATTAGAAATGTCTTTTGCGGAAACAGAGGGTAAAGAAAATGATCCATATTCTTGTGAAAAGTACTACAGAAAGCAAACACTCAAAAATTATAAATTTTTATTTTACAGCTTGTTTTCTCAAAAGGTAATATTTTTCACTTTGTGTACCTTTTTCTCAAAAACTAATTAATGTTATGATCCTGAAATTTTCAGTGACTTTTAAAATACTTACACATTTTTAATGAAAGGAATTAGATATATCCAGCAAACATTTTTAGATAAGTTTTTTCTAATCTAAATTTCAGATGGAAACCAATTGGACATTTTTTTTAAATCTCTTAATTATTTTAAATTTAACAGAAAGATAAAAGCCGTCATTAAAGTGTTATTTATAGTGCTAATTATAAAAATTTCCTCCATGAGATCTCTCAGAAAAAGGTACATAAAGCTACGTCATTTAACATGGGCCTCCCTATGGATGTCCCTTTGAAAAGAACCTAGCAGAAAGTCGTTTCATCAATATACATCTCTAGTCAACCACGAAAAACAAGCGTTGAAACGAGTGCTTGAAAACCCCAAGAATACAGATATTCAAAACAGGCTTTCAAAAAAATTTACATTTTCAATGGAGAGTTCGTATTGGAATGAAAATCAACTTTGATGTTATAAAGAAATCATTTGACATAAGAGATATTTT
This sequence comes from Trichonephila clavata, assembly GCA_019973975.1. Lineage (NCBI taxonomy): Eukaryota > Metazoa > Arthropoda > Arachnida > Araneae > Nephilidae > Trichonephila > Trichonephila clavata. The sequence goes on along the minus strand of BMAO01018873.1, from coordinate 176,704 downwards.
TGCTCCAAGAATACTACCATAATATTCGAATGAGACGATCGACAGCAGACAAAATGATTTGGCTAGGAAGGATTTAGTTAGAACAATAAAATACGGAAAATGACGCATATTTAAATGGCATTTTTTGTGCTCAGTTTTATAAACGTGCGCTGTTTATATTCCTTTCTATAAATTGTGAATATTTTGAATGTTTCTTTAGATGTACGTCCTACTGAATTGATCTTGTTGAAATAAATAGCTAATCATTATTTGGCCAATATTTAATCCTGGGATAAAACGGAGTTCCGAAACAATACCGTTTCATTTTTAAAGGTTGTTATGTTGATCAAACTTTTGAAATAAATTTTTTACATTTCTTTTTGAAACACATGACTTAACGGAATATACTTTTCACTCCCTTTCAGTTAGACTTAAATGATTATTTGTGTAGTTGTTTGAATCTTTAAATGAAGACTACTTGCTTGAAAACTGCACTTATAACAATAACTATAAATAACTCCACTTTACATAATTGTGTAATGAAAATGTCAAATAACTTTAATAGTAAAGCAAAATGAGTTATTTTTGACACAATGAAACATTTATTTAGAATGCAACTCTGAAAGATTAAATTTATGCATAAATAATAATGTAATAGAGGTAACTTTACTCATTCTTTCAAGTATTTCCACTAGAATACATAAAATGAAACGAGTATTACCTTCGAAAAAAATGTCCTTATCATAATGAATATAAAAAAAAAATGAATTAATACATTTCATCTCATTAAATAAAGCGAAAGAAATTAGTAACATCTAGATTCTGAAAAATTAATCCTGCCTGGAGAAAGAGAAAAGAGCGATCAACTCCCACCTTACTTGAAATGAAATTGTAGTTTACCTTCCTCTTTTATTATCCTCTACTCGCATGAAAGGCAGAGGAACAGCTCTGAAACCGTTCACTCGAGAAATTGGTTGAGTGGACGATTTAATGACTCCCCCCCCCTCCTCGAAAAGTATTGTTTGTTGGTACTGTGACCACCTTCACAGGAAGATTAGCAATAATGGAATTTAGATGAAGCAAGTAATTGATACGGAGAGTTTTCATTTCACTAAGCGGGTATTTCACTTTCTTTTATTGTATTCATGCAGTACTTCTTTAAAAAGAGAATTTTCTTTGAAGAGCTCAGAAAAAAAGGGGTTCGCTCTCTCTCAGGACATTTTCGAGATCAGAAATCAAACAAAACGTCAGTTCCAGGGCATTAGCAAGGGAAAAAGAGGTTATCCCCAACGTAAACTGTAAAGTGAGAAAACTGTAATTGCTTTTTAGGATGTTGCGATGAAGAATTTTGAAATTGTGATGGGAAAGCTAGAGAAAACACAAAACATTCTTTTCCGAAGGATGCTTTCTGTTTTAATTTTAAAATTTCAATAACAAATAAAGGTAGTATAGCATATTCAATTAGAAAACCAGATTCGCGTAATTTACGAACTTGAAAAACAATTTTTCGCTCTTCTTATTTCTAACTCTAAGCATGGGTCTCAGTAAAATAGGAATTAAAAAGAGTAATTAAAAGATTATAATTTTGCGGGAATGAAGCTTTAGAAATATATATATATATATATATACTATATATATATACTATATATATACTATATATATATACTATATATATATACTATATATATATACTATATATATATACTATATATATATACTATATATATATACTCTATAACAAACAAAACGACGCACTGAAAACGAGTTGTCCGATAGAAACAAAAATTGCTGTGTAGAAAGATTATGTGCTGAATAGAAAATGGTTAAAGTTTTGGAAAAGTTGAATGATTTATATATTTCAGAGTTTCAGAGTTACATAGTTACAAAGTAACGCAATTAGGTGTTGACCTACCTCTAGCTTGGATGCAAGCTGCCACACGAAGTGGTATAGAGCAGGGGTGGGTTGACATTTCCTGAGTACGGGCTACTTCTAATTTTTGTAAGGTGTTGAAGTCCACCCAGTATCAGTGACACACACAAAGGTGGGGAGGGGAGGGTCCACGGTTACTGGACCCACCTCCACAGTCTATGATTCTTTTTTCGATCTATTATAATCCCATGTATATAGTACATAAAATTTAATTAAGTGTTAATTATTAATAATTTTTTTATTAATTAATGCTAAATATGTATTCAGTAATTTATTTCTTGCTGTTCTTTGTTCCTAAAAATCTACAAAACTAAAAATAAAATATGTTTGGTAGCGTATTAGGGTAGGATAAGAAAGTATTAGACATTCGACCGTGGACCACCACGTCGGGTCCCCTTTGAAAAAATCACGAGTGTACCCACTGCACAAGTTCATAGGTGTGGTGTGTGAGGTAAGGAAAAAAAAAATTTATTCTAACATAATAATAAATACGGAATGCTTACTTAACTACGTAAATAAAATGAAAAACTCACTTTTTAGAAACGCGTTTAAAGCAAAGCTCAAAATATAAACCTAACAATAATAGCCACAAATATAATAATACCATGATACATTATTATCAAACAATTCAAAGTGCATTAAAAAATAAAATATTTCATCTAAAGTTTGTTCTCGTAATTATAGTCAGTAGAAGACTTAGTCTGCGTACTGTCAACAAATCTTGAATATTTCCGTATACAATTACTAACGGCTAATCTTCAGACGGTCACACCAAACTGTCTTGGTTGTCCACCGATCGATCGCGATCTACGTAATGCCCACCCCGGGTATAGAGGGATAAAGAAACCTGATGGTTTGCTGTGGTACTTTTTTCCAAATTTTCTCCAATTGTCAGACCAGGTCATCAACATTCCTTGGAATATGCAGTCGCCTTTCTATCATATCTCATACATTTTCAATTGGAGAGAGATCTGGCTGACCAATGAAGTGCTTTACAAGCTGTAAGGCAATTCACAGCAACATGTGCCGTTTGTGGTCTAGTATAATCTTGCTGAAAAATAAGGCCACGGTTCTGCAAAAAAAATGGTAGTAAAACCGTTCTCAGAATGTCATCGACGTACCGCTGCGCTGTTAGTGTGCCTCTAATGACGACCAAAGGTGACCGGCTGTCAAACAAAATGGCATCCCTGACTATAACTCCTAGTGAGGGCCTGTGTGGCATGCAATAGTGAAAGCAGGAACGGCACGCTGCCTAGGGCATCTCCAGACACGTCTTTCATGATTGTCAGGTCACAGTTGGAAGCGAGATTCATCGCTAAACTCTATACATCCACAGTCAGCATGATTCCAATCTTATCGGGCCAAGCACCACATTAATCTGGCTCGACAGTGTGCAGGCATGAGTGGCAGGTGTCGTGGGGGTTGGTCTACGACACCTGCCATAGACCGTCTTTGAACGGTCATGGTAGACACCCGTGTGCTTGTGGTGATGGTTGATAACGATGAGTCAGAGGGCGCTGTGACAGCTGATCTGACAATCTATCTGTTCTCCCCTAGGCTGATCTGCTGTGACCCTAGGTCGACCACTACTATCATGATACTGAAATCGGCCATTTTCCACTCTTCTTTCCAGCATCTTCTAATGGCTGGAGTAATTCTCCGATTTGCCAAACCTATCTCTTTCTATCCAATGATATGACTTCTTTCAAACTCTGACAGTTGCTCGTAATAAGCTCGAATCGTGTGGCGAGGCATTTTTTCAGTTGTTAAAAGGTATCCTAAATCACAATGCAACGGAAATTTTGACCATCACATTAAGAATCACTTCTTATAGACATCAAATGAGTGCGCAAATCCAATGCACTGTAGCTCCCGCTATTCATTCATAGGACACCAAATTTTAATCATTTGCATGTTCGGTACAAATGTCTTCGCATACGAAATTTCATTACAATCGGGCAACTCCTTCTTGGTGCGTCTTTTTTTTTTGTTATAAATGTACAATATATATATTATATTTAGTATATATGAATATATTGTATAGGAATATGAGTAATTTCCTTTCTAGAATAGGAATATGAGTAATTTCCCGTCTATAGAATAGGAATATGAGTAATTTCCCTTATAAACGGCCTTTTACAGCACAAACGGGTGAATGGAATGCAATAATATTTTGTATATGGGCTGTACACGAGATTCTCTTACAGAATTTCAAGTTCAAAAAAAAAAATGTAGTTCCAAAATGTCTACCAAAGAGCGCCTTTTCAGGAAAAGCAGAAAATTTAACTCAATATATCTATATATAAATGACTGAAACGGAATACAAAGCATTATTAACAATCCAGAACAAGAATTATGAGTGATAAAATGCAAAACGAGGAAAATCTGTCAGTTGTAGGAGAAAAATGTCAAAATTTGCATGCTTGGGAAGAATATGAAGCTTTATTTAAAACATGTTAGTTTTGAAAACGTTTGTACACGTTGTCGTGTTTAAGTCGATGTTTCCGGCTGTATTAGTGACGGTCTCTTTAGTTGAACGTGTGTTATTGGTGAAGCCGTTTCAAGAAAACAAGGGGAATGCTTTTGCTGCACTTCGATAAATTCATCGTAGAAAGAACCTACTTCATGGACCGATGTCCACTAAAAGTATCTGGCTCATGATTAAGAGATTCGAAGAAACGGGGAAATTAAGGGTTCAATCTGGAAAAGTCTGTAAACTCGTGTTACACCGGTAATTGTTGATGGCGTCAAGAGAGCTGTTGACGCACAGTCTCAAATATCAGAGTTTTGGAGTAGCGTGCGTGTTTAGTTTTTCTAGGTGACTGCTAAGTGTGCTAATATTTTGAGGCTTTTTATTCCCGGAAATTGCTAACAAATTCAAGTGTGTTTTCTTTCTACTATTGTGTCTGCGGAGAGTACTTAGAGTTTTTCAAGTTGCTTGCCGTCTTTGTGTTGATATTTTAATGCTCAGCACTGTGCAGTATACACTCTATAATCAAAAGTATATGGACTCTACTTGAAAAAGTAGATTCGGCCAGTAATGTTAAGCTGCTATCTTTCAAATAAGTAGTAAAGAAGGCTGATGAATTCGCAGATCATAATTTCTTAGCTAGAGAAGTATAATGGGAGAAAAATGCAAAAGCTTAATAATTTTCACCTATGTGAAATGATCGGTTTACATTGCTGTGGAATGTATGTTCTAGATATCTCTGCTGCACTCACTTCCAAAAGTTAAGCACGGAGAGGAAAATGCTAATTTCCGGAAGCCAATCAGAATTGAAGAGGATCCAATTGGTTGCAGAGGTAGATGGAAGAATGCAAATATGTTAGTTAACAGCCAATCGTGCTTCCATGTCAAGAAATGTGCAAAAAGGGCAGTCTTATAAGAAGCCAGCTTTATGAAGGGTTACAGAAGTTGATTGTAAGAGCTGATAGAAGGTGTTTAAAACTTTCGTACAGTTTGTTTTCAAGACATACGTGTTTCTATGACTTCCAGAAAACGAATGGAACATTCTGAGAGCTGGCATGCTGTGGGGCGCATTGAAGCAGGACAGAAGATCACAGATGTTGCTCTTTTCTTCAGCATTCTCTAATTTCACATTTATCGAAACAATTCCAAACCACGCAGACAGTTGTACGAAGCCCCGTAGGTGGTCGCCCAAGGGTTACAAACCCGCGGAAGATCGATATATTGCTATTGTAGCCAAGCGAAATCGCAGAGCGACCTCCACACGTGTGACATCTATGGTTACAGCGTCCATTGGTAAGGCTATATCTGCAGCTACTGTACAACGAAGATTACATATGAATGGACTGTATGCCCGGGTACCTCGAGTTTGTGTTCCTCTATCTGTCCAATCAAGAGGGGCACGATTAAAGTGGTGCCGAGAATATGGCAATTGGACTGTGTCTGACTGGGGCAGTCATGTTTACTGATCAGTCAAGATTTGCTCGGGAGCCAGATGACAAGCGTATAAGGATATGGCTTAAACAAGGAACACGCAATCAGCCCCAAAACATCACCGACCATCAAGCATTCCAAGGCGGAAGCATTATGGTGTGGGCAGGGATTTTATTAGGATACCGCACCGACCTGCACATCTTTAAACATGGTTCTGTGACGGCTGTCCGGTATCGAGATGAAGTCCTAGAACCCATTGCGAGATTGTACGCTGCAGCAGTTGGCCCTACTTTTGTTTTAATGGACGATAATGCACGTCCCCATAGAGCTGACATCATCGATGACTACCTGGAGAGTGAAGGGATTGCGCGTATGGCGTGGCCAGCATATTCACCTGACCTTAATCCCTTTGAAAATCTTTGGAAGGCTCTCGGTCGTGCTGTATCTTCTCGTTTCCCACCTCCAGCCACTCTTATTGAGCTTGAATCTACTCTACAAGAAGAATGGAGATTGCTTAATTCTGCGGTGGTTGACCAACTAATTGGAAGCATGGTCAGAAGGTGCAAACTTTGCATACAGATGAGGGGGGATCACATACCCTATTAATGTCCTTTTTTTCATTTTATGCTCTTTATTTTCACTTTATACATAATTCTGTTTAAGTCTCCAGTATGACATTATCTGATGACTTACAAAAATTTAATATTGTTTTCATTTATGTATATAATTATTGATTTTGTTTTATGTATAAATATATATGCTACTTTACTGCCAAATTTTGTGTCAATCAAAGCAGTATTTGTTGATTTTTTTTGCATTTTACATCTTCGTCGTTAACTTTTGGAAGTGAGTGTATGTTAGAAGAATTCTATTTTTCTTACCATGATATTATCTCTTTTGGGTAACGTGCAGGTCTATATTTAGGATACCAATATATATCTGATACATAATACCGTCTAGTACACAGAGATCGCAGACCACTGAAGAGAGTTTGAAAGCCATTTGAATGGATTCAAACAAAAATTTGTCAGAAATTCTTAGAAGCTTCAGGATACAACGTGTGCATACTGCGAACTTTGAAATCTTGGTTTTCTTGACAGAGTTACTACTTGTGAACTAATCATTCCCACAACCAATGTTAAGCGTATTTTACAATGGTGCAAAAGCTGACAATATTGGAACGTAGAGAAATGGCGTCACGTGTTAAGGAGCGACTATAATCAAGGTAAACTATCAAACAATCCGATGGTAGTGCCTGAGAATGGTGATTGTCTGGCCAGAACATTTTAAACTGACTGTATTATGCCGTTAGTGGAATTTGAGAGAGGGCGCATAATGGTCTGGGGTACATTTCATAATTTGGAATCGATCCTATGGTTCCTTTCAAACGAATTCTCAAGACAGAGGTCTATGTCAAAAATTTGGAAAATTATGTGTTACCTAGATTTTAGTAACAGTTCGTAAAGGGTCAATTCCTTTTTCTATGAGATTATTATCCTGTCTATACTGTGTGACCTATGTAGATGAGTGATTGGGAATTAGACTGACCTGCTTAAAATCTAGAGATGAGTTACGTAGAACCTTTCTGGAATGGTTTATAACATAAACTATGAGTTTTCACAGTCGATGTGAAATTCCTCGTCAGTGCCACAAATCAGTTTTAGACCTTATCAGTGTTCTGCAAGAACGGCGTACAATTCTTGCTAGAATCTTCCAAAAACTAGGGAGAAGCCTTTCCGAAAAGAATGACAGCAGGTTTTGCTACAAACTTCCTGACCTAACCTCATACTAATTTTTGACTTTTTTTTCGTAAAAAGTAAAACATGTAGATGTTTGAATACTCTTTCGATCCTATAGCGTATTTATATAATAATATTTCAGGGTGTCCCTAAACTTAACGATAATCGGATTTGAGGTGAAAGGTAGGTTCATATCTGTTCTAGGAAAAAATTTAAAAAAACCACCCTGCACTTGGAAAAAGGAGGACAAGCACATTTTCGAAAATGTAGAAATTGTCACCCCTCAACCCCACCATTAGCTACTGTGACCACTAATTACACAATTTTACGATGATTCTTTCAATGAAATCACCTTACACGGCCAAACTATTAATCGCAGAGACAAGTTGTACAAAAAAAACTTAGCTGTAATTTATTGTATTTTGTGTGAGTCGAGGTTTGAGAAAAAAATGTCACCTAAGTTCCATAAGTAGAAGCTATTACGTCCAGAAAGTGTCTCCAAAGTTGTCCCATTCAGTTAAGATTCCAAAACGTTTCTTCTTTTGTATGAATTACAATCATAGAAAATTTATTTATTTGCAGAACATCTTCATTTCAAATACAGCTCTCTTGATACCTTCCATTACATCATTAGGTACTTGACCGTAAGTTCTCCAATTTCAACGGAGTTTTTTTCACTAAAGTGATCTTTTATAGCCGTGCTACTAATCACAGTTACAAATGGAGAAAAAATAAGTTAAGACCGGTTCGAGAAAATGTTGTCACCTAATTTGGACACTTCTTAAAAAGAAAAATGTTACATACTATTTCTAAGCAAGTTATTTAAAAAAAAAAGGCCCTTTTAGTGACAAATCCAAAAAAGTACAAAATTGCTTCCTTGTCATTTTAACAAACATCGAAATAAAGCAAAATATAATCATGTCAATTAATGGGGGAGAAACCCAATCGATCGTATTCGTGAGGTCCGCGTTGAATGCAAATGGATAACTAGGAACGACATGGAAGTATTTGATTGTTAACTTTTGTTGATGTTGACCCAGTTAAGTAGGGGATAATAGTGCTCTTGAATGCATTTTGTAATAGTTATTAAGACAGTGAACTGCAAATGAATCGGGAAGGAAGTGTTCATTTTCTCTGGTAAGAATTGCAATGATAATTACTTCAATGCCTTTGAGAATATGTATGAAATGAAATTTTATATATACGATTTTAGAGATAAATAATTAGGTTTTATTTGTAGAAAGTTTAACTTTGTAATTTATTTCATAGAAAAATATACTGAAAAGGGAAAAAAAGACATTCAGAGTTGTGTTATAATGGGAATATCGTAATTATTTAGAAAATAATAGAGGTAGAATTTTTCATTTGTTATTCTTATGTGTGTGTGTGACTAGCTGCTTAATCTCTGTCCATACTACTCTCCCAGAGCTTTTTGATCTTTCGAAGGAAACAAGAGCATACTTCTTGAATGATGTTATTTGTGTTGGCAAATCTCCGACCTAGAAATGATTCTAGGAAGAAGAAAAATTCGCTTGGGATGAAATCGGGAGAATGGGGAAATTAAAAAAGCCACATCTTCTTTGATTCCGCAAACACACTTGGATGTGAGTACATTTTGCTGGTAAGAAGATGGGCGTCTCCTATGCATATCAACATTTTCAGTGAGGCAAATTTTCAGATGCACAGAAAAAATAGGCATTTTCTTATAGAGTTTGCAACCCCGGGATCCCAGTGGTTTTTTCAAATCACGGGATTTAAATTTTATCTAAAGTATATTTTGAAATTTTTTTTTCAAAGTATTGTAAATCTGGTCTTACATTTAATGTATCTTGTGATGGCGGGGTCTTCCCTGGGACGCCTCTCACTCCGCCCGGCGCGGGAGTGGGGAGGAAACATAGCATCACCAACAAACGCCATAATAACAAATATATTTATTCAAGTACTGACAAACACTTAAACAATCACAAGTTTGACTATAAGAAGAAACCTAGGAGTGATTCCTAAAACATCGATTAATCCTAATACTCAATTCTAAGTAAACCCGACTACCAGAAATGGACAAGGAGACGATCACTAACTAACCTCATGTCGGTACTGAATTTACTATCTTCAATCTTCAATCTAACAATTTACTCTTATAATTTATACCTATTAAACGCGTGCTAAGTTCATGAAGTAATTCTCCGATATTTAACTTAAGTGACAGCTTGGCGGCTCCTTCTATCTTTACATCTACAAAACCTATATATATAGACTTTATATAGTCAAACTAATTAACATATATCTATCTCGTGTTTTTCCCGAAAAGGCTGTGAATTAGTATAAATGCTAGCCCCAAAGTTTTCCAAGAGGAGTAGTTCGGAAATCTCACGAATAGCCCCGTCACAATCTTATTTACTTTTTTTGTGCGTACAAGTTTTACACAGGTGTCAATAACTTACGAAATGTTTTTACTTTCGAAATTAATTCCAACGAATTTTTACCATCGCAAAGCGACTACTTTATTCATTCTCGAATGAACAACATCACACACAGAGAAGAAACAAACCAACAAACAAAGTACACGAAAAAGGGAGGTTGTTCCATTTCTCCGTACAAGAGGGGTGAGGTGAAAAGTGATGATATATACAATGAGTCCGTAACATCCCACCTCACGTTGAAATAACAAATTTCAACCATACATCAATATAGAAAAGTGGACTGTTACAAATTATCAATAAACAAAATTTTTTACAATATACAAAGCTAAATTTTCCACAATATGCACAAATATCAAAATAACAATTACAAATACAACAAATATTAAAATAAAAGCAAGAAAAATATACAATTATGCGCGCAGAGGATTTTAAACTTGCTGCAGGCAGAATTACGATGCTATTGATAGACCTTTTCAAAATTTTATTGTTTATTTTTATTTTAACAATACGTACCAGGCCATCTAAACCAGGTAAGACTTCCTCGATTCTGCGTAAGCACCATTTGTACGTAGGCATATTATCTTCCTAAAACTAGAATTCCTACATTAACATTATTTCATTTAAGCAACCATTTTGTTCTTTGTTGTAGATATTGAAAGATTATCCCGATGCCATTTGACCCAAATAATTTGTAAAATTTTTGTTAACTTTTGCCACTTGTCCAATCTATTTACCTCTAAATCAATCAAACTAGGCTCGGGAATAGCATTTAAAGGTCTTCCAATTAAGAAATGGCCAGGTGTGAGTACTTCACAGTCATCCGGGTCATTAGACAATGGGCAGATAGAGCACAAGTTTAAAATTGGCTCCATTTGGTAAATGACAGTACTAAATTCCTCAAATGTTTGTTTGGAATCTCCAACAACTCTTTTAAAATGATATTTTTAAAGGATTTGACACCCGCCTCTCAGTGCCCTCCAAATTTAGGTGCTCTGGGTGGACAAATGTTCCAATTAATATTCTCTGATGCATAATATATTGCCAACTCTTCATTTGGATTACGTACCATCTGGTACAAGCTTTTTAGCTGTCCTTGAGCCCCAACAAACGTTTTAGAATTGTCTGTAAAAAGTGTTTTGCTAATTCTACGCTAATCTTTTTAACGTGGCTATAAAGGCGCCAGTTGTCAAACCTGTAATAATTTCAAAATGAGTAGTTCTGGTAACAAAACAAACAAAAATGGTCACATAGATTTTATGATACACACCCTTTCGTTGCCCCTTATACTTAATATAGAATGGCCATAGAGAAAGTCGATCCCCCAGTAATTAAAGACTGGTTTATAGACGTTCATTTGGAAGTGAACCCATCAATTCCTCGCAAAGTTTAGGTTTAATTTTGAAGGAAGTAACGCATTCGTTTGTAATTTTACGCGCTAGAGATCTGCCAGTTAGAATCCAGATTTTCTGCCGAACAAAGGATAAAAGTGCCTGAGGGCCAACATGCAAATTTTTGATGTGATTGTACAACATAATTAATTTGGAAAATTTATGAGTATGAGGTAGAACAATTAGAAATTTGCAGCTAAATGACATACTGGAATTTACCAATTTCCCCCCAACTCTAGGAAGACCTTTATCAACCAAGAAAACATTTAAAAGTTTTAATTTGCTTGTTTTAGGAATTTCCTTACCTGCAGCCAAACATTTAATTTCTTCATAAAAACTTTCCTGTTGTACTGTTTTAATTAAAGTATCTGTAGCTCTTTCTAGTTCTTGATCTGTGAAAAGACCTGACTGCTTAGAAGCAGAATACTTACAATTGAAATAGAACACGAAAATATAACTTACAATTCGAACAAGTTTAGTAAAACTGTTTGTAATATTTAAACAATTATCAAGGAATACAGATGGGCCTGTATGGGTGACGAATGAATAAACAATGTTAGGATTTTTAAGTTCTTCGAAAAAGTTGTCGTCTTTCTGCGACACGGCAGAGTCTGAGTTCAAAGTTTTGTCCTTCAAAATGGAAGGACCTGTCCATCAAAGTTCGTCTTGAAGCTGCAACTTAGTTGCCCCTCTTGAAATCAAATCAACCGGGTTTACATGGTGCCAGGAAAAGATTTGAGTCAATTCTTGAATTAAAGAAACTCGGTTTGCCACAAAGACTTTTAGAAGGTGTAGTTGCATTTGGATCCAGTTCAAAACAACTTTTATGTCCGAAAAGAGATGAACTTCGTCAAATTTTAAATCAATAATTTTAACAATCTTTAAGGTCAGTTTCGACAACAAAGTCGCAGAGCAAGCAGTTCGAGAATAGGTATTGACAAAGTCTTCAGTGGGGCGACGAGAATTTTGCTGCAAAGTAATCTTATCTGAGTTTCGTTGGTATTCTCAGATCATACGTATAGGCATGCACCATAAGCTTGGGCTGATGCATCTGTAAATCCAATAAGTTGAACTGCAACAGAATCCTTCGGAAAAATGCACCGAGGTACACTCATGTCCATAAATTAAGGATAATGAAGTTCAGCCAAGGAAAGAGACAGAAGCAAAACAAATTTGACTTATTTGTAAAGTCCATTTATTAAACAAAACGTAAAGAGCAAAAAAGATGCTATATGTTTGACATAATTAATAAAAATTGCGATTGTTACTCCCTGGAGCAAATTTCAAAAGAGAACCTATTTACAAAAAACAGTATAACATGGTTAGTATGATGGTTAATACGGAGTATGTCTCCCGGACGATGCAATACAGGCCTTACAACGCCTACGCATGCTGGTTATCAAATTATCAATCTGATCTTTGGGAATATCACACCATTCATCAAGCGATGCCCTCCGAAGCTCCGGTAGACCGGTGGGAGGGGATTGACGGGCTGCAATTCGTCGACCAAGCATATCCCACACATGCTCTATTGGATTCAAGTCCGGTGAGTATGCTGGCCAATCCATACGGGTGATATCCTCCGATTGAAGGCATTCGTCTACAATGTTTGCACGGTGAGAACGGGCGATGTCATCCATAAACAGAAATTCAGCACCCATGGCGCCCCGAAACAAACGTACATGTTGTTCCAGAATGTCATCCCGATAGATGTGGCCTGTCATTGTTACACTCTGAACATGCAGGTCAGTTCTGGAACCAAGAATAATTCCTTCCCAAACGAGCCATCCTGCACCACCGTAACGGTGTTGTTTAATGGTGTTCTCTTGGTGGTAACGGGTATCTGGCGCTCTCCATATGAAAGTCTGGCGAGAATCAGACTGCAAACTAAACCTGGACTCGTCGGAAAACATCACACAAGACCACTGTTGCGGTGTCCACAATGCATGCTCTCTACTCCAGGTTAATCGCAGGCGACAGTCAGTTGCGGTAAGGGGAACACATCTGACAGGCCTACGAGCATATAGACCAATGTGCCCTAAGCATCTGTACACGATCTGCCTTGAAACTGTCGTACCGGTAGCTGAAGAGAGCTGACGAGACAGGTCTGATGCTGTGCTCCGTCTGTTTCTTTTGGCAGTAACTGCAAAATACCGGTCCTCATTCGGCGTTGTAACTCGGGGGCAACCTGTGCTGTAACATCTACTCACATTACCATCATCTTGGAATCGTTGCGAAAGCCTGGATATGACAGTCTGAGCGATTCCAAGTTCCTCGAATACTTCCAGCTGGTTACGTCCACATTCCAGTCGTCCGATAATTCTACCACGTAAAAAATCATCCAAATGCTTCCTTTGTGCCATAACTATGCGGTTATTGCACTGAAAGGCTTTTAAAGCGCTTCTGAACAATTTTACTTCTTTGCCACCATTCCTTATATACCCCTCTCTTACACTCTCGTCATTGTGACGTACTATCCGCGCTATCTGGTGGTTTCCTGTAATTTGCATATTCTTCTTCAAGATGTGTGTGATAATTCTACAGGTGAAATTTTTATTTTAGGGTTCAATTTCTGTGTGATTTTGAATTATCCTTAATTTATGGACATGAGTGTATTTTCAAGTCCTTCAATTGATGCAGTTCGGCCACGTATCTCTGGAAGTTTTAAATTTCTTGACGAGGTAAGTTTTGATTCTAGTCAATTTTTATTAGCCAAATTTTTTGAATCATCATTTTGGCCTTAATGATTATTGGTTGAAGCAGTCCTAGTGGATCGTACAATTTCGAGATAAATGACAATGCGTTTCTTTAAGTAATAGTCCCTGGAACATCTTACAAATTCATCTAAGACATGAAGGTGTCCTCTCTAGGTCTATACGACAATCTCAATGTCTTTACTAGTTCATCGTTTTCATTAAAAAGGAACTCCTTGTTTTCCGTGGGCACATCTTTAAACAATTCCTCACCTTTGGCCCTCCACTTGTAAAAATGAAAACAGCCCTCTTTCATCAAGCCAATTAGCTGTCACTGTATATCTTTAGCAGTAGTGATGTTGTCTGCTGCTGACAAAATGCCATCCATGTAGGTGCTATTTTGGATAATTGGAGCGGCAAGTGGGTACTTGTTCTTCCCTTCATGGGCTAGTTGTAAAAGACATCTGGTAGCTAAATATGGAGCTGGTTTGGCCCTATGCGTAACAATTTTCAAGTGATCTCCAGGCGATGGTCTGAAAAACCTTTTTGATGGCTCCTGTACCTTTATTTGACGAAACATCTTCTTTATGTCACGCGAGAAAGCCACAACATATTTTCTAAATCTTAAAAGAATATCAAACAAATCAGGTTGAATAGTGCCTCCTTTAAACAAAATGTCATTCAGAGAGTTTTCGTTGCTACTTTTGCATGACGCATGAAACACGACCCTTAGCTTAGTCGTTTTGCTCTCAGAGCGAATCACAGCATGGTGAGGAATGTAATAATGCAGCGTTTCTCAAACTGTGTGGCACGCCTCCCTGGGGAGGCGTGATAACCCCACGTGGGCGTGAGCATATCGAAAATAAAAGATTAAAAAAAATGAATTTACTGAAATGAAGTAAAACAAAATATTTTCTGACACAATAAAAAACACACATTTAGATTGATATAATTTAGTTATATCATCTGGTGATATTACGTTATCGAAAGTAAAAGCTTCAGCACGTTTATTAGCTATTTTTGATTCTATAACCAAGTAAAAAAAAAAATTTCATTTGATTTACTGTAATCCCACGAAATGAGAGATTTTTTTTATGTTTTTCTTTTTAAACCTAAAATACTACTCTTTCAGAGAAAAACCAGACCCACACACAGAATAAAAAAAAATTCTAAGATGATAAAAAAATTCATCACTATTATTATTATTGAAATACTGTACGTTAGCTGTGGGAAGAAAAGGAAGACTCTCTTATTCTTTAGATTCTCTTATTCTTATTTATTTTCATTTAGGGAAGTTGTAAATAATGTATTTCTGTTGCACTTTCTTTTATGTAAAGTGTTATGATATTTGGAAAAACTCATAGAGCATTTTGAAGTATTTATTTTCGACTCCTCAAACGTATAAGGCATAATGAAAAACGTTTGACATAATTCTTTTTAGAACTAACATCCATATTTTTACATTGAATACACTTATATCCCGGGAACATTCACGTGGGGTACAGAGTGGGTTTAACCGCTTGTGGCCGGCACCCAGATAAGCTGGATTTAACCGGATCAAAGCCCTTCCTTGGATCCAACTGTGCCAAGAGGGCCCATAGATCTTCTGCGCCCAGAGTCCGAAATGATCTTAACCCGGCACCGTTTGTGTCCTTTATTAAAGTCACACACATTTGAAGCATTTTAGTTCAGTTTGATTGGACTTTTTTCTCAAATAATCAAAGAAAAATTGAAAAATCCTTGAAAGTAGGTAAACATACTTTCTCTTAAATTATTCACTGAAATTACGATTTTTATCACGCACAATAAAAATAATTCTAAGAAAAGGATTGGAGTGAATCAGTCACTCATTAACGTTAGTATCGAGTGCGCCTCTCCCGGGCTAAAACATTTCTTGTTTTAAGGTATCCGAAAAATGTGAATTGTACCGAAAATTGACAAAACATTTTATTTTTAATGCCATTTGATTAGCTTTACAAAAATAGTTTTTACATTCAGTTCTCTAGAATAAAAACTACAAGTGGTTTAGTAAAAGCAGATGCCATTGCTTAAAGCAAGATATGTCATACTTTAAAACGCGTTTAACTCAAAATGTGATTTTTTTTTTTTTTTTTGTTTGTTTTTTGAAAATTCTCAAACGGGGACAGCGATTGCTCAAAAAGTTGTGAAAATAATAAACTGAAACTTTTTGTGTATAATCTGTTTAAAAGTAGAAGTGTTTTAACTTTCAGATCTATCAATCATTGTTTTATTACAAAATTTACAGTCCCTGATGTTAATATAATCACTGTTTTGTAAGCAATTTCATATAATAACCAAGATAAAGGGCTCTAGTTTTTGTAAAAATTAGAATTTCGCTTATCCTAAAGGTCATTTAAAAATGAATAACATAGCAACACATCAAATTAAAAAACTGAAAATTTATTCTTAAACTTTTGATATAGAATGTGCCGCGTTTATGTTATTTTTTGTAAATTTTTACCCATTTTTTTCCGTTTTAGTAATAAGAATTTCTTTCTGTTCTTAATTTCAGCATATTTTTCTTAAAATGTACTAAACAAATCTAAAAACAACAAAATAATCCCCATATCTTCATTTCTTCAACAAAAAAAAAGGTGTCGGAAGTAGTCTGATACCTTAAATATTGAAAATAACACAATTACTCTTCATATCCTATGAAGAGCAACGTAGATTAGATTATTTTTAATGATATTTGTACTTTAGGAAATGGATGAGATGGAGGAAATAAATCTTATTTAGATATCATTTTTTGTGTGCAATCTGTTCCAATTTAAAAATTAGAGAAAGGAAAACTAACATATTAATTATCCTATTACTTAAAAGTATGTACTTTAAATACATATTACGTGTAAGCAACATATATAAAATTTAATACTTATCTAGTTATTAAAATCGTATTGTAGGCTTTGCGTTAAAGTACATTATTATAGCATTCTATGCATTATGATTGCAAGGGAGTCGCGATAAAAATTATGATTAAAAAAAGCACTGTAATAATGTAATCCTGGCTCCTTCTCTTTAACTTGCTGCATGTGATCAAGATACTCAAATATGCTTGTAGAAATTCGACATATTTATCTTTTGTATGAGGTTCTCTGACAAATTGCCTTTCCAACAATTTTAATCTTCGAATAGCAGGAGGCTTTGACTGTCACAGTTCAATGTCATTGTCTTTCAAGGGCATCTCGACGCAAAAACGTCCGTTAGTGTTCCTAATCATAGTTTTCAAAAAATGTTCATCGCATTTCTTAAGTTCGTCACTAACGAATTTAGTGGGTACAATTTCTTCTACTTCCCAGAACAATTTTAAATTATCATTTAAAGTTTCAATATCTCTTGTGATCAGACCACAATGCAATGAGCCATTTGAGAATCAAGAGGTGTTACCACTAATTATATAGCCAAATTCAGTATTTTGTAAGATCAAGTTACCATTATCTAATTTGTATTTACTATTTTTCAAAATATCAAAGAAAATATCTGCTAATAATAAGGCATCGATAGAATTACTTATATTAAAAGTGGGGTCTGCTAGATGCACATTCCTTGGAAACACAATACATGAAATTTCAAAGGAATTTACAGGTATCATACAAATAGTTTTGAGTACAACGTGAAAATCCACAACACACACACATTTATATGATCCAGAACCATTTGAAATTACCCCTTTGACCTTTGATTTTATATTAACATTCGAGCCACCCAAACCAGAGACCGATATATGAGTTCTTAATTTACGCAAATTCAAGAAATCTGCCGTGCTCGACCTCATTAGCTCAACTTGCGCGACCAGCTGTCTGCGAGGACGCGTAAAGGAACTTTTCCCCAACAGAATTTTCAACATAAATAATACAAGTCGATAAAATAATACCCTTTTTGTATTTCTAGGAAGCGGAAACACTCATGTTCACTCCCGAAACCTAACCTCGAACAATGTTGTTTTGAGCACTTGGAAAATTAAAAGAATTTTTATCAGTTTTATTTTGCTTATTTGTTTTGCCAGCATTTTGAAAACAAATCTGTTCGAAAACGTCATATTGGTGCCTGGTGTCTGGTTGGGATGACTCAAAGTGTTGCATCTTCTAATTTTTTACATTAACAAAATGTAGCAACTGATTGTGGTTCTTTTTGCCAAAACAAATATGCTTAGATTTACATTGTGATACTCTATGGTTTGGGATTTCAAGCATTTTAGAAATAAAATCAAAGATTTGACAGTATATCACACCTCTAACTCTAACGCAAGCATATTTTTAAATTTATCACATCTATACAGGTCATGGTTCAAAGAACAAAGCTTGCATTTTTTGTCAACATTTGCATCTGTATGCAACATGAAGTTTTTGTGACATGGTCTTTAAAATTTTGTTTACCTTTTGTTCCTGTGGGTGGCAGGTTTTCTAAAAATAAACAACGTTATACAAAAAAAAGCCAAAAATTCATCCCACTTAGGAATGTCTATACTCTCCAAGGTCATTTCGAAAAGAGGCTTTGTCTGTGTACCCAAAACCTGCATAACTAATTGTATCAACAACAATTCTGAGAATGTATTATGCTCAACTTTTAGCAACTTTAATGCTCTCAAATGTTTAGAACAAGTGTCAACCAAATTTCTTAAATGAACATTTGAATCTGCTCTAAATTTTTCATATTTAAACATCAACAAAGCATTTATGTGTTTGTTTATAATTAGTCTTTTGTTCTCAAACCTCTCTGCTCTAGAGCCAGAAACAACGAATCGTATGTATCATCCACAGTCTGGACATTTTTTGCAATCTCCATTAAACACGATTGTAAATACTGCAATTTTTGTTTATCATTTAAGCCACAATTTTCAATTATTTCTTTGAATGGATCTTTAAAAATAAACCATGTTTCAATATCACCATTAATCTGTGGAAGCAATAATTCTGGTAACCTAGGGCACGGTTTGATAACATTAGACACAACATTTGAACCCGTTTCATTACTATTTTCATTATATTTTAAATTCAAAGATTTAAGTCTTTCCTCGAGTTTCTCAATATGCTCATTGCAGGTGGGAATTTTTCCATTGAAATGGTTAAACTCTCCGTCTGACATAGACGAGAAATTTCTTCTTTCACTGATTCATATTTTATATTAAGTCTCTCAAATTGACTTAATTTAGCCGACCATACTTCTTTGTCGTCTTCAGCGAAAGTGTCCACAAAGGCAATTAATCCACTTAACTGTTTTTTGGTGTCTGAAAGCTTCCTTTCAAGACCTTTGCCTTCTTTCGCCATTAAGCATTCAAAGCAATGAAAACAGCTAAAAGATTTCTCAAATAACATCTAAATCCACAAGTCCATAGGTTCTGGCGATTTAATATAACTCCTCAAAGCGGATCCTTTTTTTATGTACAAGTTTTGCTCAGGTGTCGATAGTTTACGAAATGTTTTTAATTTCGAAATAATTTCCAAAGAATTTTTACCAACGCATAGCGACTTCTTTATTCGTTCTCCGACGAACAACACACACAGAGAAGAAACAAACAAACAAAATACACGAAAAAGGGAAGGGGGTTGTTCCATTTCTCCGTACAAGAGGGGCGAAGTGAAAAGGGATGATGCAATGAGTCCATAACAGTACTGGCTCCAGTTGACACGCCACCACGAAAACCCGAGCGTAATGTTAATCGTATGGAGTTTCTTATAATTCAATTTACGTCTAAGGTATTGCTTTTAATTGTATGAAACGAAATGCATCCTAAAGATTAAAAAAAACATTAATGTTTCTCTTAATTTCGATTTTTAAAAAATATTTTCTAAATATTTTTAAATATTTATTAAAAGTTTGAAAATTTACATTTAGTGCGTTGAAATGATCATAAAAATATTTTCAATTATCGGACAAAAAAAGTAAAAAGGCTGAAATCCTTTATTTTTTATGCTCTTTCAAACGCATGTACTTTAAAATTTTTAAACTAATTTATTTGCGAGTAATTAAAAAAGTCAGCATTGCATATTTGGAATGAGGGGAAAGTAACTTGTAACTCCGCCTTCTGCGGAAGGATACATGAAACTTCCCCTGCGTTCCCGGTGAAAGGTGGTAATTTATGACTCTTCCGTGGATTGTGTAACAGAGATTTTTTCCCCCCAAAATGGGTCTTGTTTTCTAAGAATCTATAGCGCATTCAAGATACTACTTACGATTACATCATTCTTAAGAAAGTTTGAGTCTGTGCTTGAAAATAACTACAAACACGTTTTGTACAAAAAAATATCCCCTGTTTTTTATTCCACCTTTCTTAAAATTATTTATATTTACTAAATAAGTTATATTTTATTAATAATTAAAATGAACAATTAATATTTATTAAATGCATTTGAATCGTCAGGATAAAGTGAATCAGTTTTCGCATTATTTTCTTATATATCTCCAAAATCGAAATTCATGTTTTTTTTTCCAAGTTTAAGTTATTTGAATATCAACTGTTTTAAAACTGATTTTGTACAGTTTATTTCAGTTATTAAATAAAATGGATCATCGTCGCAGCTTCAAAAAAGATTATTTCTTTCGGCTAAACGAAAAAAGAATATAGGACAGAATGTCAGGAATTGGAAAGAAAAGTGTGTATTTCTTTTTTCTAAATTCGTGTTCCGCTGTTCATTTCAAATATTGTGAAAGTTTCCACATACTAAATGGATTTATTGATCATCGTATTTTAAATAAGATTCAAATATCCCGAAGATGAAATACCATTGATCTATATGACGTTGATCTAAAATAAATCAGAAAGTTTTCCATAATTTTAAGAATATTTTTATTAACATTAATAGTTTCTTCTTAAAACATATAAATTTCAATTAATTTATTTACTATTGCTACTGATGTTTTTATTCCATTTTTATTTCCTTCACTGAAAATTCAACTTAGAAATAACATTGCAGAAATTTTTTTCTAAATTTCTGTCTGGAAAGCAGTATCTAGATTTTGAATTTTCATTTATACATGTGTTTTATATATTATTCAAGATAACTCATCAATGCTTTTTTTTTCAAAATGAATTCTAAGTTAATGTGCTATGAAGAATGCACCCCTGCAAGTACAAATACAGGCAAATAGTTCCACAATTTTAAAGTTCAAGCTCAGCACCACTAAAGACCCACCGTGTAGGGGCGCAATGCACGTTAAATCTGTCCAGAGCTCAAACGTCCTTCCTTTGGTGTGGTGTGGTAGTTAGGAGATGAGGTGCTATCTCAGGTGTCATCCTCGTCACTTGACCATGGTTCAAAATTAAGAGGTCCGTTACCAAAAGCTCTCGTGTAGCTGAACAGTGTGACGCTAATATTCACTCACTCACTCCACAATTTGAATGTTTGACATCTGAGGAATTATAGAGATTTTCCCCAAAAATCCCGGGAAATTCTGATTGTACGAAAACACTTTCTAGTTCTAGGGGTTCCACGAAAACCTTTTCTAGTTCTAAGGGTTCCACAAAAACACTTTCAGGTTCAAAGGGTTCCTTGAGTTGAAAAAGTTTGAAGACCACTGCTATAGAGCCATATATGTTATTTGCGACAGACTTCGTAATTCTAAGCGAAGGGTGGCCAACCCGCGGCCTTGAATAATTTTGCGGCCCTCGAGATTCATTACAAAATACGATTATTTTGTACAATATTTTTGTTTTTAATGTAGTGTTTTGTAACAAATATACTTCATAACTGTTTCTATTTTATTACGTTTCTCTTGTTTTAATACATTCTTAGAAGTGTGCGGTATTGCAGTGCAGCATCACACTCGATTCCTGTAACTCCATCGCGCTGCCTATTGCTAGAATTAGACATATTTGATCCTTGCATTATTATTATAAATTATCTATTCTTGTACAGATGAAAAATAATGAAATCAATAATAATTCATTCCGTTTTAAATTGTCATTCCAATAAATGTTTGTGATGGGTCTAAATATAATATAAAGATACATAATTTTTGTTTGCAGCCCGCAGGATTATAATGTTTTTCCGAAGTGGCCTGCAAGGTCATTTGAGTTGGCCATCTCTGTTCTAAGCCAAGATCGGATAGCGAGAATGACACTTGAGTTTACAGTTTCTTTGTATTCTTCATGACTTTTTTTGAACTTGGGAATCTCGCGTCTTTAGTCAATATGGTATATAATCCTCCACGGTTTTAAATGCTGATTTAAATTCTTTTTATTGTTTTTTATAAAACATATTGCTGGTTTCAGTTTGTGATATTAAAAATATAACATTAGTGTGATAAATAAGAAAAATATTTAGTATGATTGGTGGAAAAAAGTTAATTGAAATTAAAATCTGGAATACAATAGCTTTAAAACGATTTTGTGATTTGCCGAGATGGGTAAATCCAGAGTAGAATGTATGTGAGATTTTCGACAAAAGAAACGTGAGGAAAAAATTAAAAACTGGAGGAGTACAGTCGAAAAGAATTTAACATAATTCAACTCAACGCAGCAGATTTTCTGGCACGTGCAGCGGACACAATTCTCTCTCAAACATCAACGGCTGACTCAGCTACTGCTTTACCAAATCCATTTGTCAGTCAGGCAACTTAAAGATTGTCCACTCATAGATTTTTTCAATGATGAACTCAAGCTCGAAATGAGCACAAATCGAAATGTTTCGACAGCTAAAAGTGGTACTGTTATTGACGTTTTTTTCCAACGGTTTTTAAATACATTGAAACCACAAGTATTTTTGTCATATTTTAGTTATCATAAGTCTATTGTGTGGGTGTCTCCACTCTTACCCAAATTGAACAAGAATATTTATTTTTGATAAAAAAATTGCATGACCCCTTGTGTTAATTAAATAAAATTTTCATTAAAGATAAAATTATTCGATAGAAAATTATTTCCAATCATACCCGATTAATTTTTTTCAGGATTTATGTTACTATTGCGTATTTACCAGGATAACATGTCAGATGTTACACATCATATGCGACTACTGTAAGACTGGTTCCTTTTTTTTTTTTGTAACTGAATTTATATTAGAAATTCCAACACTAAAACTGTTCTTCCAAAAAATTGTGTGTGTCCCAAAACCAATACTCAATATACTTTAGCAGTGGCGTAGCTAGGTATCCAAAGGCCTTGGTGCAAAAAAAAGAGAATATTGGTGGAGTTTTATTAACTAAAAATATATTAGTATATTTTATATATATATACAAAGCTGATTCACATCAGCCCTGTGTCAAGCTCTGCAGAACATAGGAAATCAAAGCTACAAACTACTTACATGTATGCATATGAGTTTCCTTGTGAATTTAGTGATTACCCAGGTTCGATTTGACATGTGATAGACAGGAAATGATAAAAAGAATATGCACAAACAAGGAAATATAATACAATATTATTATAATTATTTAAAATAAAATACACGAAAAAACAGAGGAGAGGGGTCAAAATTACATCAGTGTGTTTCAGATACCAGATTGCGAAACATTGAAACAGGAAAATAGCTTATTATGAATCATATTGTTATAAAAAATAAAATGACCAAGAAGAAATAGCTTCCTGTGTAGTTTTTTTAAATGTATGGTAAGATATTTCATGGAACTTGATGTTTATTTTCAAGTAAAGATTAGAAAAATTAAAAAATTTAAAAATAATATATAAACTTTTTATTAAGTAAAATTCGCAACACTATACACACACAAACAAAGGAAAGAATTTAGGGGAATTCCTTACAAGGGTTTGAAATTACTTTCAACGGAGTTGCCATGATTACAGCTATGTAACAATCTTTTATATTTATACCTCAATTATGGGAGAAATTATCGCAAGCTCGACTTGCTTGGTGGTCAAGACGTGAGGGTCCCCTGAGCTCAAGGGCCCCTGTGCACGGCACCACCTAGCCCATTGGTAGTTACGCCACTGTACTTTATTAAATTTATATAAGATTTTTTTGTTACATGTCTTAAAACGTTTTTAAATAAAATTATTGAACTGAATCGGAAATATAGAACTGACCTGAAATATTTCAGGAAAGAGAATAATTTAAATCGCATTACACTATTCATTCTATTAATTTTTTAAATTTCTCTTTTTATTAAACTGTTTAAAAAAGGATTTTGATGGAATTTAATATTGAAGAATATCACAGAAAATTGCTTTGAATGTACAGAAATATAAAAAAATGTTTCTGCCTTAACTAAAACTCATATTTTTATAAAATTCAAATAAAAAACTGATGTTCCCCAAAACAGAAACGAAACAGCGTAAAAAAAGCAGTTTCTTTGTATAACTAGAATGTCGGGCACAGTTTTCATGTAATTGAAAACTGCCATGGGGTGGGCAGTAAAAGAGGGTCAGTTGTCATAAAAATAGTCTTCAGTTGGTCGTAAACTGGACCCTCCAAGAACAAAAATAGAAGGCGAAAGAGAGGGGGGGGGAGGGTTTCCTGTCCCGAGCTCCCTTTGCACTTAGAATTCCTCTCTCAACTGTTGTAGAAGAGGCTTGTACGATTCTGTGACGTCATTTTCTTTCATCATGACAGCTGTCAGAACATAATCATCAGAAAATGGGATCAAGTAAATGCAAATTTGGAAAAATAATAGCATGAAAAAAATGTTTATTTAAAAGTCATGAAAATATTGAAAATTAAGAAAAAAAGGCACGTATAATTTATCTTTTATGAAGGAACTATTTACCTCCGATCATTAAGACCAATACTCATGAGTACTTGGCCTTTCCTTTAGAAACGCCCATTCCCCCCTCCCAGAAGAGGGCGCTTTCATCGTTTTAGAGTTGGAATTTCTGTCTATGGGACCCTTTGTTAGTTTTCTTACGTGTTTAACATTGAAGGGTTTGAGGCTTGTTAAACCGTGAAATTTGATACGTTTTCTCTAATTTTCTTCTATAACTTTCACCCTGTCGTAAGTGGGGTCAGAAAGCGGACATTTCTCCCACCCTCCGGATATCCGATGTCAGCTAACTTGGACAGAGGCATTTAGAATTTTTGGAAGATATCTAGTAGGGTTTTCAGCTACGGGATCCCGGAATTCCGAAACCCCAAGATCCCGGGCTTTTTCCAATCTCGGGATTAAAATAACAAATTCTGGGATTTAATTTTTGTCCGAATTATTTTTAAAAAATTTGTTCTCATAAAAATTTTTTAGGAACTTAATTCTTCGAAAATTTATATTCTATTTATGAACAATGTACATAGAATTTTTTTGCGCAACTATAAGTGCTATATTTAAAAAAAAAATATGCACAGTATGAGAGAACGTCGCAGAGATCTAAGTGGCTCACTGCAATTGTTGTACAATAATATAAGCAACATCACAAGAATAGATTTTGTCACAGTTCCTTTTTCAATTAAATGCCGTTAATTAATAGCGGACTTGCCTGGAAGACTTAAGTCACTTAAAATCCCATTGTATTACTAACAGCTTGCGCAAATGGATCTTCTATTTCAAATGAGGTAACACTTGAAATAGATTCATATTCTGATTCAATAACTGGATCAATTTGTATACAAAAACCATTAAGTGTAGCAGAAGAACTA
Organism: Trichonephila clavata; assembly: GCA_019973975.1. Lineage (NCBI taxonomy): Eukaryota > Metazoa > Arthropoda > Arachnida > Araneae > Nephilidae > Trichonephila > Trichonephila clavata. The sequence goes on along the minus strand of BMAO01018873.1, from coordinate 151,114 downwards.
AATAAAGTTATCAAAGAGGTATATGCACCAATGCAGTCTATTATATTTGAGACACTGTCATCAAAAATTCAAAGAGAAATGTCTCTTTTTTGAAAATGGAGGGAGACGTGGTGACTACCTGAAAAGAACATACTCCTAATTAATGACGATAATACCTACTAGTAAAATGGCCGCGGTAGCCGAGTGGTCCAGGCATCGGATCGTGGCTAGCATGTCATGAGTTCGATCCCAGTACCACTGAAGACCCGCCGTGTAGGGGAATGATGCACGTAAAATCTGTCGAGAGCTCAAACGTGCTCCCGTTGGTGTGGTTATTAGGAGAGGGGGCGCCAGCTCAGGTGTCGTCCGCGTCACTTGACCATGGTTCAAAATTACGCGGACCGTCCCCAAAAGCCCTCGTGTAGTTGAAAAGTGGGACGTTAATATTCACTCACTCACTCACCTACTAGTAAAGAACCCGAATGTGCATTTTCTTCGGCAGGACAATTTGTAACAAAAATAAGAAGCCGTTCCAACGAAGAAAGGCTGGAGGAACTGTAAGCTTGCTTACAGAAACACAAGAAATGCTTCTTTTTTTCAATTTCATTATGTACTATTTTTATTTGTTTTTTTTTTATGAATAAATTTTTTTATTTGTTCACTAAAAAAAAAATTAAATTAATTTTTAATTATATTTTCAGTTTTATTATGCAATTTCAGCTATGTTAAAATATGTAAGTATTCTTAATAAATAGTCCAATCCCCTAATCCTGGGATTTAAAATATGACATGGGATTGCAAACCCTAGTTTCATAGTCAGTTTAGCTTTTAAAATATCTGTATTAATACCCTTTATAAGTAAAATAAGCTTTGGGCAGAGAGAGTGAGAGAGTGAATTTTGACGTCACACTATTCAGCTACTCGAGGGCTTTTGACTACTAACCGCAAAGTTTGAACCATGGATGGCACCCTGAAGTAAAGAAATTAGGGTGTCGTCAATTTCTCCGAAGCACCTGTAAAACCCCATCTATCATTGATTATTTTTTCTCGAGAAGACACCCCACAGTAAAATATCTAAGGTTTTCTGCCTCATAACTCATTTGGATTCATGATCCTTTAAATTTTATCAAAGAAGTGAGACAAAGGGTTTTTAAGCTTCCTCCAGTTAATGGACGGAATTGACTCATTCCTCTGAGAAGGGATTATAACTAAAAAAACGAAACGTCGAAAAGTAGCATAATATTTCGAAATATATTCCTCGTATTATTCATTTTGACATCTATTTTATATTTAAAATATAAAATACAAAAAAAGAGGAAGCCCTTCATTTTGTTATTTAATATAGAAAATGTAGAAATTATAAAAAAAGAACAATATTCCTGCTTTTATTGTATCACAGTTTATTTTGAAAAAGTAGCAAATGTTATACTTAAGAAAAAGTGTTTATGTATGCATAAAATAAAGGTAGATTTTATAAATACGTTAAAAAAATTTTGCGAAATAATATTTATTTTGAATGATTAAATTATTAATTGTTCCTATGCCTCTTTCTCTTTTTGACATTATATATATATATATATACATGTGTGTCTGTGTGTATAATGCACCTGGCGTTGCCAAATTCGACTGACAAATTCCGAGAGGTGATAGTATGCTGCATGGGGATGACAAATCAACATAGAACATAGGGTTTCAAGCCACGTTCAGTCAGAGACATTTGAAAAAACAGTTCTGCTGGTATATCTGTGGATGTCGTGTGTAAATGTTATGATGAACATGTATGATGTCGAGATGAATGAAAACGGGAAATAAGATGTAAAAGATATCTTTATTAGATATGAAGCATGTTAACAATTTGAACAGCTCAACGTCAGAAATGCAACGGTAAGTGATTGTCACAGGAGTTGATTGCCGCGTAGAACCCGAGGGACGAACGCGTTAAAAAAACAGGTGTAATCCGTGCAGTGAGATAGATCCTTTGCTATAGCCGCTGGAGTTTCATACACAAACGATTTCAGCTAGCAACAAAAGTAGAAATCTAAGGGATTGAGGGAGTGTGGAGGCCAAGCAACAGGACCTTCCGGGATATGTAGCATGGTGTAGTTCTGAACTACAATCGAAAAATTTGCTGGTGCACCATCATGCATAAACCACACATTCATGCATAATAGTACAGAACGCCAATTTTACTATCCACAGACGAAAGGGAAATTTGCATTCCTGAACAGATTTCTTGAACGGTGCTCCAAATCCCTGCATTCATTTAGACATTCCCCTCGTTTGGCTCATTGTCCTTCCTATTGTTGCGATTTTCCCATTATAAACACGGTTTGCGATTTGCGTGATTACACCATGCTCTATGGTGATTTGTCGTCCCCCTGCTGTCCCCTGTGAGTTTGACAGTTAAATTCTGCAACACCTTGTATAAATAATCATTTCAATGAATTTCAGTTTTCTTCAGATAACTGATAAAAAATTTATGAAATTGAATTTTAAAGCAAGTAAAGTTTAATAAGAAAAAAATATTTTCTATAAAAAATACAAGGAACAAGTCTCTTCTTGAAAGATAATACATTGAAACCATTTGCAACAGTAATGGTGAATAGAAGTTAAAAAGAGTATTAGATTATTTTTACTACGGCTGTTCAGTTATATTTTTGTAATACATCCTTCCTTAAACATAGGACGTTATTCTAGAACAGAGATTCCCAACTACAGTTCCACCGCCATTTTGTGCGCTCGTATAATTTTTGTAAGAATTTTTAATAGTGTTCTGAGAAAAAATAAAACAAAATCCGGAACTGAATCACACAATCGGCTAACTAACACTAGAACTGCGGATGGAGTCATTTGGACCCAAAAGCAATTTTGTTTCTCATTTTCTCAAAAAGTTACTAACAGAATTGAGAAAAAAAAATGTTGATTTTTCCTATTTTTCAACCAATAATGATCTGTGGAAATGTGTTACGTTAAATACTTATCATTTTTAGTTTTTAATACTTATACCTGAAACCGCGAATTGGGTCATTTTGACCCTATTATAATTACAAGTACTAAATTTGCAGTTCAACATTTCCTGGAGTGGGAAGAGCTTTTACAGTCTTCTTGCCATTTCCCTGAAGTAAGCAAAACAATACTCCAAGGTCAATAGATTGTTAGTGATAACAGAAGAGCAGCTGAGAATTCTGTTGTAGTAGTAGCCAGTGTTGCAGACACAGCCCCCTCCCCTCTCGTTATAATTCAGTATGGGAAAAATGCCTCTGGTCAGCGTATTCAAGGAATGTTTTCTCTCCGATATTTTTTGTTTTGGCCATTTGAATGGAATGTGGTGCGATACTACCATAGCAAATGCGGTAGTCTAACGGACACACATCTGGTTCTTTATGATTGCACAACTGGTTGTTCGCATTGCCTTAGAGATAGTTTGAGTGTACCATTTTGTTCGATTTTTGCCACCTTGTTAACACGCGCAGATAAAAATTGATTTTAGGTGAAAATGGCTGGAAGAAACATTTGTAAATTAACAGTTAGTGAGGCCCTCGAATATTTGAGACAATTATCGGGAAATGAATCCGAAAATGATAATCATGAAGATATTATTTTCATCGATGTTGAATATGGGCCTCCAGATAAAAGAAATGTTTCCTCGGATGAAGATACCGTATCTCTCATTTTCCTGTACAATGTACTAGAAGAAAAACCACCTCTGGGAAGAGAAAACAATGAGTAAATAAACGTAAAAAGTTATCAGATTCCAATCCACATGAAATGAAATCTGGAACTTTTGTTACAAATGATAGAACGTGTTGGATAATCATCACCTCTGGAAATGGTGTGGGTGGAAGAATTGCTGAACATAATGTTTTCAAAGAAAAGAGTGGCCCAACCAGTTATGCAAAGCGAAATATTGGTAATGGCTATGCAATGAGTTCATGGAGGCTACTTATAGGTACTTTTTTACTACTTATAGGTACTTTTTTACTACTTATAGGTACTTTTTTTATTCTTCGTCATATTAAAAAATTGTACAGAGGAAGAAGAAACTGGAAAAAAATTAATGGTCTACAACTTTAGACGAACTAGATGCTTTTCTGTCAATTTTGTATGTCCGAGGCAAACAATCAAGAGCTTGGTAGTCTGTTGTTTGGGATCCATCTTTTTAACCGCGAAACTATGGCGAGAGATAATTTCAGAGAATTTATGAAATTTCTGCGATTCGACAAAAAACCTGAGCGCCTTCAAACAGATAGATTCTCTTTCATTTATAAAGTTTTTATTGAAGAAACTTATTGAAAATTCTATAGCTTGCTATAAACCAGGACCATATATAACTATTGATGAACAGCTGTTTCTGTCGAAAGCCAGATGTCGTTTTACTCTATATAAGCCAAGTAAACCAGATAAATTGGATATCAAGTTCTGGCTTGTCACAGATGTTGATAGTAAATACGTTCTCAATGGTTTTCCATATTTGGGTAAAGATAAGGAACGTCTTAATAGTATAACGTAGGTAATTCTTTTCAGTTTGCACGTATAGTGCCAACCAAAGTAGCTTTCTTTGTTAATAACTTTTTTTGCTAGTGAAATGCTTGCAAGAAAATTATATGTAGTAATATTTCGTCCTCAACCTAAATATGGCTCTACATGCTTAGTTACAACAAATTCACTCGAGGGAATGTTTGATCCGCAGGTTCCATCCTTGCCCAAGTACGGAAAACCGTTTACAAGGTATTTGCTTCTAACACTGGATACCCCCCAAAATTTGATGTCAAATTTATCTGGCTTATTCGGCATATAGTGTATAAATCGGCATCCAGCTTTTGTAGGGAAAAATTGCTCATTGATTTGTATATCTATTATTATTACATCCGCTCTCACATACACACAAATATTGTATGCAAGGAATGCAAAATGAGAAAAGAAGCAAATCACGTGTGACTTGATTGTTGCTCAGGCCTGATTTGAGCAATACATTTCATTTGTTATTCGATTATCTGTTAGATCATTCTTTGAGTCCAATTGGCTCACAACCGTAAAAATAGGTATACTACATTCTATAATGCAAAATGAAGGGGTCTGAGCGGAATCAACATTTACATAGATTTAATTTCTTCACTAAAGACCAACGCATGTTTTTAAAAAAAATAATATTAAAGTTTTATATATATATATATATATATATAGTAATCAAATTTTTAATGAGTCAAATTGGCTCAGTCAGTAAATTAAATATTAATAGTTTTTTTAATTACATACTGATTTAATTTCCAAAATGTCTGATGTAGGAGACACATTAAAAATGGGATGCATTATAATTTAGAAAGGACATTTAACTAAAAATTCTGTATTTAATACATACTTTGTATTCGTTATGCAAAAATAATGATTTTGATTGTATCAAATCAATCCAAAACTTAAGAAAAAAAAATGCACTTAAATATTTCACATTGGAATAATCTAATACTAAGTAACACTTTTAAGATATTCGTGAGAAATATTTGTAGGTCATCTAAATGCTTTTCGAATTTCACGCTTGATTCTATGTTTTTTCTTTACTTCCCAACGTTTACTAAACAATGCGCGCATCTAAAAGCACCCTTTATGAAACTACTCTCTTTCAAGTGAAAATATCTAGCTGGGTTTTCTTATTTCGTTTGAAATATTTGTTCTCCATTGTACCTTTTAATAATATTTTCATACTCTCAAAAGGCAATTTTCTTGGAATAAACACCTTTCACGTGTGCTACTTAATTCCATTTATTGGGGATTTCCTTCCTTCCCGAAATAAAATATTTTGAAAGGGCTTAAGTAAAAGAATGAATTTGAAATTTTACCAAAATGACAAAAAGGTTTACCGTAAAAGAGCTTCTAGTATGAAAAAGAAGCTTCCCGGAAGCTGTAAACTATACTTCAAATGTAATGTACTTTTTCTGAGTTACGTTGAGGACATCCATTAATAAAAATGATTTTCGATTCGCTTGTTAATTGTTCGCCCCACTTTTTCTCAAATAAACTGAAATGATTTTCCCCTCCACATTTGTTCAAATATTGCCGAAAAATTAAATGTACCCTTCTGAGAAAATGTTAATTGGATCTAAAAACCAGTTAGAAGAAAAGGGAGCAAGAGCACCTAATTGTTCCGTTGCATTTACACACATTTATCGCTTTTTTAAGAAAATGTAGTGAAACGGCAAAATTAAGTAAAAAGCATTTACAGAAGATTAAATGTTGTTAATTATACATACACTGCTAGCCACCGTAAATGCAACACCAAGAAAGACAAGAAATAGCACAACAACATTTATTTTGTAGATAACATGTTGACCAAGTATCAAATGATTAAATTTACAGACTTCTGTGAAATGTGGTTCTTGCCAGAATCAGTAGCCAGAGTAGTCGCCATTGTTGGAGATCACCGCTGCCACACGCCTCGGCATTGATTCAAAGAGACTTTGGATGTGTCCTTGGAATACGCAGACCAAGCAGCTTCCACACGTTGCCTAAGTTGATGTGGTGTGGAAGCTGGGGGTGTAATCTGGGTCAATCGTTGAGCAACCATGAGCCATATGTTTTATATCGGCGAAAGATCCGGAGAGCGAGCCGGCCAGGGAAGCAATTCAATCTGGTGATTGACGAAGAACCTTTGGACGATGCGTGCCACGTGTGGTCGTGCATTATCCTGTTGAAATATGGCTGTGGCCAAGCCCTGAAGGTAAGGAAGGACAACTGGCTCCAACACCTCGGAGATGTAGCGCTTGCTGTTTAAAGTACCGGCAATGCGTACTAGAGGAGTGCGAGAGTGATATCCAATACCGTCCCATACCATAATACCCGGTGCGGGACCAGTGTAGCGGTGCAAAAAGCAGCTTTTCAGCATGGTCTCTCCACGGTGTCTCCAGACTTGAATCGGACCATCGTGGTGTTGCAGACAGATACGTGATTCGTCAGTAAAGACAACTTCATTCCCTTCTGACTGACACATCCTTCTTTCATCGCGCTATTGGCGGTAGAGACGTCTGTTGTTCTGCGTCAAGGGTAGACCAAGCATTGGACGTCTTGCGGACAGACCACTCTGCTGTAAACGGGATTGAATGGTACGCGCAGACACTGAATGATGCGTTACAGACTCAATGTGCTGTGCTATGTTTCAAGATGTGACTGAACGATTCGTCACTGCCATGAGCACAATTTGCCTGTCCTCAGGTGAAGTGGTGCACTGAGTTGGATGCGATCAACCACGTCAGTCCGTCATACCCTCCTGCATCTAACGATCACACATCCGCATTACAAGTTGTTTGGTTTTGTCCAACACGACTTCCGATTTCCCTGAAAGATAATCCACAATCTCGGTAGGCCACTATCCTTCCTCTGTCGAACTCGAATACTTGGTCAAATGCTGATCGCTGTTTTCTACGAGACATAACTGATCGGTTTTTGAAAAAACTACAAGAGAAAAACACAATTGCCGAACTTGAAATCGTCGAAATGTCCAAGCCTTAAATAGCGCTTCGAGGTATCGCCACAGGCGTGTGTGATGTGTGTCTGAGCTGAAATTCTAATCATTTGCATATCTTATCTCCGCTAATGCATGTTGTAAATTTCATGTTATTTTCGTGCTTCCTTCAGGGTGTTGCATTTACGGTGGCTAGCAGTGTATTTTACTTCAAAATTTATAAAAAATTCTTGAATTATTTTTTCTTAAAAATAGTCGATACACCGCTAACGTTAAATTGAGCTATTTTATGTACTTTTTTCTCAGAAACTGCTAAATATAAAAACTTCAAACTTTGTCTGTATATTAATTATACTTTTATATTCATAGTGAAGTGAGATGGAAATTTTTTTGTACAAGTGATACTTAAAACGTAAATCCCAATCCGAGAAATACCCTTTCCTTTCAAGAATTACATGTTAATATTTTGCTTCACATTTCTTTCGTTACTAAGAATTATGAACGTTCTCACCAGTTTTGTGAGAACTGATTAGTCAATTCCTCCTTTTTTAAATAATTCGCATTCGAATTGATGTGAAGTATAGCATTGATTTCAACGATGAAGCATTGAACCATTCAACACAATCAGCTTTGGGTGTAAAATCCTATTTTGAAAAAATTATGTCTATCTTGGTGTCAATTGAATAATAGCTATGAATAGACAGTACCTTAAAGAGTTTTTACACATTCTATTATTTGTCTGACATCAAGAATATACTCTTTTTTACAAGCTTTTATAAGTTTCACTTGTATGTAACGGAATTTTTGAACTCGATTCTTACCCACTTTAAAAGGTCAGATTAATTCGAAATTTCGCACACTTCTCAAGGACCGTAACAATACAAAAATTTCATAATTTTCGTTCCATGGTCCTGATTAGGATATTAGGAATAGCGATTTTCAGTTTTGGCGACTAATTCATTATACCTCATCCAGATTTGGTGATTAATTCCATATACCATTTCAAGATTTGGTGACTAATTCCAGATTCCATTTCCAGATTTGGCGACAAAAAATTAAGTTATAACCCTATAAAAGCGAAAACGTTTGCGTCAACAATTTCTTACCATAATATAAACGAATGTTTAATTTTTCTTAAGATGGAAATAAAAAAAAGCTTCGTGCGTATAAAAAAAAAATTATGTTCTAACTCAGTGTTTCTCTAACTGTGGGGTGATCCTCCCTCGCGGGAGGAGGGGAGGATGCGTCATATCGAAAAGTCCAAATTAAAAGATTTAAAATAATTATTAATATATGGAAAGAAGCAAAACAAAATACATTCTGACGTGGTAAAAAATAAAATACATATTCACACTGATATAAGATACTTATAAATGTATCAGTAGGCACAAAATAGTTTAGTAATTGATTTACCAATACTAAATTAAAAGCAAGTTTAGTAATTACTATTGACTTCCATGGGCTTGTCTTATACAAAATATTATATGTACATTGAAAATATGTGCAGTTTATAATGTTAAAGTTGCATTGAGCTTTAGCGTCGGAGTACATCATTATAGCATTCAATACATTGTTGTATAAGGGGGTGCGATGAAAATTATGACTGAAAATTGGGTGGTAAATATGGAAAGTTTGAGGGACACTGTTTTAACCGCTAAACTCAGGCATAAAGTCTGTTTTTCTAAATTCTCTTGTCGGATCTGTGGACTTAAGCATCATTCATTACTTCATTTTACCAAAGCAGCTGAGAATTGATTCAGAGGTCACTGGATTAAAAAATTTCTCACAAACTCTTCGATTCAAAAAGTGTACTTTTGTGTCTAATACTGATGCAAGTTTCAGAGAGAATATTGAGCTCTTTTTAGTGAAAAATATCATTGACTTAACACCTTCTTTCGCATGGAATATTTCAAACTTAGCTGTTCCAGATTTCTTTCAGTTGGGGGATCCTACATTTTACAAACCAGACCGTATCGTCACAGAGATAGGATGCCAATGGGTATTCCAGATTTTAAAAAATGATGCGTTTAAGATTAATTTATCAATGAATAAATTACAGTTTAAAAAACAAAAAATGAGTGACTTTATTGTAGATCGAACTAAAAATGAAAAATAAATTATAGTTTAAAAAACTAAAAATCACGCTTTATGGCTAATTGAACTAAAAAGTAAAAAAAATAATTCTTAATAGAAGAATAAAATAATTAACGAGAAAATTAATGTCATTGGGATAAGAGCGTGGGGTGTTTTGTACTACATTGTTACACTAACTCACCCTTTCGGAACAGAACTATTAAGAAATTATAAGAATTGATATAGAGCATCCCACGCTTTTACTTCATTGACATTAATTTTCTCGTTAATTATTTTATTCTTTATTAAGAATTATTTTTTTACTTTTTAGTTCGATAGCCATAAAAGCGTGTTTTTTATTTTTTTAATCCCAATAATGGTGTCGATTGTAAGATATTAACAAAAAATTTGGGTGAAATTTTATCTGTATTAAGGTAGAATATAAATTTCTTTTTCCGAAGAGAACGTAGTTTAATCATAATACCAGGGATGTTATTGACGAAATTTTGAATGAATTTTAAGAATTTATTTTTTCTGCAACATCAAGACGCATTTCATATATTATAAAATTAATCCAAATTATATCCCTCAAAAATTAAAAGGGCAAGTAATTTGGAAGCTACCATTTATAATAAGCATAAAATGAAAATATTGAATCCTTGATATTCCAGTGCACAGTTAATGGGTTTGTTATTGTAAGAAAGAAATATATAAGGATTTCAAATTTACACAAGATAATCAATAAATTTCAACGCACAAAATTTAACGCTTGATTATATAACTGAATCAAATGATCTTGGGCAATTTAAGAGAAATATCAAATGTGGATATGAGAAGGATTCAAATCTTGGAATTCTAAATGCGTATCAATTAAACTTCCAAACCCACACAATTGAATGGGAAAAAAATATTTACCATGATATCGTTTTCGTTGCACTTTTCTGCAAACTCCAGTCCTGCCAACTTCCAGGTCCCTCGCTTGTTAATGATGACCGATTGAGGACAAAGATTTCTGTGAATCAACTTACATGAATAGTGCAGAAAACACAATGCTTCTGTCAGCTGAAAATACATTGAAAACATTTATTTTTGATTTCAATAAACAATAATATTCTTTTTCTACCGAAAAGAGCTTTCATTCAAAATTACTTCTGAGCATTAAGGCATTAAATATCGCATTATATCTAACTGTGTGTATAAAATAATCTATCATCGTTCTTTAGGATGCAGGAATAACATTTTGCCATAATATTATAAGGCGAAAGGGAAAAATGTTCTTAAAGGTTTCAGGCAATAATTTCATCTGCTTGTTGAGCTGTAGCTTTTCTAAAAAAAGAAATAATTATTAACTATTTGTATTGTGTAAAAGGTTTTTCTTATATAAACGCAATTTTCCATTTACTTTTGCTTTTATTTCAAATTCCTTAATGGGATTTGCTTTAAGAAATGCATTATGTTTTGTGATTTTAAATGTTTTCTTTTAAATAAAGGTACCTATGGTTGCAATTATTTTAACTTTTGCAATTTATCTTAGACTTGAAAGAATGGAGGATAGTAATATTAAAGTTATTAATAATTTTCAAAATTTTATATTAAATTGGTTCTGAGGCAAAGCAAGTGTAGCAAGTTATTACTTTAAAATTAAACAAAATAAAAAATTTGAAATTTTAAAAACTTTTTAAAAATATTTAATTTTTAATATTTTAGTTTATTTATATTATACTTTTACTATTGAAAATATAATTTATAGTATGGAATTGAAAATGTGATTCTTTGTTAAATTTGAATAATTGTTTTCTTGTAACTAAGCCCGAAGAAAACGCAAAAATTTTAAAAGTATTAATTTCGACATCCTTTAAACATCCTCAGACTGTCGACTAATTTCGACATCCTCAGACTGTCCATGCTAATTTTTACAGCATTATAAGAAAGTATCCACAAAATTTTTAAAAAACACTCTCTTAAAAAGATTAAAATGCATTTAGGAAAGAAAACATTAACATTGACATAACAGAGCCAGTAAAAGACGCATTTGAAGTTAGTAGCTTTTCACACTAAAAATGCTCAAAAAACTTGAAATTTCTTGAGAAACGATTGGATTTAGAATTTAGAGTCAACTAACTGAAAAATGCATTTTTTGTGTAGCGTCATGTTTAAGATAGCAAATCAAAGAATTATCACCGTTAAAATGAAGTTTTATTGTTAGATAGCATCGCTTACTTGCAATACACCATATTTTATTTCGAGATCCAAAAAGGAGTATTCTCTGACAAGTGGTGGAAGGTTTTGGGGCAGTCGCTCTTCCAAACATCCCAGTACATTCGCCAGAGTACCGAGCACAGGCTCGGTAGCAAACGCCAATGCATCACTGAAACAAAATATTTTCACATTGAGTACAAAACTAAGCTTCAATAGAAGCCTTCATTAGAACATAAAGGTATCTAGAATTAAAAAAGGCTGTTTATGCAGCATTAAAGTGATCCAATAGAATTCAGCCTAGGAATGAATCTTGAATAAATGATATGCACAAAAAACAATCCCCCCTTCAAAATAGAGATTTAGGTAGCATTTTATAACTTTTTCAGTTAATATTTTGTTACAAGATAACTTTAAAACATAGAATTGTGTCCAGTTTAACATTAATCTTGCTATTTTGTAGCGGATGAAAAGTAAGGAAAACACGTTTCAAATTCGAGAGGTTATGAATTAAAAACAAAGTACCTTCTTTGATATGATCTCGTTTGATAGTACATTTTCCAAATGAAAACGAAACTCAGATATCTTAAATATAAATAACATTATGCGAGATTTCTTCAAAAAAAAATGCAATTTTTTATTTATCGGTTTTGTAAGTAATGATAGGTATAGAAAAATTACGCATTTCACACGATTAATGGTAACAATAACTCAGAACAACAACTATATGCTTCACGCAGAGTTCAGTATTTATCAATGTTTTCTCTGCACAATACGTTTTGCACAAATACGTGATATTTACTGGAAATTATATAAAATAATATAATCTGAACAAATAATAAACAGGCAGAAGAAGCAATTCTATTATTTATGCAAGATAAATTCAAATTAAAAAATAATTATTAAGAGACAGCTATTATTAAGACATTATTATTAAGAGACATTATTAAGAAACTGATAGAGAAAAAATACCACATTATATACTACTCTAAGAAATTATGTATAGCTTTTGTAATAAATAAAAGTAAAAAGTGCCGGCATTTGATAAAATTTATATCAAATGTTTGAAAAGTAACTAAGTAATATGAATAATTTTAAAGGATTTGTTAGTTCAAAGTAGTCTTTCGAAAGGTATTTGTTGTCTTTGATATCTACCTTCGAGTTCTGAAGAAAGCCCTCGTGTAGCTGAACAGTGGGACGTTAATATTCACTCACTCACTTGAGTTCTGAAGAAAGTATTTTTTGTAAGGTTAGAGAGTTGTAAGATGTCACAGAGTTTTGAAAACTTTAAAGGACTGAAAACTTTCAGAAAGAGTTTCGGAAAACTACAAATTGCTTGAGGTCCAGTTGAATACGTAAAAGAAAATTCATGCAATCTCAGCGATACGCTAAAATATTTTGATTTTATAATCAATTTGATTCAATTCAGAAAGCTCTAATCTCCACCTTTGAAGAATAATGAATCAATTCAGATTAGTATGTTTTTTACACTCATGTCCATAAATTAAGGATACTTCAGAATCACACAGAAATTGAACTCTAAAATAAAATTTTCACCTGTAGAATTATCACACACATCTTGAAGAAGAATATGCAAATTACAGGAAACCACCAGATGACGCGGATAGTACGTCACAATGACGAGAGTGTAAGAGAGGAATATATAAGGAATGGTGGCAAAGAAGTAAAATTGTTCACAAGTGCTTTAAAAGCCTTTCAGTGCAATAACCGCATAGTTATGGCACAAAGGAAGCATTTGGATGATTTTTTACGTGGTAGAATTATCGGACGACTGGAATGTGGACGTAACCAGCTGGAAGTATCCGAGGAACTTGGAATCACCCAGAGTGTAATATCCAGGCTTTGGAAACAATTCCAAGATGATGGTAATGTGAGTAGATGTTACAGCACAGGTTGCCCCCGAGTTACAACGCCGAATGAGGACCGGTATTTTGCAGTTACTGCCAAAAGAAACAGACGGAGCACAGCATCAGACCTGTCTCGTCAGCTCTCTTCAGCTACCGGTACGACAGTTTCAAGGCAGATCGTGTACAGATGCTTAGGGCACATTGGTCTATATGCTCGTAGGCCTGTCAGATGTGTTCCCCTTACCGCAACTGACTGTCGCCTGCAATTAACCTGGAGTAGAGAGCATGCATTGTGGACACCGCAACAGTGGTCTTGTGTGATGTTTTCCGACGAGTCCTGGTTTAGTTTGCAGTCTGATTCTCGCCAGACTTTCATATGGAGAGCGCCAGATACCCGTTACCACCAAGAGAACACCATTAAACAACACCGTTACGGTGGTGCAGGATGGCTCGTTTGGGAAGGAATTATTCTTGGTTCCAGAACTGACCTGCATGTTCAGAGTGTAACAATGACAGGCCACATCTATCGGGATGTCATTCTGGAACAACATGTACGTTTGTTTCGGGGCGCCATGGGTGCTGAATTTCTGTTTATGGATGACATCGCCCGTTCTCACCGTGCAAACATTGTAGACGAATGCCTTCAATCGGAGGATATCACCCGTATGGATTGGCCAGCATACTCACCGGACTTTAATCCAATAGAGCATGTGTGGGATATGCTTGGTCGACGAATTGCAGCCCGTCAACCCCCTCCCACCGGTCTACCGGAGCTTCGGAGGGCATCGCTTGATGAATGGTGTGATATTCCCAAAGATCAGATTGATAATTTTATAACCAGCATGCGTAGGCGTTGTAAGGCCTGTATTGCATCGTCCGGGAGACATACTCCGTATTAACCATCATACTAACCATGTTATACTGTTTTTTGTAAATAGGTTCTTTTTTTGAAATTTGCTCCAGGGAGTAAAAATCGAAATTTTTATGAATTATTTCAAACATATAGCATCTTTTTTGCTCTTTACCTTTTGTTTAAGAAATAGACTTTACAAATAAGTCAAATTTGTTTTGCTTCTGTCTCTTTCTTTGCCTGAACTTCATTATCCTTAATTTATGGACATGAGTGTATATTTCAACCTTGTACAGAACGATTTGTCCTTCAAATTAAACCACCACGACTTAGTCAATTAAAAAGTTAATATTTTCGAGGTATAATAACCTCGTGATTAAGAAAAAACAAATAATATCTTTCTCAGAATGCACTAGTTTCCAACTTAAGGAGCGCTGTGTTGCAAAAAGGTAACTATATATTTGATGATGCTACTTTTCTGCTAACACAAAATAAAATATTATGTAGTATTTTTTGTAATTATATAAGATTTGTAAGATTAATAAAAATATTAATTTACATTATAGAAAATAAGTATTTTTCAAGTATAATAACAATACAGAAATAAAATACGTTACATTGTTTTGCAGTCCATTAAATCAATTAAAACATAGAATGAAATGCGATTTTTACGAAAGTTAAGGACACACAAAGCCCTCTGACGTAATGATTTGTAATAACTATCGATTAAGAGCAGTGAAATGTCTGAATTGTGTTGAACTTAAATTAAACTCATATTTCATTATAATCTCATTAATCTATTGCACAATTTCAAATGAAAAACATTTCTACATGCCTCAATCAGCAGCCTGAAGAATTCCTTACAATGTTTTGAGAAAAAGAAACTATATACAAGTGTCTTTTTGTTCGGTTGCAATCAATGCATACATTGAAGTCGAATTCACAAATTTATTTCAAATAACTATAAAAGAAACCAATTGACTGTATCATTCGTGATGAAGGTATTTTAAGCAACTAAATTTAAGTCTAAGATTTACCTTTGAAGGAAAACGTGAATGTACCAATTGCAAAAGAATAATTATGCTTTGAATTACGATTTGAGACTATTCAATTGATTAATTGGGATTTGAATGTGTTATAATTAATAAACAGTCGCACTAAGATTTTTAAGCGTATATTCAGACCTCTATTCAAATCTTTTAATAAAAAAACCATTTAAATTGGTAGATATAATTGGATATTAAGTTTGAAGTGAATATGCCGAAAGGAATGCTTCCAAATGTCGGCATTTAAAGATAAAATCCACATTTTGATTCGATTTTCAATTAGAGTGTGTTTGTGTGTGTGTGTGTGTGTGTGTGTGTGTGTGTATGTGGAAGGACCGGACGCTTTTCAGTGACGTTAACGAAAGCAGCTCACTTTCATTCATCCCTCTCTTTTTTAAGAAATTTCATCTTTAAAAAAATACGATAGAAAATGATTGACAAACGATTTAGTGTGTGATATCTTCCAGTTTAAAAGTTATTTTAATACACTTAAGAAATGGCTTAAGAAAATTCCATTCACTGAAAAAAGTTCATTTTTTTCATGGTTTCTATGCTCAGTTCCAGTATTGTTTGGATGCTTTTTGTAATTAAAGTAGTTTCTTGTTCATTCATTAAATAAATCTTACTTTTATCTATTGACTCTGGGGATTCGACTAATATTTTTGAAAAGTTTTCATTAAAAATCTAATTTACAGTTGAAATATCTTTCACGATATTTATTTTTTCTTATGAACCGTTTGGTAAGAATTATATTTTTCAAAAAAAATCATTTGTCGTTACCGTTTCTTTATGCAATCGAATTTATAAAAAATAATGATTCCACACACTTTGAATTTTGCTTACGGTATGTATGATGCACTTCTTGTATAAATTTCTTCTTGTTGTATTTTTTGTTGTAATGGATTGTGTCTTTTTCTTTGTACAGAAGTTCATAAAGCATTGAGATTGTACCACAAACAGAATTTTCTATAGCTAGAAAGTTTCATCAAGGAAACGTTAGAATTCAAAATTTTCTCCAGTACATGAATTAAATAGGATTCTAAAGCTAATTGGCTTGTGTTAAGAAAACGGATTTAGAAGTTCCAAATTTAAATCCCTTAATGTATAAATATCTTTTCAACTTGATATCAAACACGTCTCTGGTTGTCTGAAGATGGCTGTGTTCATCGCGCGTGAGCTGGTAGAATACTGGTAGAATGTATGAAAACTTTTAACAAGTTTTTTAATATTTATGTTGATTGGGACAGTAAAAAGAAATTGAAAAAAATACGTAAGGATAGAGAAAACTCTATTTGGAACCTTGTTTTCCAACTTTAAAAAACTTCAAGTTAAATTTATTGGAATTCTTTGTAAAATAATTTTGTACAAAGGAAAAAAAAACAAGTAATAATGTTTTTTGATTTACTCGACATCTAATTTTTAAAGTAAAGTTTTCAGAGGGATAATGAACGAAAGACAAGTCTAGGTTCCTTTGGTTCTGTCTCCTCAGGTACAGACTCAGACCAGATAAGACTACTATAGATTGAATGCGGAAATTTTTTCGTCTACACAAAAAGAAGACACGAAAATCAATTGAACTTGATGTCATCAGCTGATGAAGGCAAAGACAGGAGAGAAAAAAATGGAACAAAACTGTAGGTATCTCCACATTGTGGGAAAAAATATTAAGAGCAGTCTTGAGAAAAACGGAATATTTTTAAAACACACACACACACAGCAAACCAGTCTATACATTCCTAGACATAATAATTAAACAGAAATGTTACTGAAATATGTCAAGTAAAAAACAAAATTGGTGTCTAAGCCATGTTTTGAATTTTAATTTTTTTTTATCCTAGTTTCAAATAATTTTCAAGAATCCTTTTGTCAAAATTTATTAAAATTAAATATGATTGATGAAGAATTGATCAACGAGAAAAATACATCTTTTAAAACGAAAAATCAAAAAACAAAGGCAATTTTCTCCGAATTGCCAGCTAGGTTGCGTTGTTGGTTTGACATGCCCTCGTAAAATTAAGCTTGCCGGTTGAACCCCACCCCAAGTCAGTAGGTTTTCATAAAACCGAAAATTGACAGCGTCCATGTCGTATGATAATGTGGAATGTTAAAGATCCCTAGAGTGCCTCTTTGGCTTGGGTGCTCTCGGCAAAATTAAATTCCTCCATTTCGGATCGTCATAGCTCACGTGCCTCCCAATAGGAAGGAAACTGGTCATCAAAATTTCATTGCGGAAATTGGTATTCCTCCTATTTGGTGCCACACTAAAAAATAATACTAGCTTCAGGGGAATGTACAAGGTCTACATTGGTAATTGATAATCTGCAGACCAATTTGAAAGAAAAAAAATTCACCCAGCAATCATTACAATATCATTCGATCATAAATAGTCAAATGAATTAATAAATATTTCTCTTTATTCTATTTTTGTGAATAATACGTGTACTTTACACTTTGAATGATGGTATCCATCTTGTCTTATCATTAATACATTTATAAGAATCCTTTCATTATTTTTAATCTAAGTTTTTCCCTTTTGGCTGTAACTTAATTAATTGAATGACTACGCATTAGTAAATAATAAATTGTTTCGTTTCTTAATGACTTGCTTTTTATTTACAAAATCCGAACTGAATTGTTTGAAATATGTTCTTAGGGTACGAAAATGTTATTTTATGAAGTCAACTAGGAATGAAAAAATATTTGATGAATGCATGACGAAATTAAAATAAAAGGGTATACTCACTTGGATTCCTCAATGGGGTGGTAAAGAGTAAGCAACTTGGGATGCTTCAGACGATCGAGTTGTCGCACACTGAATCTCAAAATCTCGGTAATAGTTTCCTTTCTCTTGGGCTTGTGGAGTTTCTCTGCAACCTTCTTTTCAAAATAGAAGACAGAAGCCTCCTGAGAAAGGAAATCCACTCTTATGTAAAACAAATTATTAATGTGGTATTGAAATATACAAGATTTATCTTTTACTTTCAAGCATTCTTACAATAAGATGTATCTGACTCCCAGAAAAAATTGCCTAAAGAATCGAACTAACAAAAACGTTGGCAAAGTTTTTAAAGCATCCTTGGAACAATATTATAAAGAGAGAGGGAAAGGAAAACAGAAAGAGGCTATATATATATTTATATAAGAATCTAGAAGAATGTTTTCCAAGTATGACTATCATTAAGAGCAATTCAAGCTTATTCCTTATAATTATTTTCTCTGAAACAGTGAATGTAAAATATTAGTTGGAATACACTAAATCTCTAAATTTGTTTCGTTGTAAGAAGTTTAAAAAGTCAGTAAATGTCAAGATATTCTCAGAAAATTATATATGTTTTTTTAATACAGTTTTACTTACTTTTTATTTAAGGTAAAACTTATGAAAAATCTGACTTGATATCTATGATGTATGTAAAAAACTTAGAAGAAAGATTAAACTAATTAATTTTCCAAGTGAGAGGGAAAAGAACAACACTGTTTAATGAAGCTATTGAGAAAACGAAAACTGCAGATTTCGAGTTTACTCGGAAGAAAAATTATTTTTTAAAACCCAATTGTCATATGACATCTCGTAGATATATGAAATTAAGAAATGAAAGAGAGCATTTTCTATTTAAACGATGGTGAAAAAGCAATTACCCAAAAATGAAAACAATGCATACAGTATGGAATCAAACAAAAAAATGCGTTATTGAACTTAGAGTATCGTTACACATGATTGTCTGTCCAAGAGGAAGAACAACAAGCAGATATTTTTTAGTATGGGATATACCTTCCCCTTACTGCAATGGTTTATTTATATTATATCTCCATTCTCAGCATCAAATAGTACAATTTTTTTGAGGTAGGAGTGCCAATTCTTCAATTACCATCTGTTTCAGTTATTTGGTGTTCCCCGGAGGATATAATTATGCAACAAGGCACCTTCTAAAAGCCTCTCACAGATTCTTTAAGGGATTTAAATCTGGGGAGAAATCTGCCCAATCCATTCGAGTGATATCTTCCCTTTCCAGTAACTGCTGAACATCAGCAGTCCGATGTAACCATGCATTGTCATCCATAAAAACGAAGTTTAGACTAATAGCACCTCGGAACAGACATGGGTAAGGGTCCTCTTCTTACAGTAGCTATCTCCGGTTACAGAAACTCAGTCAAAAACGTTTAGCATAATACGTCACCAGAGGACAACTCTAGGACCACCATAATGGTCTATATCGCTGATGTTACAGGGGAAAAAACGTGTCGTAACGACTGTTTAAATCAACTGGAATTGAAAATCGTTTGTCTCTCTGAAACGACTCTCATCTATAAACAGGATACGACTCCAGTGAGGAGATGCCCAGTTTGTATGTTCTTTACTGAGCTGTAAAGTGAGTCGTCTACAGCCAACTTTCAAAGGGATACAGCGTTCAGGACTGTGGTTGTGTAGGCCAACTTTGTGAAAGAGTATGGCGATAGTAAACCGCGACACTTGTAGCCTTGCTGCCGCTTGTCGCTTGCTTGGTTTCTAACTCTTTTCTCCTTAAGGACGATATATATTTCATCTACAGCAGTTGTTTTCCTAGAGAGATCATCCCCAACCATTCTAACAGCTGTACCTATGGTTAGAAAGGCTTTACACTTTTGTTCCGAATTCTTCAGATGCACTGCTGAAACTATGCCTTAGTGCCAGCTTTCCGATCATTCCTTCACGTGTGAAGTCATTCAAGTAATTTCTTTTAGCAATATTTTACAAAATAACTCACTAGCACTTGCAGTGAATGTCTTTAATTGCGTCTTTCAGTACAACTTGTTAAGTACACTTGCATCGCCTGTGACGTTTTGTTCTTACAATTTGCATGCGTATCATCTTTTTACAGAATAACGTGTTCATTGTACTGTTGGCAATAACCTCTTTTTTGGAATTACATGGCTATCTGCTTAAAATTTACATTGTTGCTTATGTTTTGCACACCAATCTAGTATGTGTTCTGTGCTTCATGGGAGGAGTAGATTCTCTACTTGGCTGAAAACAGTATTTGTATTCTTGAAGTAAGCAGATTAATTTTCCGTGTTGCACCTGGGACAGAGAATCTTCCTTCATTACTCTTCAATTACATATTTATCGTAGGCTCAGGTACGATTCCTGATGTAAAAGAGTTCTGCGAATTATTTATAATTCAGTAGGTTTCTTATAAAAAATGTTGTCTCTGGAGATCTTAAGAAAAAATCAGTTTCTACTTAGAACATTGAGAACAATACCGGCTGCATGGCTCTTCCTAACAATAGGCTATTCACTTTTCCTTCAGGTAGAACAAGATGCTTTGTTGATACTGTTTTACCTTCGATACACTGGTTGATAATAGATTTAATAGCCACCATGGACTGAAGTTTGCAATCTTCTTTTCTGTAAAAGAAATTTCATTCTTTTGTAGAAAGATATTTACCTGCAGTAGAGGGTGGGACACCTGTATGAGCTCACACTGCAATTTTCTGACTATAAAGTTTTAAGCTCGAGAAATCCACAGTTTCAATATTTGTTAGAAAGTTCCTTCAATTTACAGTAGTTACTTCAGCTTTAGCTTTTGAACAAGTGGGATATTTGTGTATTAAAACTTCTGGTATTCTACATCCAAAACATTGAATCGAGCATCTTCCTTCTGATTTAAAAGTAGAATTTCAAGGTATCAAATACTATAGGACGATCAATTACCACTTACTATAGGATATCGATTCTATATCCATTTACTATAGGGTGAAATTCTCTACCTGTAGTAGAGCTATATTTTGTCCCTGGAAAAGGTTTCCCCTTGAGTCTGGATAACGTATCCCGTCGCTTCATTCTCATAAGCATCCAGTTCTTCAGATTGCTCCATATTGTAATGGGTCTATCCGCAAATATTCTACTAATTCTCTTGTGGAAGAATTAATGTATGTTCTATAAAAAAATTTCTCCAGAAGAAGAAGACTTGAACTAGAATAAAAATGATAAAATAGTGCTTAAGATTTGCGACCAGAGGTCATACAATTAAAAGAGATAGTTACGATTAATTCTAGCGTGCATGCCCAGAGTACACCTCTTAACATATAAATTATACTTATATGTTAAGTAGCCTTAGGCCATGCGACTGCTCTTCTAATTAACTACTAAGTTCATTTCCTGCCTTAAGTTGTGTGTATTAAGTATAAGGAAGAAAAAAATTTTGAAATTAAAACTTGTTATGATGATCTTTATTCGAACCTCAAATACCAACAACCACTAGTCGGCGGTTGATAATATGATGTGATTGACCCAATCTGCCCATGAATCAATAAAGTCATGTCTGGTGGAGTCCTTATTTTGATCTGGTGAGTAATTATTAAACTTTTAAGTGGATAAAAAACTGTGACATTTATTTCCTTTATACGTATAACCTTGAAAATAACAATTTTTTTTTGAATAATTAATATTATTCAGATATTTTCAATTTTTGATACCTGCTGTATTTTAAATTTTCTTAATGGATGGGATATGTTTTTTCTCCTTTCCCTTACCAAAAGGTCTCATTTGTTGAGATTTTCTCCCAGGGCTATTTTTGAATAGTAATAAAATTTAGAAAATTTATTGTTTGATTTTCGGAAAGCTTGCTTCGAGAAACGCAAATTTATCAATTGTTTTGAGGGTATTGCTAGTTTTTGCAAAGGTTTTATAGAAAGTAAAATGCACTGATTTTGGGACACTTGGAACGTTTTAGAGAACAATCTCTCCTTCAAATAATTCAAAAAAAGCTGGAAGAATATAGAAAAGAAAAAATAAATAGAAAAAGTAAGACTGTTTTTGGATGCATTGGAAAGTTTTTCTAAGCATATTTTAATAACAAATTCTATTATATTTTTTGTTTCATCCAAACGGAAAAAAAGATTGTGAGATTTAAAAAAAAAAACTTTTTAAAAGGAATTTTTTTGTTTGTTAAGAAAACAATGAGTGGCATCCCATTCTAAAGAAACACGAGGTCTGTTGGCGATGGCTCTCGTAATTTGTATTTCTCCTAGAAATCGGAGGACAATTTCAGAACTGCAGTCACCGAGGTCATGACTATAACCTCTAGGTGACACAAAATGATGAGAATTATTCCAAATGGAGATGAAATGAATTATTTCGTAGCAGTGATCAAATGAAAACAATGATATTGGCTTTGATTCAATGAGATAAACGGTATTTAGAAATGTAATTAAACTTGGTTTAAGGAAAAATTATTTTCTAAGTCTTGAATCATTTACCTTGAAATATGTTGTATGATTTTTCTTTTGATGAAAATCTCATTGAAATGATAATAAAAGTAGTACAAATATAGGCAATTTAATCTGAATACAGTGAGTGAATATTGACGTCGCATTGTTCAGCTATACGAGAGCTTTTGGCGACGGACCGCGTAATTTTGAACCATGGTTAAGTGACGCGGACGACACCTGAGCTGGTACCCCTCTCCTAACTACCACACCGACGGGAGGACGTTTGAGCTCTCGACAGATTTAACATGCATCGCTTCCCTACACGGAGGGTCTTCAGTGGTACTGAGCTCGAACTCATGACACGCTAGCCATGATCTGATACCTTGACCACTTGGCTACCACGGCCTTTTAATCTGAATACAAGGAAGGAGCATAATAAAAAAATCTGGTATTTACTATAAATACGAAAAGGGGAATGGTCTCAAAAAAGTCCGACGGAACTAAAGTAATGTTGTTCTGCTTTCGAAAAATGGAACAGCACAAACCCTTATCAAATTTATAACGAACAAGAAAGACCCTAAAAACAGATGATGAAAAAGACAATGTGAAAAAAAAGATTGCTTTAGAAGCAACGAAAATAACTCCTTTTGTGTGTGTGTTCATGATAAAAAGTCAAAATTTATTAAACTACAAGTTTATGTAATTTTTAACAAAAAAGTGAGAAAATTAGTTTCTATTTTTTGTATGAGTTAAGTGAAATGCCAAACTTATTGGAGCTGTTATTAATTGCTTAGTTTGTGTATATTTTTATGTTTAAAAATTACAAAAAAAGCTGAAACATATTGCATCTACTTTGTGCTACAGTTGTTCGATGAATGGGAAATATTTTCATAGCGATGGGAATTTGCTTATAAATAACAAAGGATAACAAATAACAAAGGACATTCAATTAGAACCGAATTTCTTACCTTTCTAAAATAATTATTTGATTAAATATCTCATTTCATTTCTCGAAAAAAAAGCATGAAAGTCAAGCAAAAAATGTTATTTAGTTCGTGTCCAAATGTGCAAAATACTGAAGAGCTGTTGGATAGGAAAGTTGCATATCAATCTATTCCTTTTGTGCTCTTCGTCTTAATTAATATTTCCTTGACCAAACACTTGAGTTGCTGTCTTTATCGTTACAGCAATTTTTAGACGAAATAGAAAATTCTGAAACAAAATAAATTTTTTTTTCATTTCACAAATACACAAATTGCTTGGCAATTTCTGAGGGAACAAGTGATTTATGCAAAATTGTTTCTCAAACAGCTGATCAATAAAAGTAAATTCAAGTTCAGAGGTCATGATAGACTAGGACTCGGTATTTGTATAAAAGACTATGCATACAAGCTCATGATTCATACGAAAATTCATGTTTTCTTTTGTTTGACGAAAATAGCGCTAGATATTATAAAAGTTTTTCTCCGAAATTCTGTTGGGTTCTTGTAATAATTAAGAGCAAA
The DNA here is from genome assembly GCA_019973975.1 of Trichonephila clavata. NCBI lineage: Eukaryota > Metazoa > Arthropoda > Arachnida > Araneae > Nephilidae > Trichonephila > Trichonephila clavata. The sequence continues at coordinate 126,956 of BMAO01018873.1, read as the reverse complement.
ATGTCAGCAAGATATCATTTGAGTGACTATAATTGTGGACTAGCAGTTGGACGACTGGAAGCAAATCAAAGGACCCCAACCGTAGCTGCTGCAATGGTTGTATCAAAGAGAGTGTCGTCTCGCTAATAAAGAAAGCCACTGAAGGAGGAAATGCTTCGCGAAAACAAGCCGGGGTCGTTGCAACAATACCGTACTCTTAGCAAATTGCTCTGTAGCCGTCATGGCAAAAAGGAATAAAAATTTCACTTCTGGCCAGGTAACTGCAAACCTTGCAACCGCTACCGATACGCAAGTCTTAGTAAGAATCCGGTTGATTTGTATGCCTGTTCGTTGCATCCCACTTCAACCATTGACAGCTGATGTAAGGAACATTTTGGTTGGGATCACCAAAATGGGTCTAGAGTGATGACGAAAATCGTTTCAGTGTGACAAGGGATGGTGTGGATAGGCATCATGTACAATGGCAGAACTTCGCTTCACATCTTTGAGAAAGGAAGCGTTTCATCGCAACGGTATTGCATAGAGATTATTCTGGCTTGTATTGTTTGGGGTCCAGACTTTCTGTTTTTGGACGACAATGCGGAACCACACAGAAGCGTTGAGGTATCAGACACAGTGCAAAGTGAAAATATTTTCCGTATGCAATGGTCTGCTTATTCTCCTGACCTAAATCTTATTGAGCATGACTAGAATGCTCTTGACAGACGCATTGAACAAAAAACCATATCTCCACGTAATGTGCAAGAGCTCAAAATTACCTCGAAAGATGATTGGGACAATATCCTCCAAGGACTCCTTGGTAGTTTAGTGAAAAGCATGGAGACAGATGCATAATGTGCATTAGTGTTCGTAGCCAACACACATCTTACTAGCTCTTTCCCTGGCGGCACGGGTTATTTAAATCCTACCCAAGTCTGGCAGGCAATTTAACAATTAAATGGCTGAAACACATGCATTAAAATAAAAAAATCCTGTAACGGTGCAAGTGTTAGTTAAGAGCGTATTTAATTATTCAATTAATTAATTATCAATTAAGTATTAAATAATTATTATCAATGAATTAATTAAGTAATAATTAATTAAGTAATCAATGGTAAAACTAATTCATTAAATAATTAACTATTGTTATAATCAATAAATTAATCATTAATTAATTATTTATTTATTAATATTAATTAGTTTATTATTATTAATTTATTTATTACTTGTTGTTAAAATTAATTAATTAATCATTAAAATAAAAAATCCTGTAACTGTGCAATTGTTAGTTAAGAGCTTAATTAATTAATTATTAAAATAAAAAAATCCTTTAATTGTGTAATTGTTAGTTAAGAGCTTAATTATATATAATTAATTATTGTTAATTAATTATTATTTAATTGTTAGTTAGTTAGTTGGAGTGAACAGGGCGAACCAACCTGAATGTTGGAGCGCGTCAAAGCGTGAAAACACTTCGTTGCCAGGTAAGAGTTGGATTTGTCTCGGCGTGTTATAGCGCCTACGCCAGGGAAAGAGCTAGGGTACTCATATCTGCATCCTTCTGACCAGAAGATGAATTTTTTGTGGTGGTTTGGAAATCATCCAAGGGAGCATCTTTTTTCTTATTTCTAAGTTTTTAGTTCTTCTATTTGGCGATATCTGTTCCGTTTTGCATTATAAGAAAGGCATATCGGCTCTACTAAATATGTACTTAGTTTATTTTCTTCAATCATTGTCTATTCTTGAGTATTACAAAAAAAATCTAACTGTTCCTTAAGAATTGTAAAGCAGCGTATTTAATAACTTCGGAGTGGAAACAATTTATTTACGACAAGTTGAAGATATATAGCAATATCGAATGTATTTACTTAAATAGATGGTATTGTATCATTACTGTTATAATGGGCAATAATTCCTAGGACTTATAATATCTTTTTTGGAAATTTAAAGAGGAATCTCGTGCGTTCATCAGGAATTATTAAGAAGAGATAACCCAAAATGATATTAGAGACTTTTCTATATATTAGGACTTAAATTAAGAAATTACAGTTTGGACAATATTTAGTTATATTTAAAAAGTCTCGAGCAGAAAAATATTTTCTAACAAATCTCTTAAAAGAGAAATAAGTTTACAAAATACCCAAAACGTGTCATAAATTACACCCCATTCTGTAAGTCTGTTGTTCAAGTTCCTGTAATGTGAATACTGATTGAATCCTTCTATCCTTATTAGTAGTTGAAAGTTCCTAATAATTATTTAATTTTTAGGCTTTATTCTCAAATATTTCAATGAATGTACTATTTTGGGCATTTCTAATATTTTTTTTGTAGCATTATTTTGTTTTGTGCACATAAAATGTCATAATAGGAAGAATCAATTACCTAACAGCTTCATCAATCAAGATGAGGCGATCATCAGGCGTGATGTGGATTCAATCCTGTTCAAAATGACCCGTTGCTTCGAAGCGCGACGCTAATCAATAGAAAATCGTTCATGCACCCATTATTTACCTGATTTATTCCGATTAAGTGCGCGCGCAATCCAGTAAAAATAATCCATACTCTGCTTGGTCCTAATCGTTCAAAAGCAAAAGTTCATTTTGCATTCTGCTCTCTCTTTCAAGATCTCCATGCAGTATTTGCAAAAACAACGGAAGAGACGGTGTTTATTATACAAATATATTTACATCCAACAGTAATGGTACTGAGCATGAGTACAGGAAATGCAATTCTAAAATAGTTCCAAAAAATTGGAATTGAAATGTCACCATTCTTTAGAGTGCAAATAAGCACAATTTAACTAGTAAAAAGAAATCCGAGATACTTTTTGAAAATACATTTTTATAAATGTAATAAGTAAAAAAGTTTAATCGATTCTTTGTATTATACTTTGTTCATCAATTATTTTAATTTGAATCATTAGATTCTACAAAATAATTTCAGGTATGCGTTTCTAAAAATATCAGTGATGCTGTTGTTAGAACAGCCGTCATTATTTTTGATCTAACGAATAGTCACTCAGATTATCTAGAAAATCTGTGCATATTTAATGTAATATGTTTATGTGTATGTTTAATGTGTTAAAAAAGAAATAAAAAAACCTTAATGGATCAACCTAATTAATTTACAGATTACCTAGGTAATATGCCCAATGCTTTATCCCTGTAGCAAGGAAATTTAGAGATCTTATTTGAATATATATATATATGTATATTATATTAACAAAATATCGCAAATAAAATCCCAAAATAAAATGCCCCGAAATGCTAGTATATATATATATATATATATATATATATATACATACATATATATATATATATATACTGGCATTTCGGCATTTTATAAAAAATAATTTTTCTTGTGTTAATATTTGGGATTTCATTGACTGCTTTGATTTATTTCAATTTTGAAAAGTAATTAAAAATAGAATAATTTAAAATTATTTTGTTCCGACTTTTGTCCCATTTTATGAAAGTGAAATATATCAATAAGAACAAAGTCCATTGATAAAAAGGAAATAAGATCTCTCAAAAAACAAGAAAAAAAATTGTTTTGAATGATGAAAACGAAAGAGAACAAAAAAGTTTGTGTGCTTATGACCACACACACACAATAGAACAGAAAACTTCAAATTTTGTAATGTTATTTAAGACATTAGTTAAGTGAATACAAAAAAAGGGGATATCAGTATTGTCATAAAAAATAATTTATTCATATGTCTGTACTCATAAAGTAATATTTTTTGTGAAATATACAATCATATTTGTGAATTAATTGTATTCTAAGAAGGAAAAAATAGGTTTATGGTAGCTGAAATAGGTTTTGTAAATACTTTATAAATTCAAAATTATTTAAATATTTTTTTTAAAAAAAACTCCTTCAAGCGTTGTTCCAATCTTCGTCGTGCTTTCACTTGGATCCTTTGACATAATTAAATTGAATTTCGATTTTAAAAAAAATAAACTAATATTTTTTTTTCTTTTGAAAAATCTACATTAAAACCCCACTTAAAACCGTAGGAAATTGTTCAGAACAGCCGATCCGGCTTCAGTGTAGGCAACTAAATTTTTGTGAATGAATTTGATAATTTTCTCTACACTGATTTAAAGAAATATAAATAGCAACCATTAGAATTATTTGTCCATTTTCTACTCTACATTTCTCTGCATAGGTTTTTCCGATACATGACTGAATAAACCCAAATGATTTTGTAGTATTTGATGCTACATCCATTTTCTAAATAGTATAAAAATGAATTTTAAGGAAGTACATGCACATTGAATAAAATACGAATCGGTAATTGAATATTTAAATAAATAAATGAGGGAAATATAAAAAAGCAAACATTAATTGGCCTTAAATTTCTTCATTTTTCAATTATCCTTCGCCGTTAAAATTTCTTCACTGCGCTATTTTGAATAATTATTTAAGCATAATTCCCGAATCTAATTAATATTTTTTTTGTAAATATGAAAACGCAGGTGTGTTACAGTTTACAGAAGATGAATGAAACAAATGCAAGACATTCCACAATTCATGTATTTCCAGATATGCTTCACTTATGCTTGTAAAGCAAGATAGTTGGCAATCAACATTAAGATATCTTTACTCAAATATTTTTAATATCAACAAATTAAAAATAATATGCTGCTTTGAAACGATTTTCATAACAATGTCTGTGGTCATTTTTAAACCTCCTGTATCCTGAAGACTCAAATATTTTGTCTCTTCGACTTTTTCTGAATCGAAATTGATTTTTTTTTATATTCACCAAATATATATATTTGCAATCGGATCAGTCGAATTTCATATTATGTTCACAATATCCCCTATGTGCATTAAAACGATATTATTCTATATAAATATATATCATCTGATTTATTCTTAAATTCCCTAGGGATTGTCTTTTTCGAAGTTTGTATCAACTGTTCATGTTATGGGAAACAAAAAACTAACTATATAAGCACAAAAGAGGGAAGGCTGAGTATTACTCAAAACCCAGGGAAAACACTCCACCTTTGGTCACGTGATTTCTTTTTAGGGGTGTGTATGTAGTGGACTATTGAATCTTGACCGACGTTGTCCAAACACGATTTCCAACTAAAGATGAATAAACATTACATCCCCGAACAAGACGCGTCCTTCAAGTTGACTCCTCAGTAAAACGCTCCTAAAGAAATTATCACTTCAAAAAATATTAAGAAGCATAGTTTGTAAAATTATCCATTATTTTTACTCAAAAGAACGTGCATTTAAAATTATATTTTTGAGACAATTATTGAGCTGTCTCGAATCTAATGTATCTTGCATCAGCCCCCTACACACACTCTTTCCGAGATGTTTCAGTCACAGCCTTTCACCATTGAAATGGAATATGGAAGGCTTTGGAAATAGTATTTGAATTATTTACTATACCATAATCGACAGATGCAATTATTGTTTCATCAGACTCCATAACAATCACTGATAGAGGATGTTTTTCGATTAGATTTTACGGGCTTTTAAAATTTATTTTTTGATTGGTGCCATACTGGATGTTTAGTATCCTTACTAGAGATATCAGAACCTCAACATATTTGCATTTGTTCGGAGTCAGCATATTTCATTTGGGAGAATTTCATTCGAAGTATTTTGATTGTTCTGAGGATCTTTGTTTTCCTTTGAAACTTATTTTATTAATTTACGGGCTTGTATTTTTCATTAATAACCCATTCCTAACCCGTACTTTCTTTTCAGGAATTGTTGTTTCTGATGCCACCTGATCTATGGTATCAGATTGATCATCATGACAAGGGGCTAGTTTGATAACCGCAGCCATACAGAGGAAGCTAAATCGTAATCAAACTATTTATATCACCGTGGTAGGACGTTCTTAATTTATAATAATTATTATGGTACTTATTATAATTAGCTGTACTACCCTGTGCTAGGAGAATATAAACTTTCGAGTCAATATATTTAGTTTTTTTTAGGCCACTAATTTAGCTACTCTACAAAAACATATTTATTGTTGAAAGGACATCATTCTAGGAAACAGCAAAAAAAGACATCTTTTGGAGAAAGAAACTTATTAGAGACAAAAAATAACACTTTGATTACTGAATATCGGGTGTCAAAATTTTTCTACAAGTGGATTTTATCCCACATCTAGCCATTTTTACCACACTCTTCTAACGTCCAATTCAACATTAAGAAAGTATGAGTTAACAACATGAAAAGGGCTTCCCGAGAAATCGATCGTCACATTACGATCCATTGACGATTGTCTGAAAGACAAAGTAACATCCTCACTAAATGGGAGTGAATTGATGTTTCCTTTCACATTGCAGCTTGAGTACGTTATGTGAGTCACGAAGGATTTTAAGGCCCTATACCGACAATGTTAAATGGATCTTTTTTTCAGAAACTGTTCAATTTAGAGACTTCAAATTGTGTCTGTGTATTAATTAAACTTTTATATTTATACTCAAGTGAGATTTTTCAAATATATTATTTAAAGTATCCGACTACTTGCGACAAATTAAAAAAAAAAAATGGAGATATGGGGATTTTTTTGTGGTTTTTAGATTTGTTTAGAACATTTTAAGAAAAATGTGCTAAAATTAAGAAGATAAAAAGAAGTAATTATTACTAAAATAGAAAAAAATTGAAAAAAAAAATTACAAAAATAACATAAAGGACATAACATTCTATACCAAAAGTTTATGTACAAATTTTCAATTCTTATGTGTTGCTGTGTTATTCATTTTTAAAATGACCTTCAGGATGAGAGATATTTTTATTTTTACAAAAACTAGAGCATTTTGCCGTAGTAATTATATGAAATTGCTTTAAAGACAGAGATTTATTCACTTAACGGACTGCAAAATTTGTAATAAAACAGTGATTGATAAATCTTAATGTTAAAACACTTCTACTATTGTACAGAACATACACAAAAAATTTGAGTTAATTATTTTCAAAAATTTTTCAGCAATCACAGTCCCGTTTGAGCATTTTCAAAAAAACACATTTCGAGTAAAACGTGTTTTAAAGTATGACATTTTATTTAAAGTAATGGCATCTGCTTTTAATAAAACACTTGTAGTTTTTGTTCTAGTGAACGGAAAATAATAAACTTGGTATTTTTATAAAGCTAATAAGGTGGCCTATTAAAAAACGAGTGTGCTTTAGACAACACGACTGAAGTAAAACTTCTTTAGCTCCATCTATATGTATGTACATATATATGTTTATATATGTATAATATATACATGTATATTCACATACATAGATAATTTTTAGGGCCCTGGGTAGCCTAGTGGTTAGAGCATCGGACTACAGACCGGAGGGCCTGGGTTCATTGTCCGATGCCACCAATCGATGTTCGATGTCCGATGCCACCAATCGTTTTCGATGTCCGAGCACACACGGGGTACGTGCTCGTTAAATCAGTGGGTCCGAATGTCTTGTGGGCGGTCTCAGAAGAAATTAGGAGTGCAGGAGGCTGGAGAATATTTCCCTCCCCTCCAGTTCCATGCCTAAATTGTGGAGTTGGAGATAGGTGGTGTCGCCATCTATCGTAAAGAAAAACAACCCGTCAAACTGGTTCTGGCAACTTTCATTCCTCCCCTTCGGGAAGAATACGACAACAACAATGTTCTACAAATATTTAAATTTATTATGGGTTTTCATCGATAAATTAATATTGTTGAATATATTTTTTTATTTGTATTCATTTTTTTCATTGTCGGATACATCAGTAATTACTGTGGTTGATTGTAAGACCAAGACTATAGGCTTATGGTGTGAGAAATAAGATGCATATGTTTTCGAATAAAAATTAGAAAGATATCTAGAGAAAACTGCATCGATTGTTGTTCCATATCTTGTGGTAGGCTCATTTCGGTTATCATTCATTTTATTCATTTGAAACTTTAATTTTTCTTGTAGAAAGTTTACCAAGAGTTGTCCATCTTCGGACACGAAATTAACATTGAAATCTGCTATAATTAGTGGCAACGTATGATAGTTTTCTCCCAATTCTTCAGAGCCTACTCGACCTTATATAAATCTCATAAATCTATTATATAACAACTTTATAATATTATTACCTATGTTATCGGGCGAAATGTAAACAACTACCATTGTGATGTTTGTTCCATCGTCCAAAACACAGTGAGAGGCACATATATCACCAATTGATGATTAACCAATATCGATTTCGCGAATATATCGTAATAAAATGTTCATGTTCGAAGTTACTATATTCGAGGCATCATTTGATTTCTGATAGATTGCCATTCTGCTGATCAAACATTTTTACTCTTAAATTTCGCAATACAATTAAAATTCGGGATGTCAACATTTTCATCATTATTTGGCTAGGTTTCTGATAGAAACAAAATATTGCTTGAATCAATTACGGGATCGCTAAAATCTGACACGAGTTTTCTGAGACTTTGGAAATTGAAAGTAACGATTGACAACTTTTTTCTGCCATTCAAGGAAAGTAGAAATAAATTAAAAGTAAAAAAACTTTTTTAAGAACAAGCTTTTATTTAAACGCGCTAAAAAGAATAAAATAAACTTTTCCTTTAAAACTTTTTTTACTATCAACTTATAACGTCATTACACAATTTATATGATATAAAAGCTTGTCGCGAGATTTACCTGTGTAGATAAACAAGTAAAATAAATAACTTGACCTGATTGATTTTAGTTTTTAAAAATTCAAACTAAGTAAATATATGAGTACTTAAATATTACGACAAGCATTTATATCATATAAATTGTGTAATGACGTTATAAGTTGATAGTAAAAAAAGTTTTAAAGGAAAAGTTTATTTTATTCTTTTTAGCGCGTTTAAATAAAAGCTTGTTCTTAAAAAAGTTTTTTTACTTTTAATTTATTTTTTACTTTTTAGTTATCGCTGGACAGGTTTCTCAGCCTATTCAACTCATTGAACGCTGGTTCGCCATCCCTGGTTTAGCTGAATTAATTCTCGCAAAAGGGTATTAGTCTAAAAACACATTTTTTTTAAATCCGTAATTTTTAAGCAATTTTTTCAATCTTCGTGCAGATTTTGGGTTACATTGTTCTACACACGAAAAAAAAGGTTTAGTGAGATTATCTTCATAAATGACAAAGTTATTAGATGTTTAATTAAAATTTTGACTATTTTTGAAAAACTTAAAGAGTATATTATTTATTTGAAATATTTTGAAGATAAGGGATATATTTCTCTAACATATTAGAAGAAAATTTTAGTTATTTATTAAAAAACTTCAAAAGGCATTTAAATATTTGTATTAATTAATAAAATGCTTAAGATTCAAAACGCATGTTGTAATCAAAAAAGAAAGTTTTATCAAATAATAATTTTTTGTTGGACATTGAATATCTTCTACGTAAGAATCTATTTTTTTAATTGCTCAGGTCATCTTTAGAAACTTGATTTTGAAAAAATAATTAATCATCGCATTATTTTTATACAGTCAGATCTCCATGTAACGAACTTCTATTTTGGGAATTTCTCTATTTTAAGAACTTTTTCCTGGAACCAAGCACATATTACTCTTTTCATTGTAAAACAACTCCAAATAGCGAAGTGCATTTCCTATTTAACGAAATGTTTCTTCTAACATTTGATTTTTTTCTCTCCTTATTTTTAAAATATTTCAGGTCATTTTGCAAATTATTCTCTTTTGGCACATTTTATAAATATAAATAACCTTGAGCTGGTTTTACAATCTGCCTAACTCATCTAGAGAAACAAAATTGCCGTAATTTTTCAAACAATAAAAACTCAAATAAAATTAACAGATTCTATTTGTAATTAAATTTAAGGACACATGTGTCGTAGTGTGTGTTTAGATTACTGGTGATAAAATGAGGTATATTTAAATTACTTGTAGGCTTAAAATTAGAAAATTTCTTTAAAAAATTCCTTCATTTTATTATAAAATTATTTTTTAATCGAAAATATATTGCATTTCTAGATAATATTTTTCTCTTATTGTTTTCCTAGCGGATTCCTTTTTGATGGGTAAGATACATAAAAAAATGATCTTTCCGATTCTGTAATTATTTTTTGTCTGAGTTTCCATAGATTAAAGTTAAAGAATTTCTTCAATACTCCATCTCAGTTTAACTTGGCAGCGTTGAGAAAGGTATACAATGAACCAATCTACTTGAAAAATAGCTCTACTTTTTTGTTTTGAATTTAAATCCAAGAAATAGATAGAAATTTGTAAAAAAATTGCATGCGTTATAGAAATTAGATTATTTTTACGTTGTAGAAATGTAATTACTTTTTAGACAAAGTTAATTAATACTGTCAATAGCGCAACGTTATGAAATTCCAGTTTGGCTGAAAACCGATTTTCGACGCCAACTTTTGTCATTGTTGTAACAATAAAATTATTACAACAATGCATATATATCCAAGTTGGCGCCCAAAACTAGTTTAATGTTTTTAATTAATATATTTTTAATTAATTGCAATATCGGAATATAAATGGTCAAAACATGCATTGTCATCCAAACTAAACGTGTATACAAAATTTCAGCTCAATGGGAGGAAGATATCAGCTTCAAAATTGAGTTGCAAGATTCCACCCGAACAAATTACATACATGCATACATTGTAAGTTAAATAATAGCTTTTAAAAAAAGCAGCCGCAGGTTTGCGAAGCGGTCACCCTCCTTCACATTGATTGCGCTCGGCTTTGCTGCAGTTATGAACTGAAGTGCAGCGGGTGCTTAGTGTACTCCACTAAGGTTGTTGTTGTATCTGGTAACATACCCTCCTCCCCCCCCGGTTCATATATCTGGAAACGTTCCTTCACCCTCCGGTTCATTGAACTCTGAATCCATGCATGCGCTTGAGAACTATGCTTCTTTGTTTATGTCAGTGGTAGTAGAAAAAAGATGTAACGGAAATGTTATGTAGTTTTTAGTCTCTAGTACAGGGGTGGCGAACCTTTTTGGGAAGCGTGCCCCAATCTGATAAAAAAAAGTTACTCGTGCCACTTCCAATTTCTCCACCAAACTAAAAAATATACAAAAGTGAAAAAATGTTACTTATTGGCTTATTATGGTTTATTTCCACCAAAAATATGTTTTTAAATGCAAGTTTTGTATAATGAAATGTAAAAAAAAAAAAAAAAAAAAAAAAAAAAAAATGGTTTAACAAATGAAACAAAAGTAGAAACTTATATATTTTATTGTTGATAAATTTTTACAGGATCAATCAGTTAGCTTAGATACAAAATAAAAATAAGCAACTTGGAACATTTAATTTTAAATGATTACTAAGCAGTCAGTACTTTCTTAATGTGGTTTTTGAATTTGTAGTTTTTTTAACTAAATCATCTATATATGGATTACTTCGTGAAGATGCTAGCAAAATTAGGTGTTTTAGGTGCATATCAGTTAATTTTGTGCTATAATTTGATTTAACCACGTTCATATAACAGAAAACATTTCCTCACAAACATATGTTGATCCAAATCTACAACAAGATCTGACCACTAAATCACGTAAATTTGGAAAATTGCTTGGTGGCACAAATTTCCAAAATTCGATGTAATTCGGATCATTTGCAGTTAAAATAATTTCCTTATATTTGTTTTTCAGAGTAATATGGTGCTGTAGGTCAATTTCAATTTGTACCTGTGGTAGATAACAATTAATGTCTAGAAGAGAAATCGAAAAAGGATTAGTGAAAAGATCAGTATTTTCGTTATCTTTAAAATCCTCAAACCTGGCACTGAAAGAATCCTGCAAAATGGATATTAAATTTTTAAATCTATCATAGTTCGGAACATTACTAACTTTGTTAGATAATTCCTGCATGTGTGAATGGGAAATAAGTTAATGTTTTCTCTACAAAATCCAGACAAAAAACAAAAGTTTGTTCACAAAAGAAGATATATGACCAACTAGGGCAAAAAAAATACATTTTTTCATGTAATCTTAAATTTAAATTGTTTAAATGTGTTTTCCATTATATCAGTAAAAATAGCTAAACCCAACAGCCAATTTTCACTCCTGAGGAGCGAGCATTCACTGGGCAGTTCATCGTTTTCTTCCCTTCTAAAACACAATCCCTCAAACTCCAAAATCTAGCAAGTGAACTAACTGCCTATGGAAAGCCAGAGCACACTACAATGAAGGATTAACTCGCCGTTCTTCCGTTTCTTCAGGGAAAAGCGCACGAAATCTTCATCGATTCAGATCACGAGCCCGTATTTTGTTGATACAGCGCACCACGGGGCAAGTTTAAGTCATTGGTACCTGAAAACTTTTTTTCCCAAATAATTTTCAAGCAATGCAACAAAATTTTTTATTGTGCCACCCATGCAAGGCGCTCCATCTGTGCAAACACTGTCTAATTTAGTCCATTCTACTTTGTTAATTTCAATTACCTTTTGAAGTTCCTTAAAAATGACTTCACCTGCTAGTTGGTGCAAATCAAGAAGTTCTTCCACAGTATCAAAATTATTGTTCGTGTAACGCACAAAGATGCTTAACTGCGCATTATGCCTGTGATATCTCAGCTTTCATCCAAAGTTAATGAAAAATATTTGCAATTTTGAAGTACAGAGACAATTTGTGTTCCAACATCCTGGCCCATGTCATCTATATGACGCTTGACGTTATTTTTAGACAAAGCATTTTATCAACCATATTTTTGACATTTAAATCACCGACATTTAGGGCGAAAATTAAAAGGCTACTTTTTTATTATCACCTCTCCATCAGAATACGGTTTTTTCTTGCGGGCTAACAACAAAGAAATTTTATAAGAAGCCTTCGCCATGGTTTCCATTTCGTCATTTCTCTTATGGAACAAAGATTGTTGGCCGGTTAAAGATTTCTTTTTTTTTATTGATAAATTCCGTTCGCAAATTTGATCCAACAGGATATTTGCTGTGGAAATCACTATAGAGTTGTTTAAAATGACGGTCCAAGTTAAATTTTTTTTTGGAACTGCTATACAAATTCCACATATCAAACAAATAGGCTTGGAAGCATTTTGATGTGTTAACACATATTGTTCTTCCCAGACAATTTTAAAATCACGTGCTGCAATATCCTCTTTATAATTTCTTTTCTTTGTCAAAGGTTTACTGAAAAACATATTGAAAATAAAAAATTTTAAACAACTACGCTCAACGCAAAAATCTAAAGACAGTTTTAGAAAAGGAAAAAAGCTTAACGTCTTGATAAACAGAGTTTAAAATCAACTGAGTCTGACAGCTAGAAAAAATCTGTCGATGTTACGATACAAATTTTCTAGGCTCCAAATCCAGTATTTTGACTAGTCATGGATGCAAGTCCTCGCTCTTTCTGCTTTATAAAGCGGCTACTTTGTGCAGATAGAATTACTTCTACCGTATCAACGACTGCTCTCCTTATATATTGCCGAAATACTTCTTGACGTAACAGAAATCGTAAATAACCAACACCTTTGGAAAAACCTTTTTATCTGACATCATGCTGACAGCTATAAACACTAAACTTCAGAATTGCAAGGGGAAGCTGAAATTCGAATAGAAATCCCATGTGTTAAAAATTAACCGCCCCGAGAGAGAGAGTGACTTTTTAGGCAGATTCGACCGTCCGAGAGAGAGAGAGAAAGAGAATTTATTTGTTTTTAGTCTCACGTTACTCAACACTTTTCTCGGAACGTTACAATGGTGTAGAATTGTAAGTTTTGGAGCATCTCATTTTTGGCGCAATACCGAAGAACAGAAAAAATCTTGCTTAGTGCCTTTAAAATCTCACGCTAAAAATTTCTGTTTTTTACGTATTCTCTTCATGATAATTTTCTATTGTATAGTTCAATTAATTCAGTAATCTCTTTTCAAACATTTTGTAATTTTTCAATAAGTCTTCGCGCGCCACAGTTACGACCCCCGCGTGCCACAATGTGGCACGCGTGCCGCGGGTTGGCTACCCCTGCTCTAGTATATGTGATAGTATATTGATAAAATGGTTCAAAGGTTAGGTCTTTGCACTTTCCGAGGAGAAATATTCGTACCAACAGATTATGAAACGGTGTAATAATCTTAATTATTATATTTCAAAATACAGGTCTTTAAAATGTTTTAAATTTGAAAGAGAAAAAACATCCAGCTGAAGTAAAAAGAAAAACATGAATACCAAAACTCATCCTACAACTTTAAAAACACAGGTAACTATCAAGAAAGTGAAGTTTCTGATCCTAAAAGAAAATCCGCAACTCGAAAATTTACTGCATCGAAACTAGGAATGTCTTCTGGCATTGTAAGTAAAATCATTCATAAAGACTTAAAGTTAAAAAAGATGCTCATCTGCTTGATCTAGATGTTTATTTGCTGTTGCAAAAACATATTGATGGAAAAAATCACAAATCGCAGGAAATTAAATAAAAAAAAAAACCTAGTTGCTGAAAAATGGTAACCCTCAATGAAGCAAGTGTACATTTAAGCAACTGTAATAGAAGATAAATGCTCAACTGATGGGAATGATCGTACGAAATGGCTTCGTCAGTGTACAAAAAAAGTTCTCAAAGGGAATCATGAGAGTTGTAGGATTTTGTTAAAACGGCCAATAAAATTTTTTTAAAAAAGTCTCAAGTAAAACCAAAATTCTTTCACTCTACTATCAACAGCATATTTTAGAACCAATTTTTGAAGAAGGAATTACAGTCTTATATAGAAAGGACATTGATAAAGTTGAGATTCATATAGGCAAAGCCTGTAGTCACCCGTCTAAATCAACTAGTACTTATTTATCAAAAAAATAATTAAAGCCAGGTATAAAGTATATCCATTGGATGAAATACCTGCAAAATTACCCGACGCTTCTTCAATGGACTTTTGTGTTTTTGGGTTATTAAGGGGAGTTGGAAAGGTAAAATTTTTTTAAAGGTGAATTTCAGGTTATTGCATTTTTAAATTCTTCAGCTCATTCATTGCCTTTCCAAAAATACCTCATTTTTAACTCTAGCTTAATTAGAAGTGCTAAAATTTTGTTTTTAAAGAATCGTCTAAACGCGAGTCACCGATTTAAATGGACGAAAAAAGGTAAACATTGCACTTCCTCTTGGGTCAGCTTGAAGTTTGATGTCATTTTTTGAAATTTCTTTAGGGCATGTTATGAAACGGATGGGACCTCACCACTAACGTTTCAAAGCAAAAAGGAGGGGGCAAAAATTATCAGATGGCAAAGCATTATGTGGCAAAAATAGATTAACAGAAGCAACTATTGATCAATTGCAAACATATTATGGTCTTGCCATTCGAAGAAATTTATCAAATGTAAAGTGTATGAAACAAGCTATATGGGCAATATTTCTTCACAAAATATCTACGGATAAAAATCCACAGCATGGATTTTGTCCATCAGGTCTTGACACATGGTGTCAGTGTAAGAAGGCTCAATTGGAAAATAAACTTTAGCTCCACAAACATAAACTTCCAGTTGCTGTTGTTGAAGCCATTAGGCCCATTTTTAGGGACCTTTCGGATCGAGAATTATTGAAAAAGTTCTTGCATGGAAACACGCAGAATCCAAATGAAAGCATTAATAATGTTATTTGGTCTCGTGTCCCCAAAAAGACATTTGTGCACATAGAAACACTTTCCTTTAGTACAAATGATGCTATTGCATCCTTTAATAAAGGGAATGCAACAAAGCTGGATATTTTTAAAAAAAACCTTAACATAGAGCGAGGATATTATGCGACATGCTGCATGGAACATCTTGACAAAGAGAGCAGTACAGTGGTAAGATATACCAATTTACAGAAAACTAAGGAGACTAGAAAAGTGAAAAGACTTAAAAGAATGAAACAAGAAGATGAAAATTTAAAAAATGCTGAAAATTTGGAATATGGAGCTGGAATGTTTTGATAAGGTAACTTTTTTTTATAAAAATGTGTTTTTCTCAAAATGTCACTTTTGAAGGTTCGATGTACCTTTTCTCAGAAAGTATATCTCTGATGTCAACAAAACTTACATGACACATTCTTTATATATTCTAGTATACACTGAATGAACTTTTAGCAAAATTTTGTATAAATTTTTTTTATAATTTTTTTTCTGTCGAAAAACACTGTTTTCTCACTATACATCAAAGAAAAACTAATGGAAATTTCAAAAAAAAACTCAATTCAGTATAATATTAGATGTATGCTTAACTTGCAAAAAATATTTGGGGATTGTATTTCCAACAGGTTTTTAGAAAAGGTACATTGAAAAAGCCCTTTTTAACATTATCAGTATAGAGCGTTCCGATACCCCTTAAAACGAGCCTTAGGAAAAAGGCATCCAAGAACACTTAAAGAACTTTGAAGAACGGTTCAAGACGAAGGGAGAAAAATTGGCGTGATAGTAATAAGAAAAAGTTTACTTTCTAGAAATATTCGAACTCAAGCTATTTTCAAGAATCATGGCTATCAGACAAAAGCAAATCGCAACAAAAAATACGGCATTTACAGATAAAAATTAACTATCAAAATCGTTTCTATAAAGTGCTGACAACCTTCTGTACTGAGCATCCCTAAGAATTATTTGAAAATTGTCATTGTTTGTTGCGATATCTGGTCTCCAGCCAGATCCTTGGACCTTGCACCACATGCACCTTGGAGCCACATGCACCTTGGGAATATCTCAAAAAGCTCACTTCAGTATATATAGTTACATATCAGTAATATGCAGTAAAAATCGCAGGTGCATTTGTCCAGTAGATTCAGAGAAAAAGTACACGCAGTTTAAAAAACATCATTTTGAGGGAATTGAATTTTTAATATAAAATGTTGCTTCAACAAAAAAATTATGAATTGCAACATATATTTGCCATATTTTCTTAAACATCAGTTTCTTCTCTATATCTTTTAAGACTTTTTTTTTGCTTCCTATTTTACTTAAATTGCTCAGAAAATACGTACATCGCATTTTTTAGTTTTTATTTATCGAGATATTTAGTAGCGATATCATTTTCCTCGATTTCTGTATCAATATTTGAAGAATTTTCAGCTTTGATGCATTACCCTTTTCAAAGTTAACCATAAAGCATCATAAATATAATGCAAAAACGTATTAATATGTAAAAGTATGCGTGTGGTAACGCTTTATTAGGGTTTTATGCACATGCAAACACAATTTCTAAAAAGTATCAGATTTCAAAAGTTTCTTTAAATTGGACAAATGATTTCTAAAACAGCCAAGTTAAAACTGTTTTTATGTTTTTCAATACGAAATTTATGCATTTTTATGAAAGAAACAAGCTTCTTGCAACGACAAAAGGCATTGATTTTGAGGTATCTTTATGTACCTTTTGTTTACAATTACAATTTGTCTAACTTTTCTTTACAATTACCTTTAATTTACCTTTATACTGAAGTGAAATTTTAAAAATATGTTGTTCAGTTTCTTAAAAGAATAATTTTTGTAGGTAATAATTATAAATTTAATATAAAATTTTTTATATATTTTTGTCAGGCATATGCTTTTTAGTTAAATGTTTTTGTAATATTTCAAAAATCTCACTTCAGTATCCACAAGTATACATAAGGAATATTTAATATAAACATGCTGTGTATTCATACAGTAGATTTAGAGAAATTTCATTTTTTAACCTATTTTTAAAAAATATAATTTTTATATGTAGGGAATAGTAATTATTTTATATGCAATCTTACTTCATCAAAAACCCTACACTAAAATCTGTTTTTGCCTTATTTTTTTCAAACAACAACAACAAAAAAAAAGCATTTTTTCCCTTTTTTTTTTTGTTTTTTGTTTCGATTATCCAGAAAATGCATGTACTGCTGCCTTCATTAGACTTTCCGTATCGACACATTTCATGGCATTTACAGCTTATTCCCCAGGTTCTACTCCCAATTTTTGAAGCATTTTCTTAAAAATTTTGATGTATTACCAGCATTAAAAGGACAAACCACATCATAAAAATCAAGTGAAAATGCTTCAATCTATATAATGTTAAAAATGGATGTGTAAAGTTTGAGACAATGGCGTGAACTTCCAAGTTTTAAGAAATAACTCTGTCCTAGCTATTATATTTGTTTTGAAGTGGTGCTGTTGAATTTTTTTCTGATTTTTATGAAGGGACACGCTTCATTTAAAAAAAAGCACAATTATATTTAAACTCATTATGGCACTAATAATTCATATTTTTTATTTTCATAAAAGAAAACTCACATTCTAATTAGGAACCTTTCCTTTCTTTTGCTTATTATTTCTTAACATTATTATTGCTCGATTAGCATTACTGCCAAACTACTTTCATTAACTTCTACGAAATGCATAGAAACTTTGGTCCCAAAACAGATAAACAAACTCAGCAGTTATAGTTGCTTTACTGTTAATTGTGAATGAACAAATCAAACCAGGCTTTGAAAGTGCTTCTCAGATTTAAGAGGTCCTTGTTTACTTTTTTATCTGTCAAAGTGGTTGTGGCATGTCAGATGATTATTTTTTAAAAGTCATTTTCGCATACTTCTAATTTATAAAATTGCAAAGATTACTGGGTCATGAATTTTAGAAATATCCAAATCCCCAAATCGATTTTACGAAGGCTTCCCATTAAACAAGTGAGCTGCATGTGAAACTCAGTTCAGACAGAAATCGAACTTCAAAGAGCATTTAAAAAATTGAAACAAAACATAAGATCCCCATTCCTTAAGGAGTTTATTAAAAGCAAAAACACATAAACAACTGCAAAATATTCTTAGTTTTACAGAAATTTGTGTTTCTTACACGAATATTAAGTATTTTGATTTTACAATGATTTGTGAGTACTTTTTTTTCCTTCTTGATCCTCATGTCCCAAATTTTAAATTTACAACACAACAGCGTTAAGTGACTTTGGTAAGATATGCTATTATAAAAAGATGCAAAATAAATAAAAAAGAAAATTCAAAATAAATAAATAAAATGCTCATTTTCCTAAGCTTTAAGTGTTTTTTTTATTTCGAACGAAAGACATTTTTCCGAAAGGCGACTTTTCCGAAGTATAGCGCTCAAAAAAAGAAGAAAAAAAAACACCTTAATATGTGTATGCATTGATGTATAAAACTTTTGTGAATTTTAATATTACACATAATATTATATCTTGTAAGGTGAAAACCTTATAAGATATAATATATATATGTAGGATTATGGTACAGTATTGTAAATGATAATATTGGTTTTTACTAAGACTAACGGTCATACAAGACTACACACTAATACACATGGAGATGAATTGAATCAAGTTCAAATATTTCTGTTACTCAACAATGATCACAGGGTTCTCAAATTCCTAGCAAAATTCTCGCTCAACAAAGTCATTTCATGGAATTCAGCTGATGAGTGGCACTCCCCTTCTAACATCGGACAGCTGGTCCTTTCACGGCTTGTTGCTCGTTCTGTTTCAACCCGGTGGACCTGCGCGTCGAGTCCTCGCTCGCTAATTGTCACTCCTCTTGTTAGTTCGCTGGTGGCTGCGTACTCTATGGAAACTCCCCACCCCATATATGCATATATATAATGCCATTGGAAGGATTGACTGAAAGGGCGTGGCGGGTGGAAAGGATTTCTTCTAATTAACTATATTTTAGATTAGATGGTTGATGTTATTGACGAAATAGTCTTTTGTTCAACAAAAACTTGATTTATTGTACATGTAGACACACACAAACATTCACATCTTAAACACAATACAACACAGAAAACACACAACACAAAAATACATAACTGCGTTACATGGTGACAAAGTCAAAAGAAAAGAGTCATCCAGAGAGTTTCGATTACGGTTATTCCCGTCAAGTGGGCAGTCAATAATTAATTATTTACGAGCGAGTCCTGAAGACAAGAACCATAACAAATTAAAAAGTTGTGTAGAGAAATTAAAAGGAATTACATATTACATATATATATATATATATATATATATATTGTAGGGAAATGGTGAAATCAGGGTTTTCATCAAATCCTTAACGGAGATGATCAATTCACGGAAGATGTTAAAATAAGAACTCTGTAAAGTGATTTCCCTAAGAAAAATAAGTGATTCGATCAAATCCCTAACCTGTTATAGTGAAATGAGGAAATAATATTGTCAAGAGTTTAAAAGTGTTTATTTAGCAAATATGGTGCATTATTAAGAGTAGAGTAAGTAAAATACAGCAATAATCATTGAATTACAAATTATTGATTCGAAATTAATTAACAAAATAATTTGATAATTAGGCTGGTATTTTTTTAAAAATGATATTAGTGTAGTAAAATGTGAAGCATTTTTTTCGTGAATATCTGTGTAAATAAAAATGAATGTTTGTTTGTGTATCAGTATGTCTCTTATGTGCCTTCCTAAGCAGCTCATCCGATTGTAGTAAAAGTTTGGAGAATGGTTGGACGCATATCCACGAAGATTTCTGAATTAGTAAAACTGTGTTCCGATAGATGACCAAGTGGCGTTGAGGGGATTAAGGGGTGTTATAGATAATTATTTCCATTGTCAAACTATTAGACGCACAGGCTTAAAATTTGACAAGCAGTTTTTTTTTCCTTCATGGAGTAGAGATTTGCTACGAAATGGATTTTACGAAAATTGACTCCAAAGCGGCATTGTGGAGGAATATATGGTGTTATGGATAATTATTTCCATTTTTAAACTATTAGATGTACAGTCTTGAAATTTAACAAGCAGATTTCATGCATGGAGAAGAGATTTGCGACGAAATGGGTTATATAAAAATCGACCCATTTACAAAAAAAATTCGCATTGCGTGGGATTAAGTGCCTTTAGAGGTAAATATTTAAGGTTTTGTACTATAAGACGCACAGATTTGAAATTTAGCACGTAGATTCTTTTCATGAAGTAAAAATCCACTACAAAAAGAGCTTTGCGAAAATCAAAATCTAAGGGGAGTTGCGAGGGTTAAGAGGCGTTAAACATAAATATTTCCGTTTTTGAACTATAAGACCTACAGACTAAAGTTTGCAATCCCGTGTCATATTCTCAAACCCGGGATTTCGGGATTACATTATCCAAATCCCAGGATTAGGATTGGACTATTTATTAAAAATACTTACATATTAGTATAGTTGAAATTGCATAATAGAATTGAAAATATAATTAAAAATTGATTTATTATTAAAAACAAATAAAAATAGTACACAATGAAATTTAAAAAAAAAAGCATTTCTTCATTTTTTTTGTGTTTCTGTAAATAAGCTTACAGCTCCTCCAGCCTTTCATCGTTCAAACGGCTTCTTATTTTTGTTACAAATTGTCCTGCCGAAGAAAATGCACATTCGGGTTCTTTACTAGTATATATTATCGTCATTAAATAGGAGTATGTTTCAGGTAGTCACCACGTCTCCCTCCATTTTCAAAAAAGAGACATTTCTCTTTGAATTTTTGATGACAGTGTCTCAAATCTAATAGACTGCATTGGTGCATATACCTCTTTGATAACGTTATTTAGTTCTTCTGCTACACAATGGTTTTTGTATATAAATTGATCCAGTTATTGAATCAGAATGGAAATGAATTTCAAGTGTTACCTCATTTAAAATTGAAGATCCATTTGCATAAGCAATGGGATTTTAAGTGCCTTCAGTCTTCCAAGCAAGTCCGCTATTAATTAACGGCATTTAATTGAAGAAGGAACTGTGACAAAATCTATTCTTGTGATGTTGCTTATATTATTGTGCAACCATTACAGTAAGCCACTTAAATCTCTGCGACGTTCTCCTATACTGTGCATATATTTTTTTACATATAGTTCTTATAGTAGCGCAAAAAAATTCTATGTACATATTTCATAAACAGAATATAATTTTTTAAAAATTAAGTTTTTAGAAAATTTTTATGAGAAAAAATTTTCTAAACATAATTTGGACAAAAATTAAATTCCAGAATTAGTTATTTTAATCCCGGAATTGGAAAAAGCCCGGGATCTTGGGGTTTTGGAATTCCGGGATCCCGGAGCTGAAAACCCTACTATATATGTTCCAAAAACTCTTATTGCCTCTGTCCAAGTTAGCTAACACCGGACATCCGGAGGGTGGGAGAAATGTCCGTTTTCTGACCCACTCGTGATGGGGAGAAAGTTACAGAAGAAAATGAGAAAAACATCAAATTTACGGTTTAACATACACACCCGCCTCGAAACCTTCAAGGTTCAACACGTAAGAAAACTGACATTAAATTTTTTTTGTATTGTGTTTACGTTTAATAAGTTACATTAAATGTAATACCAGATTCACAATACTTTGAAAAAAAATTTCAAATTATAATTCAGAGAAAAATTAAATCCCTGGATTAGTTAATTTAATCCCGGGATTGGAAAAAAACAACCGGGTTCCTGGTGCTGCAAACCCTACTACAGACTTGAAATTTGGCCCATAGGTTCTTTCCTTGAAGTAAAGTTCCGCGAAATTAACCCCAAGAGGAGTTGCGAGAGGTTAAAGGGCGTTATATAGATAAATATTCCCATCTTTGAACTATTAGACCTACATACTTGAAATTTGGCACATAGGTTATTTTCATGAAATAAAGATCCATTACAAAAATTTTCCGAAAAAATTGAATCGTAAGGGGGTTTGTGAGGGATTATGCAGTAAGTATATTCCTCTTTTTGAACTATTAGACTTACAGACTTGATCTTAAGTTAGAAAGTAAGTTACTTTCTTACAGATACATCTTTTTGTTTTGTATTGTATTTTTGATTATTCACAGGAACACTTCTTAAGCCCTTGAACTTCAAATAAGGATAGTTCTATTGCAATCTCGTGCAGACCTATGTTAATCCATGGAACGGTTTTAGTAAATGTTGTAGTAGCTATTTGAAGACCGTTTCTGGGTAGCCAATCTCTTATAATTCCAACTAAGATACCAATTTGTTACAAATTATTTTTTATTTATAATACGATCCCCACAATGTTATTTCCATCTAATGGGCTCTTTCTACTTTAGGTCCATTTACCAAATCTGCGAAATCCACTGACAAGTCTTTAAATTCCTTCAAAGAAACAACAAATAGATTTATTCCATGTTTGCTCAGAAAGACTATATTTCAGGAATAAAAATAATTATTACTTTTCAAAAAAAATCATTCGTGGTACAAAAGAAACCCCGTTTCTTCAAGGAATGCTTCTTTTCCCGAAAATACAGCCAAAAATGGTTAAATTAATACATGGGATACATTTTCAGTAATAATAACAATATAAGAAAGGTAAATCTTCTTCTTTATTAATAGTATCCACCCAGAGAATTAGTTAATAAAATAGTTGGATATAAATAATTTGGTATTTTTTTTTATCCGCGTAAGGCTTTTCGTCCATTTTTCTGGCACGAATAATTATTTCGAAATAAATAATTCATTATTTTGTGCTGTTGAATGAATTCAAATCACTCTCATATTTTGATAGCAAAAAACACCTGTGGAAATTATTGCAATGGTACATTAGGTGATTGGGGCATTGGAACTCATATAGTTAGCTTTTTGTTTCCCAAAACATGAACAGTTGATACAAACTTCGAAAAAGACAATCCCTAGGGAATTTAAAAACAAATCAGATGACATATATTTATGTAAAATAATATCGTTTTAATGTACATAACGGGTTATTGTGAGCATAATATAAAATTCGAAAGCTCCGATTGCAAATATATATTTGTTGTACAGTAGAACATCGTTTATCCGAACGTTTATTATTCGGAGCGTCAAATATCCGGACCAAAGTCCGGAAACGTTTTTGAACAGTGAAATGCTCAACAGTTGTTTCGCTTGAGGCCAAAATTGACGGGAAAATCCAAGGTAACGGATATTTGGAGAATTTCAGTTGTGTGATTTGGTAAACATCTGTATGGAATATTAGGTCTGTTTGTTTCCAAGTGAAGTGGTGTATACGTGCTCTTTTGTTGAGTTGTGAACTGCTATGGCTTCGAATTCAAAACGGAAACGCAACGTCTTGAACATAGAGACAAAACTTGAAATATTAAACCGTCTCCCGAAAGGCAGAAAGTGGAGCGTCTCTAGCATAGTCTTATAATGTTGGAAAGTCAACAACTTCTGACATAAAAAAAAGCCGAGAAACCATTTTCAACTTTGCCAACCCCGTCGATAATGAAACGGATGAAGACGAGGACAACAACAACAAAAGTAATAAGGGTTCATCAAATACTGACACATTTCTGCGTTAGAGTCAGCTATGGAGTGGTACGAATAACAATCAGAGTTCTCTTCCACTCAACTACTGCTGCTCAAGAGAATCAGAGACTTTGCAGCGATAAAACGAAGATGTACAGCGAAAAATAAGTAATTTTTTTCCACAATAAAGGTAAAATTGCGACACTTTGCACTTATTTTGCTTTTTCATCAACCACGTTTCCCGCATATGATGATTTTTAACATTCGTATAGTGTCCGGTTTCGTCCACTGCATGGATCGCATTCGGTTTTTCGGTTATCCGAACGGTGTCCGGTCCCAATTCATTCAGATAAACCACACACTCTACTGTAGATAAAAAAATCAATTTCGATTCAGAAAATGTCGAAGGAACAAAATATTTGAGTCTTCTGGATACAGGAGGTTTAAAAATGCCCACAGATATTGTTATGAAAATCCTTTCAAAGCAACATTTTATTTTTAATTTGTTAATTTCGAGAAGATTCGAGTCAAAATATCTTAAAGTTGATTGCCAATTATCTTGCTTTACAAGCATAACAGAAGCATATCTGGAATTACATGAATTGTGAAATGTCTTGCATTTATTTCATTCATCTTCTGTAAACTGTAAAACACATGTATTTTCATATTTTTAAAAAAAATATTAATTAGATTTGGGAATATATGGTTAGATAATAATTCAAAATAGCGCAGTGAAGAAATTTTAACGATAAAGGGTAATCGAAAAATGAAGAAATTTAAGGCCAATTCAATTAATATTTACTTTTTATATTTATCTCATTTATTTATTTAAATATTCAATTACCGATTCTTATTTTATTCAATGTGTATATACTTTCTTATAATTCATTTTTTATACTATTTAGAAAATGGATGTATCATCAAATATGCACTACAGAATCATTTGGGTTTAATCAGTCATATATCGGAAAAATTTATGCAAAGAAATGTAGAGTAGAAAATGGACAAATAATTCTAATGGTTGCTATTTATATTTCACGAAATCAAAGTGTAGAGAAAATTATCAAATTCATTCACAAAAATTTAGTTGCCTACACTGAAGCCGGATCGGCTTTTCTGAACAATTTGGATTTTAATGTAGATTTTTCAAAAGACAAATCAAAAAAATATTAGTTTATTTTTTAAAATCAAAATTCAAATTAATTATGTCAAATGATCCAAGTGAAAGCACGACGAAGTATGTAACAACTTTTGATGGCGATTTTTTTAGATATTTAAATAATTTTAAATCTATAAA
This sequence comes from Trichonephila clavata, assembly GCA_019973975.1. Taxonomy (NCBI): domain Eukaryota; kingdom Metazoa; phylum Arthropoda; class Arachnida; order Araneae; family Nephilidae; genus Trichonephila; species Trichonephila clavata. Next base: position 101,540 of record BMAO01018873.1, on the reverse strand, counting down.
ATATATTTACAACCTATTTCAGCAACCAAAAACCTATTGTTTCATTTTTAGAATACAATTAATCCACAGATATTGTTGTATATTTTGCAAAAAATATTACTTTAGGAGTACAGACATAAAGTACAGTGAATAAATAATTTTACATGGCAATACTAATATCCGCTTGTTTTGTATTCACCGAACTAATGCGTGAAGTAACATTACAAAATTAGAAGTTTTCACTTCTATTATGTGGTCTTAAGCACACCCACTTTTTCCCTAATTATTTGTTTATTTAAGTTATTTTATTATACTAGATCAATCACAAAAATATTAATTATGCACTTTATTAAATATAAAGATATATATGTAAGAACATCAGTAGTTAATGGGATCAAAACTTATCAACAGAAAATAGTGTTGATTATGTAAACCTTTCTACCGATGGAATTAATTTATCTTATTCTGAAAGGAGGTGGTAATTATGGTTGTTTCATATTCAAGTGAGGCTTATTTTTCAGAATTGCAATTGAGAATATTAATATTTTAATCTCAAAGCTGTGAAATGTTGGAACTGTCAAAAAAAAAGCTTAGATTGTTATTCAATGAGAGTAACATTGCTGGAGCGTTTCATTTTCATTCGGAATGTTTTTCTTGTAAATTTGGTATTCTTTTTTTTTATCTCAAAATATATATAGATTGATCATAATTCTACAAATTTTGAAATTAATGCTAGGTCAGAATATATGCTATGTTTTTCTAAGCGATACAGATATGTGGTGTATATCTCAAATATCAGAATTGCTTAGGGCAGCGTTTCTCAAACTGTGGGGTGCGCCCCTCTAAGGGGGACGTGATAACCCTGCAACGCACAAGCATATTGAAAATAAAAGATTTTTTAAAAAATAACTGGAATGAAAAGTGAAATAAAATATTTTTTCTGACAAAAAATACACATTACATTGATATAATTTATATATATATCACACACAACTGGCGGTATTAAGTCATCAAAAATAAAAGCTTCAATCTTTAATTCTAAAACCAAATTAAAAAAAAAAATGTTTTGTTTTAATTGCTGGAATCTCACGATGAAATATTTTTTGATACGTTTATTTTAAAAGTTAAAATGCGACTCTTTCTGAGAAAAAAACTTAACCCAGATCCACAATCAAAAAAATTTTAGGTAAAAAATCCATCATTGCTATTATTATTGAAATACTGCAAAAAAGAAAGCTGCAAAAAGAAAAGGAAGACTTAATTCACTTTATATCCTTGATCGAGCAAATGATGAACCCGCTGAAAGAAATAATATATATTACTCATGAGAGCGAAAGTTCATTTGAGAAAAGCGATTAATATGAAACGAAAGAAAAATTTTAAATTGCTTCCTAAGAACTTTATCAACTAAAATATGAAGTCATAAGTGAACCTCGATATATTGCACCCTGTCAAAAAGACAAACAAGAAAAAGTTCAACGTGCTATTTGTCAATCATCAAAGAACACTAAAACTACAATAACTTGAACAAAATATGACAGTTATGCCTGCGAATAACATTCCTGTATCATCAGTGAAAAGTGTCCTTGATTTGTGTCCTTTATAAAGGTCATGCACATTTTTTTTTTTTGAATCACTTAAGTTCAGTTTGATTGGATTATTCAGTTGGATTATTCAGTTTGATTGGATTATTCTCAGTTATCAAAGAAAAATTTTTAAGTCCTTGAAAGTGGGTAAGTATACTTTCTCTTATTTAAATTTTTCACTGGAATTATGATTTTTATCGTATACACTAAAAATTATTACGAAAAAAGGTTTGGGGTGACTGAGTCACCTCGCACGACCAATAACGTTAGTGTCAAGTGAGAACCTCCTCCCGGGTTAAGACATTTTGAAGTCTTCTTGCTTTAAATGTTAAAAATAACACAGATATTCTTCATCGGATTTTTTCTTTCTTTTTCTTTATTTAACATTAACTCTAATCGCTAGTTCTGTGAGGCTTAGTGACCATTCATTTAAAAAAAATCATTTTACATTTTTGTATACATTGTCGTGCCCTTGGTTTTATTCTCCTTGCAATTAAGCTATTATATTGTTTTATTTTTTAAAAATGAACTCATGTAAAGAGCGGGTTTTTCAGCCAGTATACTTTTCTGTTTCAATTCGGCACAAGGTATTTGACAAAAATTACAGCACAGGTATTTTTAACTAATTTCTTAATACTAAATTAAGAACAAGTTTAATAATTGAGAGTGACTTCAGGGCTCTTCTTGCAGAGAAACATTTTTCAAAGGAAGGTTTAATATTAGAAATCGACACTTTGAGTTATTTTTCTATATTTAGCTGAGGATCTATACTTTGTCTTCAAAGCAGCCACCGCAGAAAATTCAATTTCACAAAGATAGGATGTTGAAAATGGGGTAATATAATATACAAAATGCTTTTGTTTCCACTGTAGAAAATTCATCATCCACCTCTGCTCAAAATTCGAAGAGCGATTTTTTCAAAAATGACTTTTAATTTCACCACTAGATATAAAATCTATGAAGATTTCTTTTTCTGCATTTGAGACCTCCTCTGAAGTATTTTGAAATGGATCCCTAACCCACCCGTAACTTACTATAAAGCTGTCCTCAGCAATAAAATACTTTTTAAAATTCTTTGCCAGCATGGTTAAATGATTTTCAATGGTTTTAAAAACAACTTCCACGTGTTCTTCGGATTTGTAAGTTTTCACACATAACATACAGGGGCTTTTTGTTCTCCATTTACTTCAATAGTTATAAATCCAAAATTTAAGTAATCTTTAGAATACTTCCTTGATTGAATTTTCGGAACCATGCTCGTCTGTGTACATGTTGATACTTTATTATCATCGAATGTTCGCTTACGACTTAAAAGTGTATCTATGATTTTGTTTTAATCTACGGCCGTAAATACTTAATACTGTGAATAATAACTAACACGTGCTTGCAAATTATAAAATGCACATTCAAGAAAGATTCGGTAGCTATAGAAGTATCGACTCGACCAAAATTGACTGGAATTGTACGAGGTACAGCATTTTTACATGTTTTGCATAGACGTTCGATAGGTTGCCCAGACTCACGCAAACGTTCGCGAGAATGCCAGATGTGATGGAAATGATAGAGAGCAACAGACTAGACCAGGGGTACTGGATCTTTTTTCCTGCTGGGTCGCATACATATGCTAGCTATTTCACGTGGACCGCATACATATGATGGCTATTTCACGTGGGCCGCAACATGAGAATAAATGGGGGGTGGGAGGAGGGTGGGAAATGCTTTGAGAGCAAAATAACATAGAAAATTTAAAATTTGGAAATTGATCAAAATATTATAACTCATACTTTGCTTTTTTTAATTATTATTTTTTAAATTTTTTTTATTGCATTTTTTTTAATTGGAAGTATTTAAAACTATTCTTTCAGAATTTCCGCATCAGTAAACTGTTTCATATGATAACCAATGATGTAACAAATTTCCTAGAGTGACTTTGTTATAGCTGAGATATTACCACAGACTAATATTTTTTTTGCTGCTGTAAAGCTTATTCAAGAAAGCCTGTTTATCATCTTTTGAAAGAGATCTTCAAGGAAAAGTGTCATTGAACGATTCCTGTTTATTGGTATTTTTCTAAATACACTCTCGTGACAAATCAAACAATTACTGAACCATGCTTGTTTTTCACTATAAAATAATCAATATCCTGATCCTTTTGAAACTATCTCTTTTCTTCGAATATTTTTCACTTAAATTATATGAAAGGTAGTCAAAAATTAGTTCCACTCATAAAATTGTCACTACTTTTTTGTTGTCTATTATCACTAATCAGAAAATAATATCGATCCGCACCCATACGAAATCGACAGCAAAAAGCAATATTGATACATTTGATTTATTTTGCAATGCATTTCCCACCAAATTTTCATAAATAAATAAATGAATTTGTCAGAGCAATGGGTTATAACCGGGCCACTTAAAAATGCCCGGTGGGTCGCAGGTTGAGTATCGCTGGACTAGACTATTTTTTTTATGGCATTTGTACTTTTACAAATTTAGGATGGAGGAAATAAATCTTTAATTAAATATCATTTTGCAATCTGTTCCAACTTATAAATTAGAGAAAGAAAAATAACATAATAATTATCATATTACTTAAAAGTAATTTAATTGCTTTAAAGTAACATTACATAATTTATTACATGTATTTTAAATTTGTATACTTTATAATTAAGATCGTATTGTAATTTAAGCTTCAAAATCCACTATTATTTCATTCAATTCATTATTATTGTATAAGGGTAAAAATTATGATTGAAAATTGGGTGGCCAGTATTGAAAGTTTGAGAAACACTGGCTTCAGGAGACTTTCCATCATAAAAAAAGTCCCTATTGTGGAGGCTGCGAGTCCCTATTTTGGAGCCAGAATTATTAAGAAAATATTTATTTGGTAATACCCAAGATAATGTAAAGAATGTGACGTTTTTATTTACCATTTAAATCATCTGTGCTAATATAAGCTATAGATGGATGTAAATATTGATTTAGTATCATCATTTAACATTGATAATGTATAAAAACCACAATTTTTATGAAAACTGAACAATGAGTCTTGTGATTGTATGAAACAAGATGTGATTTGCCTCGACAAACATAGGTTGTTGAAAGCAAACTATTTTAAAAAAACAAAAGAGATTTTCAAGGAAAATTTCTGAACAGTACTTTGGGATTTCGTCTAAAAAATAAAAAAAAAATGTTGGAAACGAGTAAGCAATTATTTCAAATGAAATTCTCTCTAGCATGAAAACCCCGTACTTGAAAAATAAATTGTATTACGGCATATTTTCCCCGTTTATCCAATACATGTGCACGTGCGAATATATCTATACACATATACTTCTGTGGTTAGTTAATTACCCTTATCAGGATGTAGGCCAATATGGTCTGTATGTTTACCATACAATTTATTTTGACTTTGTGTGTACACGTGATACAATTTTAATAAAATTTTTTCTCTATATTTATTGACTGAAATTTTCATACACACACATTTTCGAATATTTTGTTCTTGTGTAAAATATTTAATTTGCGATTCCGAATAATGTCATGTATCGAATCTCGTTATTATCGGTGAGATTCGTTTGTTCTTGGCACAGAAAGAGAAATACTGGCATTCAAATAATGATCGAGAAATATGCCCAACTTATGTAAAATAAGTGTTCTAAATAGCATTGTTCTAAAATAAGTGCTCTAAAGACTCTAAATAGCATTGTTTCCTTCCCTGGAACTTGGATCATTGCACGAATTTCATCTCCCCTGGGGTAAGCAGTGAATAGTTTTCTGATTTGTTGTTCAGATCATTTAAATTTTAATAAAGTCTATCGATATATATTGCTCTCCATCATCAAATTATAATCACCCACAGAAGTCGAGTGTCTTATCTCATGCATTCAAACCCCAAATAGAAGTTTTCAAAAAGTCACTTGTTCTCAGTTGTGATGTTTTTCGCTTTCAAGGAAAGTAGAAAAGAAGCGGGTTTTCTTCCGCCCTTCTTTCGGCCGCGGTAGCGAAGTGGTCAAGTCATCGGATCATGGCTAGCATGTCATGAGTTGAAGCTCAGTACCACTGAAGACCCGCCGTGTAGTGGAGCAATGCACGTTAAATCTGTCCAGAGCTCAAACGTCCTCCCGTTGGTGTGGTGTGGTAGTTAGGAGAGGGGGTGCCAGCTCAGGTGTCGTCCGCGTCACTTGACCATGGTTCAAAATTACGCGGACCGTCGCCAAAAGCCCTCGTGTTGCTAATCAGTGCGACGTTAATATTCACTCACTCAAGGATTTGGGAATATCTGATTATGTGACATTTCGAAAGATTTCATTAATGTTTTGTATATTTACATGCAAACAGAGTAATTCTAAAAGTATCAGATCTCAAAAGTTTTTCTAAAGTGGTCTAATGATTTCTAAAACACACAAAATAATACTGTTTTTATGTTTTTAAACATGAAATTTTATGTTTTCTTATGTATATAACAAGCTTTACATGCAACGACAAAAAACAATCATATATCAGATATATATGTACAACTGGTATACTGGCATATAGTTAATCTACAGTTAATTGTGTAGAATTAAATGAAAAAATATACCGGCATTACAACTGCTTCCCAGATTTAAAAGGCTAATATTTACACTACTATCTGTCAAAAGGAGACGTGGCAAAACAGCTTTTTTAAAAGTCATTTTGACATACTTCTCATTCATAAATTATCATATATATTATATCACTGGAAAGGTCATGAATTGGAGATATTAGAAGTATGAAAATCTCAAAATCGATAACCTGAAGATTTTCAGCCTACTGATTGATTCTCTTAACGGGATGGTGGAGCTTTACATTGTCAAATTTTGGTCAAAGTTGGAATTTTGATATTTTATACTAATAGTATTCCTTATATTTCATAGAACCACGCTGTCAAAGAATTTTATCATCCTGATTAATAATAACATAATTATTTTCTTATTTTACTCAAATAAAAGTTTAAAATGCACTTTTCTTAGTACGTAAATTTTCCATTTTCATTGTTACGTAAAATGCTCCTTGCGTTTCAAATTACGTCACATCTCTTTGAAATTTTCACAACTTCTAAAAGAGGATTTAATTCACAAATTTGTACATTAGCTTTCTAAAATATTTAACGGATCATATTTTGTGTTATTTTGGGTACCTTGAATGTGTGATAATTGATGAAGTATTTCATATAGTAGAGAAAATGCATCTTTTTTTTCATCCAATTTTATGTGGAATTTAAAATCCATGCACAGATGTATTTTCTTGAAGTTGATCTATATATGAAATAAAAATTATGCACATATTGAATTGAAAAAATTTCCTTATTTTGTGTCTCATATTTGTCTTGCTCAGTTTCAATGTTAAAGAAATATTAGAGATTAGAGCTCAGTGGCTTTTCAGTTCCACCAGGAAGCAGAGTTCATCTGTTCTCACAAACGTTTGGCAGAAAATGTTTTCCTACTGAGTTTTATGTTGTAAGCTGCTTCTCCAAGAAAAAATACTTTTTAAAAATATCTACCAACTCATGCACAATGGGAAACATTTCGAAAAAATACTATTAATGAGACTTGTTTTTAAAGTAAAGTTAAATAAAAACTAATTTCAATAGATTCAATAGTTTGTGAATTAAAATTCTTAACACACACCTGCTGCACATTTATATTACGAATAGAAATTAATAATTAGAAGAAACACAAAGAAATGCTAATAAAAATATGTTCGAAAAATGTACATTCTGTGAGTGATAAAGAATCCAGAAGAAATAGAACAGAGGCGAACAAAAGAAAATCTAGATTAAATATGTTCAATGTAAAAACATAAAGTGATTTTGAAACGCTGGAATTTTCAATGCAGATATACTTAAGTCACATAGTAGAAGTATTATGAGTATCAATGATTTTAAAGAAAATTAATTGATCTCCAAATATATGACTAATAATCTGTTGGTTATTACAATGCCGGAAAACAACCCGGAAAAGAATTAAACGCAATAGCTTAAAAACGGTCATGATATAAATCTTTTTTTTGCAAGTATAAGACATTTTAAAATAAAATATCTCTTTGCATTGAAATTTAAAATGAATTTTTTAAGCATTGAAACAGATCGAAGTCATTAGATTAATGCATTGCCTCGTAAGATTTAAAAGTATTCATTATTACATACGAAGATTATATCAATCATCCATTTATGATTAGTTATAATTTATGAGATGTAATTTCTCAATTTTAACTCTTGATATAATTACTGCCCCAAAATAAAAACTGTAATTCCTATTCAGGTTAAAACTACTAAGTAAAAAATATTTGTTCTAAATAAATTTGTTAGCTCAAAGCTTTTCTATAACAATGTAAAGTTTACTTTTTGCTTTCTGAGCACTTAAAATTTTGCTAAAAACGAAATCCAAGTTATTTTTTTATTTATTTGAATTCAAAATGAAGAGAACTACAATATACGGATTAGATTTCAACACGACAGAAGGTGATTAACTTTTAATACAACAGGCAAAAAATTCATCCTCTCCTTTCCTTCATTATTTAAAATATTACACTGGTTGAATTTATGACATTTAAAATAATCTCACATCGACAATGCAATTTCATAATTGAAAAATAATTTTAAATTGCATTTGTATTAAAGACATAAGTTTCATTATTCATTTTTAACCAAGAAATACAATTAAGAAAAGTATTTCCAAAAATAATAATTTTTAATGTTTAATTTGTCTCCGAAATACTGAATACACTCTACGAATTTTAAGAAGACTCATATCACTAAACTGAACTATAACAGTACGAATTTAAAACATATCAATGTATCCACACACACACAAACACACACATAATTAAAATAACAATAAAGCTTGCACAATGGGTTTAAAAAAATATTTCAATTTCATGACGGCGAATAACAGGAAGAATGAATTAAAAACTCTAATATAAAGTGAACTTGTGTATCCGCTTCGGAAGGAGAGCAAGTATTTCCGCTTGAGATTTATCATGATAATGCAAATCATGATCTTTTCGAGAATGCACATTAGTAATTGAGCGACCCTCTAAAAACATTTCCCACAAACAAAAATAAGATGCGAAGAATCTTTCAATTAAAATTTTACTCGGTAATGAGAGATGTGGAATCGGTAATTAATTTGAATAGATAATTAATTCTGTTACCCTTGCTCGTCGTTTCAACTGTTTCTGCTTCTGCGCAGAATCCAAGACATCGAAGTTTCCGAAATGTCCGTACAACATGTGAGCAATGGTTTCTTCAACAGCAACAGGTTCTCGAGGGCAGCAATCTTTCTCAATTGGGCGCTTTTCTTTTTCGGAAGAGTGATTAAGAGAAAGTAAAAAATGGATATGCGGCCCCGGAGACTTAATGCGGCCCTTCTGTCGTCTAGCGTGCCTGGTACATCTCTTAGCCCGGAAGAGACGGGTTGCTTAGCAACGGATGGTGATGCGTGCACAGAGCCGGCGGCACGTGAGATGCTACACGTGGCCGCCCCCTATGTACCTTTCAGAAATACCCCGATCTATAGATTTTTTCCAATACAAGAGCTTTTGAAATTCTTCCCATTACATTTTCTGTATTGAATTCTTGTTGCACGACATTCTATAGATGGGTATTCAAAAGGAATTTTTGATAAGTTCCCAGAAGATATGTTTCTCCTTTTAATAGAGACTTACGGAGAATTTTTTTTAAAATACGGAACTGCTGAATGCATCTAATGAAAATGAATTGCTCTGATATACTTTATTTATGGATGTAAAAAAACACTTTATATGAATCAAATACTTCATAATTTAAGTATAAATACATATTTATCTCCAACTGTGGTTGCGAATTTTTAATTTATCGCATCAAGAGTCGTTGGAATGTTTATTGTTAATTAGGAAGTAAAAGGCAAAATTCATTGAATGACTTTTTTGAAGAAGAAGAAAACTATTTTTACTAGGATCTTGTAAAGAAAGAAGTTGCATTGTCGGGTGAGTGCGAAAGTTCAACACATTTTTAAATGTGCAGATTTGCAATAGCATTGACGTTACACACATGACGTAGTAATAGCCGAAATCTTCGGACATTCAAACGTGTGGATGTTTAACATATAAATACATGGTGTTTGTGTATGTCTCATACAGTTAATCCCCTAAAAATGTCAGAGGGTGTAACAAGAAAGGAGCATGTGAGACATTGTTTGTATTTGATTTCTATAAAAAGAGTACGACAGCCGCAGCCTATTTGTCAAGTTTATGGGGAGGATGCAATAGATGAAAGCACATGTCGTCGATTGTTTTTTAAATTTAGACAAGAAGCTGCCAAAATCAGGTTGGAGAAGTGGCACACACGTTGGAGAAGATAATGTTGACCATGCCATAAGAAGCAACCCAAATACAACCGTGCAAGAATTAATGAAAACCTTCAATTTACAGAGGACAATGATCAAGAGAAGACTGGAACTCTGGGTGACAGCTAAGCAACGGGATGACTGAATCCCACCTGTGTTTCCCGGTCCAAACATTATTCATGACCCATTCTTGAGACGAATTGTGACAGGAGATGAGAAGTGGGTTATGTTCCGTAACATAAAGCGTCATAGCACTGTGCGTCACCGTTCTGATGTACCTGCATCGACTTCGAAAGCTCAACTTCATCTTAAGAAGGTGTTATTGAGTGTGTGGTGGGATGTGAAGGCTATAACTCACGTGGAGGTCCTGCCACTGAGCCAAACCATCGATACTCCCTTCTACTGTATACAAACAGATAGACTGCATCTAAATTCAGTAGTAAAGTGGCCAGGTCTCATCAATCATCGCGGTGTTATCCTTCATCGGGATTGATTCAGTTCACACGCTTCTGTCATCAATCACCAAAAGTTATTCTGCTTTGTTTGGGAGGTTTTATCACACTCTCCCTATTCTCCTGACATAACACCTACTATCCCCTACTTCGTGCAATGAACAAGTCCTTCAGTTATAAATGCTTGATCATCTTGATGCGTAGAAACGTTTTTGACTCGAAACTTCAGGATTTTTTTGGATACATTTCATGATTGTTTATTACTTCTACTCGGAATCCAGAAAAAAGTCAACATAGCAATAAGGATTATGAAAATCATAGATAATCTTCATTTTTCTTTGCTTGTTCTTCTTTACGGGAAATAAAAACTTTTGCATTCATTTCAATACAATTTATTCTGCTCCACAATTATCTATATTTGATAGCGCTTACCTTGAATCCATTGAATATTTTAAATTCCTTTGATGTCCAGTGAGAAGAATAAAGTATATATAAACGCAAATAAAAACTAAGCGAAAATGTAATTTTTTCAAAAACATTATTTAACAACCATATATGAACCCTGAGATTTTGTCAGAAATTTTCAAACATTATCTATCATAAAAATTATTCTCACATGTTTGATGCTTTCCTTTTTTTCCAGTAATCGGGCGTTCGAGGCTTAGTTCCACTATGCAGATGCTCAATTTGTCAAGACTCAAAATTGCTGGTGTGTGGAGGCTTTCAGAAATAGATGTCAACACAGATGTTATCTTCATTACTTAACGGGGACTCAAAGTTATAAATTATATTAGAGTATTTACTACAAATTATGCATTAATTTCACTATAAAAAATTCATTTTCTTTCCACACAAAAAACACGTTGACATTTTTTTTTATCGAAAGGTTCAATAAAGCTAAGTAAAAAACTATGACAAATAATTAGACGTAAAAGTAAAACAGAGCAGTATCTGCGCATTGCATTTGGAGTACATTATTTATTGCATACTACATAAAAAGATAATCAAATAATATCTCTTTCTGATTTCATAAACCGTTGCATTAAATACAAACAAGTGTAAGCTATTTAGAAAAAAAAGTAGTTATCAAAAAAATACAAAAAATTGTCAATAAATTCTTAACAATGAACTTAACAACCTTCAAAATCTCTGAAATCAATATAGCCAATTCTGGACCTTGCCATATATACGTGACGAACCTGGGTGACGCCATTCATTTGATTGACGCTTTAATTCAGGCTCATAGGCTTGTGCCTCATTGGCAACAATACCCTGCAGAAATGTGTCTTCTTCATTACAGTATCTTTCCAGGTGGATGCCAAGCAGTGCATACCAGTGTCATTTCTGTACTTCGGTGATTCGATGTTGAATCAAAGGGGCATGCTCAGACATTTCTTCGTTTTATGCCACACCATTTGATAACTGAGACCAACCTCTAAGGAAAATTTCCGGACAGTTCATAGATGGTCTAAGCTATGGAAAGAAGACCATTTATGAGCGATTTCAACCTGATCTTGGGGAACGAAGCGTCGAACTGTGGGTTGCAAATCCGAAGTCTCATTGTGACCCGAATGAAACGCTTTAATCCATCATGCACAATCATCCTATCTAGTAATGCATTTTCACTACAGGCTTTCAATAATCCTCGATAACATTCTTTTGCATTTTTGTCATGGTCAACCTCGATTTGATGCCACGATCGCAAATCCCATTTTCAAAATATGCTTTAGAGCAATGCAAATGAAACTCCGCACTTGGACGCAATGACCCTTTTTCAGTAGATCGAGTGTTTTTCGCAATCGACAACGGCGCCACTTCACCAATCCAATATTGTATTAGAGTATTCTCGGTCTCTTACAAGTTTCTAGGTTAATTTGCCACTATTTAATTTATAGCCATCGTACGTCACATACTGATGATAGCAATAAGTTAGGAGTACTTAGTAGCGGAGCTTTTTTTATTACAGCTTCAGATTGATATCTCATTGAGCTGAAAATAGTTTTAAACTCCTTCTTTAATATTAGATGATGGCAGGAAACAAATACAGCCTCAATTAGTGCTCTTTTATTTGATGGACACCTCATTCGTACAAGAGTTTTCAAACGGTGCCATAAGTCTTCGATAGGACTGTGGTATTCCTTTGCCAGGGTAGCATTTAATTACTTTTTGTACGAAACCAATCTTTCGATAGTTTTCCAATGTGGCAAGGAGGAAAAACCTGCTGATAAATAAGTGAAGTAATGTTCTGAGAAATAGATCCCAGAGGGAAGGAAGAAGTCTGGGTGCTAGAATAGTATCAATGAATTTTCTGGCATTCAGTGTCCATTCGATGATATGATGGTGACCAATACCATCTACTGACATGCATAACCAAATAATAGAACAAAATGGGGGGTGGGGGTTTCACACTTGCTTGATGCAGTCAGGATATAGATCGTCTCCTATTCTATGACTTACATATTTTCGCCCATCACTACCGAATGACGATATTTTATACTGGTGTATAAAACTTAAGCAACAGGTACTTTTGACAAAAATCCACGAGAATTCATCAGAGAGACATGAAATTCAGAAATGGGAGACAGCATTTGTACTTAAACGTTGACGATAGCATAGTTGTGCAAAAATGAATACAATGCGTATAGTATAGAATCAAACAAAAAGGCTTTATTGAACTCTTGGTATCGTTACACATGATCATCTTTGTATGAAGAAGAACAGCAAGCAGATGTTCTTTAGTATGGGGTATGTCCTCCACCTACTGCAATGGTTTCTTCGCACCGTCTCTCCATACTCAGCACCAGATTCTCTAAAAATTCTTGATGCAAGAGTTCCCATTCCACAATCAGCATCTGTTTCAGTTGTTGAATGTTCCGTGTGTGTGTGGAGGATATAATCATGCCGCAAAACTTCCCGAAACTGTTCTATGGGTTTTGAATCAGGGGAGAAAGCAAGCCAATTAATTCCAGTGATAGCTTCAATTTCTAGTAGCAGTTGAACTTCAGCAGTATGTTGTGTTCATGCATTGCAATACATAAAAACGAAGTTTGTCCAATAGCATCTCAGAACAAACACACACGGGGAAGTATACTTTCCTTGTAGTAGCGATTTCCGGTTACAGAAACTCTGTAGAAATCGTTGACATAAGTCCACTCATTCAGCATAATGCCTCCCCCAGACGATAACTTCAGGACAACCGTAACAGTCTCTTTTCCCGATGTTACTGGGATGAAACCATGTTGCGATGGCTATCTAAATCAATTGGCGTTGAGAATAATTTATGGTACTGAAATGACTCTCATCCTTAAAGAAGATACGACTCTATTGATGAGATGTCCAGTTTTTTTTGTGTTCCTTACACCACTCTAACTTTATAAGGAATGCATCGCTTAGGGCGACGGGCAAATAGGTGAACTTTGTGATGGCGTATGGCCACAGTAAACCACAACGCTTGCCAATCTTTTGCTGTACACAAATGCTGAGCAATGGCACTTGCTGACTGGTACCCGATACCATCAGTCATCTTTAACAGTGTTTTTCCTATAGAATGATCACCACCAATCCTTCCGACAGCTGTACCTATGGTTTGGAAGGTTTTCCAAGCGCGCCAAATGACACTTTTGTTTATTCCGAACTCTTTAGGTACACTGTAAAACTACGTTTCCATTCCAGCTTTCCAATCACTCTTTTACATCACAGGTTTTAAACTCATAGGCTAACTTGGGCCAAGCAAACGAAGTTCAACTTGAGGTGAACCGCAAAAAAAAAATCCATATTCATAGAAACGTAAGTTTATTTCGAATATTACGTTATAATAAACACATATAAATGAAGAAGAATTTAATCTTGACAGTATCTCTCTTCGCTACTACTACCTTTCCTATTTCGGGAAGAAATTTTGATATTTTATTATATTTTATTTTTAACTGATATACTGACCAGTCACGAGTTTGACACACTCCTCTTCTACATGTTAAATCATCCAAGTGATTTCTTCTAGTCATATTTCACGAAAGAATTCACTTGCTCTTGTAGATAATGTCTTTACTTGTGCTTTCCTTTTATTGTAGTCTTGACCTACTCGCTGCCGACCACACAGTGCACTCATGTCATGAACTCAAGTCGCCTAAGACGTTTTGTTCTTGACATTTTCATACGCGTCACCACTTTCTCGTAACACAATAGTCTTACATCTCTCTTTAGTATACAAAAATCTATACTTTTATTTAATTTCGTTGCTTCCTTACTAAATATTATTGTTACCCCCTGACCTGGAAAGAGTCATGGCCTCAATCCAATCGTAATCTTAGGGCAGCGTTGGAAATCACAAGTCTAACCATTTAGGCAGAATACACCTAAAGTAAAGGCAAGCACAGTACTATATCTTGTTTTCCACAACTAGGTTAGCTCGACCTGAAGGAAAATAAATTATAGTTTGAAAAAAAACTAAAAAACATGCTTTTATACTGAATCGAACTAAAAAGTAGAAAAATAATTCTTAATAAAGAATAAAATGATTAACGAGAAAATGAATGTCATTACGGTAAAAGCGCGGGGTGCTTTGTGCTACATTTTTACACTAATTCAGCTTTTCGGAATAGAAGTTATATTTTTAAAATTTTTATATATTGCTTTTTTACCTTGATGGTTGATAAAGTTTTACAAAATATATTGCAATATTTTACCCGAAGTTGTAATGCTGATTTTAAATACATTTTTAACAGCGCGATTTTTAAACTGTTTTTTTTAAGGAACTTACATCAGTGCCTCTGAAACTCTGAATATTAGCGATCCAATATTCAGTCATAATTTTCATTGACCCTCCATACAATAATAATGTATTCAATTCAATATTACCATACTTTGTCGCTACAACACGGCTTCAACTTCTTACGTGCCACTTACGAAAAAAATGTCTTGCTAACCAAAATGATAATTGCCCCAGATGTACACTCATGTCCATAAATTAAGGATAATGAAGTTCAGACAAAGAAAGAGTCAGAAGCAAAACAAATTTGACTTATTTGTAAAGTCTATTTATTAAACAAAAGGTAAGAGCAAAAAAGATGCTATATGTTTGACATAATTAATAAAATTGCGATTTTTATTCCCTGGAGCAATTTCAAAAAAGAACCTATTTACAAAAACAGTATAACATGGTTAGTATGATGGTTAATACGGAGTATGTCTCCCGAACGATGAAATACAGGCCTTACAACGCCTACGCAAGCTGAATATCAAATTATCAATCTGATCTTGGGGAATATTACACCATTCATCAAGCAATGCCCTCCGAAGTTCCGGTAGACAGGTGGGAGGGGATTGATGGGCTGCAATTCGCCGGCCAAGCATATCCCACACATGCTCTATTGGATTCAAGTCTGGGGAGTATGCTGGCCAATCCATACGGGTGATATCCTAGGATTGAAGGCATTCATCTACAATGTTTGCACGGTGAGGACGGGCGTTGTCATCCATAAACAGAAATTCAGCACCCATGGCGCCCCGAAACAAACGTACTTGTTGTTCCAGAATGACATCCCGATAGATGTGGAATGTCATCGCTACACTCATAACATGCAGGTCAGTTCTGGAACCAAGAATAATTCCTCCCCAAACGAGCCATCCTGCACCACCGTAACGGTGTTGTTCAATGGTGCTCTCTTGGTGGTAACGGGTATCTGGCGTTCTCCATATGAAAGTCTGGCGAGAATCAGACTGCAAACTAAACCTGGACTCGTCGGAAAACATCACACAAGACCACTGTTGCGGTTTCCACAATGCATGCTCTCTACTCCAGGTTAATCGCAGGCGACAGTGAGTTGCGCTAAGGGGAACACATCTGACAGGCGTACGAGCATATAGTCCAATGTGCCCTTAGCGTCTGTACACGGTCTGCCTTGAAACTGTCGTACTGGTAGCTGAAGAGAGCTGACGAGATAGGTCTGATGCTGTGCTCCGTCTGTTTCTTTTGGCAGTAACTGCCAAATACCGGTCCTCATTCGGCGTTGTAACTCGGGGGTGACCTGTGCTGTAACATCTACTCACATTACCATCATCTTGGAATCGCTTCCAAAGCCTGGATATTACATTTTGGGTGATTCCAAGTTCCTCGGATACTTCCAGCTGGTTACGTCCACATTCCAGTCGTCCGATAATTCTACCACGTAAAAAATCATCCAAATGCTTCCTTTTTGCCATAACTATGCGGTTATTGCACTGAAAGGCTTTTAAAGTGCTTGTGAACAATTTTACTTCTTTGCCACCATTCCTTATATATCCCTCTCTTACACTCTCGTCATTGTGACGTACTATCCGCGCCATCTGGTGGTTTCCTGTAATTTGCATATTCTTCTTCAAGATGTGTGTGATAATTCTACAGGTGAAAATTTTATTTTAGAGTTCAATTTCTGTGTGATTCTGAAGTATCCTTAATTTATGGACATGAGTGTAAACATGAAATTTTTAATGTTCTTGTTATAAAAGTATTTTTCAAAATTATCAACTATAAGTTTTATGAATGGTAAAATTCTTTCCCTACCTTTTTCTCTTTGTACTTTTACTTCTAAAAATTCTCTCAAAAATCATTTTTTTTTCTAATAATTGTTAAAAATAATTCTGTATGATTTCATGTAATAATATGTAATGTATTTCAAATATTGTTGGGTTGATGCGAGTGAACTATTTTTTCTTGCGTAAGGATATATGTGTGATGCGCTGACGCGTTTTCCCTTCTTCCTCCCACGCATTCTTTCTACGGTGACCACACCTCGATCTTTATGCTGTGTGCGATGATCTTAACTTATACTGTGTGCAGTATTTATAATCGTCATATTTGTTTGTCTTCACTACATTGTGCTGTCCAGAAAGGTCCGAAGAGCTTACTTTACAAAAAGAACAACAGTCATTAAGACCATATCGATAAATTATCTTAAAACTTTTAATAAAAGGTTTTTCTGTCCTAACCTATGTTTTGTATTTGGACTAATCTTAATATGATTGATATTTCAATATTTTTTTTAAAGTTATGTAGGTCAGAATATCTTAATTTATTTTTATTAGTTGTTCGATTTATTGGAATTGTTAACTTGATGTCTATTATAATTAATCTTAATGTTAATTTTATTAGAAGTTTTTCCAACATATTTATGTTGACAAATATAAATACATAGTCTAACAAGTTTGTTTTACATAAAATGAAACAACTTGATAGTATAATAAAAGAAGCTAGAATTAGCTATACAAATACATAAACTAAACCAAACTGAAAGAAGGCCCAAATAAACCTACTTTAAACTAAACATTTATAGCTAAATATATGAACTGAGCAAGTGGGTGATTTTATAACGATGCTGCGCATGCTTCATCAGTACACCGCCGAGCATAGATGAGCTAAACTAGTGGCTAGTCTTTAAAACGAGGTAACAACAAGACATTAAAGTAGTAAGTAATGAGAAGAATCCACATAATTTAAAAAGCAAAACAATGCCCACATATTAACCGAAGAACAACACAACGCAAAAGCATTAATTAGAATAAATGTAATCAATAAAATAGTACAATAACAATAAAAAAGTACTAGAAATAAAACAGATTATATAAGAAAAAGCAGGAAGAAAACACAAATTATCAAAACACAAATCTAGAATAAATAAAAAGCATAATATTAAAATTTAATTTATAATAGATTGGAATAATTAAAAATAAATAACATATTTACAATAGCCAAGTATTAAATCTATTAAGATTTGACATTTAAGCTATAAGGTCAATTGGTTATCACAATAATAAAAAATTATAATTTCAATAAAAGATTCATCCGCATTTCGAAGCAATGCTTCAACCAACATAAAAGAAATATAACCACAATAGTAATCTATACCAAAATATCATAAATCTAAAGAAGCAAGAAAAAAATAGAAGTATAACCAGACAGTTTTGGTCAAAAATCAATTATCTCAGGTAGTACAATAGCAAACTTTTGGCATTCGGAACTAAGATTGTCCTTCGACTAACCTCTTGGGAAATCAACAACCCTTTTCTCATGAACAAACCGTGATATGCAGTTTATTATACACTCATGGACAAAAAAAAAAATATCGTACCAAGAAATAATTGCGGGATCGTCACGAAACTTGGTATGAAGGTACATGTCGGGGAGATATGCAATCATTAGAAATGCAGGGTGATTGTGCATTACGTATAACCGGTTGAGGGCATTTAAAGTCATTCTTCGTGTAGTATAAAACCGATAACCATAGATGGTTTGAGTGTGCTGAATAGTTTACAAAGAAAATGCTGAGATAGACATGCCATTGCGCTGTTTTCGAAGACAAAATGAGCAGCTGTCGCAGTTTGAGAGGAAGAGAATCATTGGCATGATGGAAGCTGGGTGGTCAGCTAGGCAAGTAGCTCGTCAATTAGGCCGCTCTGATTGTGATGTGAGGAGGTGTTGGGACCAGTGGATCCGAGAGATGTCATTTACACGAAGACCAGGCTCAGGACGCCCTCGACAGACCAGTCATCGAGAAGACCGCCATATCGTAAGAAATGCACGCGTACAGCCAACTGGAGTTGGACATCCCACGAGTTTTAACGAACTAGGGGCAAGGTTACAGCAAGTATGGAACGAAATGTTTCAAAATATCATACAGAACTTGTATGCCTCAATGCATGATCGTATCGCATCGTAAATCAGCGCTAGAGGGGGTTCAACAGGGTATTAAATCCTCCGTTCTTTTGCCTTTTTCACTGAAATAAATTATCTTTTTTGTTTGATTTTTCTAATCATTTACTTATATCAAGTAGTCATTATGTATGCAAAATTTCATTTTATTTTGACGACAACTTCTTGGTGCACTAATTTTTTTTGTCCATGAAAATTTATATAGTTCAGGTTCGCTAGCTAGATAGATTAGTTAAGACGTCTCAGGACTCTTAACATATATCTGTGCACTGGAAAAAAACATCCTTCTTCAAACCAATGTAACTTAGCAATAAAACAAAACAATCATTTGAAATTTTTATCACATAATAATCATATATATTTACATTAGTTCTCAAATTTTCAAAGAATTTGAGAAAAAAATAAAAAAAGTTATAAAGAATTAAAAATTCGTCATTTTTTAAAAAAATTGAAAATCAGTATTTTACACTGCGCAGGATTCTGAAATACAAAATTGATCAAAATTTACAAAACTAATTTTATTAGGTACAAAAATGTTTACTTTCGAAGTTATACTAACTTTATACTGTTTTTTAAGAAATTTAGAGAACAAAAATATTTTTTAAATACAGTTATAACGAAAATTTTAAATTTTTAAGAAAAAAATAAATTTTAATTCAAATAAAAAAAATCTATTAATTTTTAAAAAAAAAATTTAAGTATAAGTTATAAAGAGTCTTATTTTGAACACGTATATGAAATTTCAAATTGATATCATAAATAGTGTTTGAGAAATCCTGCGCGCAAGCTAAAATTTGTTGTTTTGAGAAAAATGAAGTTAAAGATATGAAAGGGATAGGGTTTTTGTTTAAATTCCACTGGTTATTTCTCAATAACTTCAGAAGTTTTTACAGTATCAACAATATTTTGGTGTCAAAATGCTTAAAAATTTTAAGGCTTTAACATATATTTTTTTTCTTTCAAAAAATTGAAAAGTTTGCAATTTAAGAGTCCTTAGAGCCTTTAATGCGAGACAAAGTGAGATAGAAGTTGGAGAGATATACGGAAGAGTGTTAGTAAGTCAGTGTGAGAGAAGACAGATAGAAAGTTAGAATTATAAAGAGATTGAAGGATTACGCATCAGAAGATAAGAAAACTATCTACATTTCAGGTATTTGTCGCATTTATAGTATATTTTGATATTTAAATTATTAAAGAAATTGATGTGGTAATTAGTCACATAACATCGGTTTAAAGCAAATATTAAAATAGGATAAATAAAAGTGGATCAATTATTAGAAGTATTCTCCGAATACGAGACTCTCGTCACTTCCTATGCCCGCTAATTGGAAACATCTTACTTAACTTGATTAATTGAATTGTTTTTGAGTTATTTAAAGTGATGAATAAATAATTAGAAATTATCATGTCGAATCGTCCTTCACTTCCTCCTACACTTTTAGCAGGGTCACAGGACAGATGGGGGCGTGTGTTTCACTGGTGCCCAAAGTCCGAGATAGGAAACGGAGCTCATTTTAGGGTCTTGCCCGAGGTATTCTTCTATGGAAAGAATAATGTAACGGAATTTATATCCAATATTGATGATAACATAGCGTACTATGAGAAACCTGTAAATTTGAAATGTGCCTACCTGAAAGGTCATCTCATAGGACGGACTCTAGATTGGTTTGAAGTCATTGGGTATTCATTTGTGCGTGATGAGACTACCGACTTCGCGACGCTAAACCAGGAATTAACTGACAGCCCAAATGTGCTCTATCGGGTTAAGATCCAGTTAATTAGATTGCCAGTACATTAATTGGAATTTATAATTATGATTTTCAAACTACTCTTACACTTTTCAAGCCGTGTGATTTGGGATGTTGTTGTGCGCAAAGATTCCATTTGAAAATGCGAAAACAGACGTCATGTAATGATGAAATTGGTCCGTAACTATGCTAAAATCAGTTTTGAGGTTACATGGTCTGTTCTGCGACAACTAAGGGTTTCAGAGTCTTCCATGAGTACATCCTTCAAAACATAATACCACCCTCTCCAGCATGTATATAATCTTCTGTATATGGGAATTACTTTTTGTATAGTTGAAAATAACGTTTGGTAAACAGAGGAATACGAGAGGAATATTTGCTGTGAAATTCCGTATCCAACAGTGTCAGCTGAGCTGAGTGTTCCGAAACATTTGTTTTGGATCTACATTGTATTGAGCATTCAGCTGACTAACTGTCTGGCGCCGATTTCACTTTACTAAGCGAAAAAGTCTCCAATGTCCATTTCCTTTGATGGGCCTTGGACGTTCAACAACTGATGGTTTCATCGTCATTTATCCACTTTACAAAAATACTAGAAACAGCAGATTACAAAAAAATACCAGTTTGGCTTTTTTGGAGATACTTTTTCTGAGTCTTTGGTTGAATACAAAATGCCCTCTATCAAATTCACTTAAATCAGAAGCATTTCCCATCACTCCTGATAGTAAGTGCAAGAATGATTCTTTACTTTCTCCAGCAGCAGTTAAACACCCCCTTTTTCTCCTAATCAGGAGCCCTACGCGTCTTCCAAAAGGGTTCCTTGAAAAATGAGGTGGTTTTCATTATGTTTTGACTCGACAGTGTATATATGAATATATTCACTGCTGACCATCGTAAATGCAACACCCTGAAGGAAGCACGCAAATAACATGAAATTTACAACATGCATTAGCGGAGGTAAGATATGCAAATGATTAGAATTTCAGCGCAGACACACATCCTGCACGCTCGTGACGCCACCTCAAAGCACTATTTAAGGCTTGGAAATTTTGAAGATTTCAAGTTAGGAAATTGTGTTTTTCTTGTGGTTTTTTCAAAAAATGATCAGTTATGTCTCATAGAAAACAGCGATCAGCTTTTGATCAAGTATCCGAGTTCGAAAGAGGAAGGAAAGTGGCCTACCGAGATTGTGGATTACCTTTCGGGGAAATCGGTAGTCGGGATGGACGAAATCAAACAACTGTAATGCGGATATGTGACCGTTAAATGCAGGAGGGTATGACGGACCGATGTGGTCGATTGCATCTACCTCAGTGCACCACTTCACGTAAGGACAGGCAAATTGTGCTCATGGCAGTGACGAATCGTTCAGTCACATCCCGAAACATAGCACAGCACATTGAGTCTGTAACGCATCATTCAGTGTCTGCGCGTACCATTCAATCCCGTTTACAGCAGAGTGGTCTGTCCGCAAGACGTCCATTGCTTGGTCTACCCTTCACGCAGAACCATAGACGTCTCTACCGCCAATAGCGCGATGAAAGAAGGATGTGTCAGTCAGAATGGAATGAAGCTTTCTTTACTGACGAGTCACGTATCTGTCTGCAACACCACGATGGTCGGATTCAAGTCTGGAGACACCGTGGAGAGAGGATGCTGAAAAGCTGCTTTTTGCACCGCTACACTGGTCCCGCACCGGGTATTATGGTATGGGACGGTATTGGATATCACTCTCGCACTCCTCTAGTACGCATTGCCGGTACTTTAAACAGCAAGCACTACATCTCCGAGGTGTTAGAGCCAGTTGTCCTTCCTTACCTTCAGGGCTTGGCCACAGCCATATTTCAACAGGATAATGCACGACCACACGTGGCACGCATCGTCCAAAGGTTCTTCGTCAATCACCAGATTGAATTGCTTCCCTGGCCGGCTCGCTCTCCGGATCTTTCGCCGATATAAAACATATGGCTCATGGTTGCTCAACGATTGACCCATATTACACCCCAGCTGCCACACCAGACCAACTTTGGCAACGTGTGGAAGGTGCTTGGTCTGCCGTACCCCAAGAATACATCCAAATTCTCTTTGAGTCAATGCTGAGGCGTGTGGCAGCGGTGATCTCCAACAATGGCGGCTACTCTGGCCACTGTTTCTGGCAGGAACCACACTTCACAGAATTCTATAAATTTAATCATTCGATACTTGGTCAACATGTTATCTACAAAATAAATTTTGTTGTGCTATCTCTTGTCTTTCTTTGTGTTGCATTTACGGTGGCCAGCAGTGTACTTTAAAAAAAAATTTTCAGTGTTGTAAATAATCCAATCGCCGGTCAGGCAGATCCCAATAAAATGTACGGCCTTATAGAGGTATCTGTAAATCAGTAATAATGATCAGTGAAACGCCCATCTGCTTTAGTTTGTGTTCTTGGAATACAAATGGACTGTTTAAACGTAAAATCGAACTGCGTCTATTTATAGAGAAGCACGCCTCCTACGTTTTTCTTGTACAGGAAACACACCTGAGATCCACACAAAACTTCAACATTGCTAATTACACATGTTATAGAGATTATCGCATCACAGACAACGAAAGAGCCTACGGTGGAACTCTCATTCTTGTTAAAGACTTTATTAAACTTAACTGTGTCCTCCCCCCTCCCCTCTTCAAGCGATTGAAGCCACGTTTGTTATTCTCACTCCTCCTGATCACCGTCCGATCTTGACCGTATCAGTCTATATTCCTCCTAAATCCGACGAACACTTATTTACAATTGACTTAGAGAGAATCATCTCCAAACCAGCAGCAATTGTGTTGTCTTTGATGAATTTAAATGCTAAAACAAATGCTAAAACAATGCTAAAACAAAGCTTCTTGTGAGAAAAAGAATTAAGGGCCGCAAGCTGCCCTTATGCCCAAACAAAAGACCGTAAGACTGCATGTATCTTGAGTGTGATTCAAACACCTTTTTTTCTGGATACATCCAAGCCATTTTATTCATTTATTGAGAACTAATATCAATTCAATGAACAAAATAAGAACATATTTTAAATGCCATTAAATTTTTCTTAACATGTTATGGAATTTAAAGTAATTGTTTCTTAATGATATAGTATTATGGAATCAATATATATTCAAAATATTCTGAAAATTAAATAAAATACAGTTTGGAAATTATTGCTAGAAATTATATATCCAAATTAAAAACAATACTTAAACAGGAAAGGGAAAAAAATCCCATCAAAGTATAAAAACATTTTATTTTCTTAATGAACTAACTATAAATTGAAATATAAATGAACATTAACTTATTTTTGGAATTGGAATTTATACCATGAAAAATATCACGTTATATATATATATATATATATATATATATTATATATATATATATAATATATATATATATATATATGTGAGAGTCAGGTATTATAGAATAGTCGGGTAATATAACATACCGAGATTTTGGCTCGGTTTGTAGCTGCCAATGCGTGGAAAACCTGGAAACTACAGAAGAAAGACTCTCATGATGCATGGCAGTGTCAGTTGGCCACTTGTTGCTGCC
This sequence comes from Trichonephila clavata, assembly GCA_019973975.1. NCBI lineage: Eukaryota > Metazoa > Arthropoda > Arachnida > Araneae > Nephilidae > Trichonephila > Trichonephila clavata. The sequence goes on along the minus strand of BMAO01018873.1, from coordinate 77,176 downwards.
GTACGACTCGTTACGAAGTAAAGTGTATTTTTAAAAGTTTTTGCTGGCAAGTTTTCAAAAATTTTTACTTACTAGTATACATATGACTTGAGCACTGAAGTTGAGCATATTGTACACTGAAAGAAATGTGTAGTTTGAAATACTGTGGTTTTTTTGTTTTTTTTTTTTTTGGCTGACAATTTTTTTTTTCTCTTTCAGTTTACAGGTTCATCTTCCAAAATGGCGTGCAGGGTATTATGGAATATCTAGTATTCCATAATACCCGACGTAAAAGTAGTATTCCATATACCCCAACAAAATATATTGAATAAAATGAAATTAAATAGGAGTTTGGAGTATAATATTGATAGCTAAACAATAGTTATTAATTATGTAAATAGTAATATAGACTCATTTAAAACTAAAGTACATTTTTTTAAAAGTTGAATCCATTGGAATGGAAACAAAACATAAACAACAGGCAGGAAAGCTGGATCCCATTCTAAAATAACGTACTCCACATTTATAAAAGTGTTAGAGGATAAACTAAAAGAAAAGGACAAAAAGAAGGAACGAGGCGCTTCTGCACAAAAGAATATTCAAAGACACTTGGTTAAAAAGTCAGACCGAACTTGTAGACTAGGAGATGACTCCAATATTAGCAGTCCACTTTGATGGATCATCTGTGATGTCCTCTGAATGTAACGGAAAATTCTCCGAAGATCAACGAGGGGAAATTTGGGCTTTAGCTGTTTTCCGTGGGCCCACCTTAAATGTACTGGAGCAGAGAAAGAATATTATAATTGGGATTTTTGTAAATATATATAAACTCAAAACACAAATTATTTTCAAGTATGGTTAAAAATATGGCTTTTATAGTTATAAAAACTACGTTTTATGAAATCTTAATAAGTTTTCCAATGGTTAAGCAATCTATTCCATAATAGCCGACTATTCCATATTGATCATTTTATTTTAAAAGTAAACTTTTTTTATTATTCTTTTTGACAAGTGATAATTCCTTACAATCGTTTATAGTATCTATCCATGATGGTTTTTGAGATCAAAAACAAGTACAGTTATTTTTAGAAATGTAAATGGTATTCCATAACACGGGTCTCTCATTGTGGAAAGTTTGGATTTTGTTTTTTCTTTGTCGAAAAGGTGCTGCGGTCAGAGGCATCGTTTATAGACAAAGACTCTTTAAAAAAAATAATTCTATGTAGCAGTGACTTTGGGACAAACTTGGTTTTCAAATGTAGCCAAACATTGCGACAAAAATAGAAGCTTCAAAAGGAATTTAAAAGAGTCCAGGAATATTATTTATATGATAACAAAACCCTAGAAGAGCTTATAGAATTATCAAACTCAAAGGCCAACATGGGCCGAATTAACGCATAAAAGTGGGGTCACAAGACGAACTGTAAAAATAATTTTTATTTAAAAAAGTTGATTTCGAAAAGTAAGTTGAATAAAAACAGGAATAATGATAATTTTTATGTTTTTTTTCTTAACACTTGGCATTTCTTATCTTCTTTTACACTATAGGATAAGTTTTGTTTGTTGTGATTGCTTTGAAAACGAATCGGTGATCCTTGTCAGTAATTATTGATTTGTTAAAAAACTTATTTCCTTTCATAAATGAAAATAACTGCTCCCAGACATAAAAACTTCTAACCATAGAAATGATCCCAGATGAAAAATTTCAAACCTAGTGGGTAAATATTTGTATATCGTGGGTATGCCAACTTGATTGAATTGTGCCTTTAATTCTGAATCCTATTTTAACTCAGTAACCTCCATTTGCATCTCATTAGGTATTGATTTGATATCTATAGAGTTAATTTAAGAGTATAAAATGAGTAATAATAACAATTCAATAACTTAATCTTGTTCCAAATTCCTTTCTAATTCTTGATATATTTCTGTATACTATTTAAACAATTTGGTTTCACTTGAAGTAATTTTTCTCATTTCAAGTGTCGAAATTTTTATTTCTTTCCATAACATTTGAATGCTTTAACTTAACTGTGCATATTTGAAGTGATTTCAATTTACAACTGGAAGGAAAAGTTGAAATCTGTTTTTTTTCCAGACAATTAGGCGTAAATCTTGTTTGCGTCTTGATTTAGAAATCGTTGAATTAGAATCTTATCGTAAGACGCAACTGGAATAATCTCTCACAAATGCTGTTGAAACTTGGAGATTTTATGAAATTAAAGATTGGTGTTAACATCTCACTTCTTGTTGTACAATGTATGATAAATGTGGATTAAACATAAATTCTACTGTTTTTTCAGTAATGCTACAAAACTACTGTTTTTTTTTTTTTTTTTGGCTATTGAAGGATCTCTATTTGTAACTAAAGAAGTTAAGTTGCATTTCAGCTGAAGGTATAAAGCAAAACTCAATGCATATATCTTGTGTATTCTGCAAGAGTTTGAATTCTCTTAAAGATCCATTTCTCGTAGAAGTTAAAATACAGCTACAATTGAGCCTTAATATCTTTGGCCACCAATAAATTCTAACTCAGTAATAACTAAATTTCCATTTAAGAACACATTTTTTATTAAACGGGTTAACTTCAAGAGCATTTTGAATTGGTTAAAATATAAGATTTCAATAACAGATCACGTTAGCCAGGGAACTGCCAAACTGTTTGACTTTCTTCGGATTACTTGTAGTACCTACGTTGCGATGACGTGGTTCACTATGATTTGCATGGGATGAGTTGCATACTCTAGTCCCAGAGAATCCTTCGAAAATAGATGGTCTCATTTCTTGAATTATCTTTTGGCAGCTTCGAAGAAGCAATTGCTTTTCCCCCTATTTCCTGACAAAACAGTTGTTCTTTTAGAAATTCCTCTTCAGTCCAAGTCGAATCCTACGTCAGCTGTGACGCATTACATTTCAGTTTCTTGTATTACTTTAGAGTGCATCCAATGTTTTTTTTTTCGATCCTAAGTTGAGATCTTTTCCTTTTTCTTGTCGAATGAATCCTTCCTAATTGTCAGGGTGGGAATAATTATGGAGAGGTATATGTTGAATTCAATACACTTTTAACATTTGACATATCAATCCCGTTTTTTAAATACTTATTTCAAAGCAAAAAGGAAACTTTGAAATAGTTGGGTTAAAAAATTAATTTGAAGAAATTAGTTTTTTTCAAGCATCCCATTTCTCAATATCAAGTTTTAATTGGTGTTATTTACAGATCAAAACAAATTGATTTTCATAAATAAAATTTGAAAAAAAAAATTCTGTAATGAAAAAAGCAGCAACTGACGCAATAAGGAAATTCTATCAATCAATATTTGCAGTTCTTGTAAAAAAATCCTCCCTAGTTGTTACAACAAATACTATGAAACGCCAAAAAAAAATTACAAGTAATTGTCCATAAAAAGACTATCATTGTAAAGCTACGTTGTGGCAAAAATATTGAAAAAAGGAAATCATGCAGATGAAGATAAAATACCAGAGGAAAGAGAAAAGGAAAATATCGGGAAGAAATCAGGAAACGCTAAGAAGAAAAAGTAAGCATGAAAGAAAAAAAATATTTCACGCCAGCGAAGACTAAATAAAGGGGGAGATTCCAAGAGAAAAATAGATAATTAGGAAGAAAAATGATTCTCCTCCAACCCATAATTTGGAGTCAATTGATCAAACAAATTTGGTAATCAGACCAAATATAGCATGAAATATTAGCGAATACTGAACAACTTGCTTACAATTTTATTCAAGATACCTAATGCTTAGAATTGTAAGTAAAATTATTTTAGTACATTCATATTTAATATTTTTAACGAATTTGTGCTTAATCAAATCTTAAATAAGACATTTATTGCTTTAAGAAGCTAGCATGTCACGAGTTGGATTCCAGTACCACTGAAGACAGGGGAGCGATGCACGTTCAATCTGTCGATAGCTCAAACGTCCTCCCGTTGGTGTGGTGTGGTAGTTAGGGTTCCAGCTCAGGTGTCATCACGTGACCATGGTTCAAAATGACGCGGACCGTCGCCAAAAGCCCTTGAGTAGGTGAATAGTGCGATGTTAATATTTACCCACTCATTTGATTGATTGATTATTTATTCAAGTAGTCTCTTATAGCAACAGGAGAGCGTTACAGTTTTAAACCATGGACAAGTGATCATGATGACACTTGATGACTGGCAAGCCTTATTACGTGGCACTCCTCTCTCTAAACTTTCACATCTCTTTAATATGACGACAGATTTAATGCACATTCATGCCTCTGCATGGTAGCTCTTTAGTGGAGCTTTAGATGGACCTAGCATCGAACAGAAACAACGATTTCACTTACCACTTCTAAATATGGAAACCTTACACCTGTGATGGACAACATTTGTGGAGATATTGGATCGTAGAATTAATTCTAGGTGATTATATCACGAGATCGTGAGTAAACAAGCGATTGAATACTGGTACACATAACGTAAAGATATGTGGAATTTATATAAAAAAGAACGATATTGACATTAAACAATTCAAGATTAAGGAATCCGGATGAGTTTCATACTTAATCAAATGATTTTCAACTTATAAAGTAGTAAAATTTTTCTTTAGATAAAATTTATTTTCAGCTTCTAAAAAGGTTCAAAACGTAGTGTGGTATTTCTTAGGTAAGACGACTTTGAATTCTATTAAGTGTATGAATCTTATTTTTGGTAAAAAAATAAAGATATCAATTGGTGACCGAAAAATTGTCTTCTAGGAAAAGTAATGAGTGAGGGAATAACAATGTCGCATTATTTAGCAACTCGAGGGCTTTTGGCGACGGACCTCGTCATTATGAGCTAAGGTCAAGTGACGAGGATCACACCTGAGCTGGCATCCCATTCTTTTAATTTTCCGGTCTTTAATGATCAAAATTTATTTCCGATTGAAACCGTATAGGATAAAATGTGTGAGACGTACATAGTTGAACAGAAACCCAGAGCACAGATAGAGTTAAGGTCAATTCAAATTTAGTTCATTGAACATATTAGAAAAACAATTTGGTCAATGCGCAATTATTGTGCCGTCATTATCAAGAGAGATTAGGAGTAGGTTTGCTAAATATTAGCGGCCCATCAGTTAAAGTTATAGTTTTCATTTGTATACATAGTAGCTGAATTTCATTATTTCATTTACTAATATTCTCTTTAGTTAATATTCAATTGAATCTACATACATTTTCACAATTTGTGCAGCTATTTTGGGGAATAAGTTGTAAATGAATAGTCTTATAATAAATCCTAGTTTGATTTGTTATCCAATTGGTAACTAGGATTGGTTAAGAGATGGTGCATAAAATGCAAAATGAAGCATTTCATAAAAATTGTGCTTAAGGGATTCTCGATGATCGCAAAATTTCCATTTTCGAAGAAACATTATTTTCAAAAACAAAAAGTCACACAATCTACATAACTTTCTTAATATACTGTAACATAAGCTTTTTAAATGTGTAATATATTTTTAGAAATATAAGGATTTGAAAAAGTACACTTCAAAAGGTGATTTCGTATACATGGTGTTGATTAGGTACCTGTAGTTTTCCTTTTATTAACATATAAAACAACATATCATGCTGTTTTAGTTACAAAATTGTATCTTTATTTAAATGCTCTAGTTTTCTTTATATTTCATCGCATAGAAATTATTTTTAAAAATTTGAATCTCAATTTTTTAAAATTCTGAGAAAAATGGTAATTTTTTTCCCCAGAAAATTGGCAGTAAAAATAAAAATACTAAAATTTTAGGAATTAAATTAGTAGCATTAAATACATATTACTACACAAAAGCTCATACCAAATTTAACTAAAATATAACAGATAGATTTTTCTACGGATGTACCTAAAAACTAGAAAAACACATTTTGAGAAAATTTAAAAAACTAAATAAAATGGTACATCTTATTAAAATTTGATATTTAAAATATTCCAGATTTGTATTCATCTTGCATGAGCACTTATAAAACATCCTTCGCCCTTTTATTTTGTCTTTCAATAGTTTTGGCCTCTTTGCTGGCTTTTTAAACTGTCATCTCGGCTTCACAAATTCTAACTTTGTCAATTTTTCGAAGGCCTTCAAAAGTGTTTATCCCAAGAATTATTTTTAGTGCTCTTAATAATTTTGTTCCTGCATGTGCATCTTCATTAAAGCATATCACTACGTCCATTACATCAATATGCAAATTTTGTTTGCACAATTGTGTTTTTTGGAGTTTGATTCCAAACACAGTTATTGAAGATTTCATTTGGGTTCTGGGTACGATCATGCAAACATTTTAGTAAAAGTTCTTTTGCAGTTAAGTCTCTAAATACATGTTTTAAAAATAATGTATATGTTTGTAATTATGTTTTTAACCTTGATAAGAACTGGTTTTGTGTGGAAATGTTTGTAGATAACTTTTCTCCAGATACAAAGACATTTGTTCAAACCATCATAGCGCTGTTGTTTACATTTTAAAACTCCAATTACTTGGGTATTAAGCTTTTTAAACCTATACATGTTATATACATTTTTGAAATCAGCATTAAATTTACTTTTTTTAAGATAAAAATTAAAAATTGATTTTCCGAAGGTGAAAAACGTCATGGTTCCCTTGACGGCATTACTTACCGATGACAAGTTTGAAAAATGATAGATTATATATATATATATATATATATATATATACTATGAATACCTAATAACTTCAATGTTTCTAAATTTGTACTCGTTAAAAAAAAAGTCACACTGTAGAACTGCAAGTAAACATTTAAGCAGAATTCATAATTAAGAAATTAAAAAATGATATCACATTTGACTATATATAATTCTACAAGCACACAAAAAAAACTTGTGTAGGTTCAAACTTTTTTTGCTATAATTCAATTATATATTTGATAAGTAGGACTTATCTTTATGATTTACATATAAAGACCTTATTCTCGAAGAATGGTACTCAATACATAAATTAATAAACACCAATCATTAATTATCTTCAAAGAGGAGTCACACTTTTTTCCTCTTTCCAAAGTTTCAATTAAGACTTAGTTTTATTTTTGATGGGAATTTCACATTCTTTTGAGGAGAAATAGCTCCTAACTTAAGGCTAGGCTATTGACACCTTAGATGCATCTGCATATAAAGTTAATAGTGGTTATGTATATATATATGTCCTCCGATTTTAAAGACGTTTATCTGTTGCCAGACATTGACTGGGAGTGGAAGAATAGGAATTTTTCAACTAGAAGTAGACTAGAATTTAAGAATTGGTATGATGATAGTTTGGAGTAGAGAGATCTCATCTAAACATGCAGTAATATATCTGATTTCCAGAGTAATCTTTACGAAATAGGAAATCGAAATGAATCGTTAGCTTTAATACGAACCAAATTGGAAGCTTTTAATTGCTCGATAAAAAAAAATTAAAATAATTTCTGTTTAATTATGTTTCTGTTAATTGGATAATCAAGACCTTGTGTACGAAAAGCATCCTAAATATTTAGGATACATCTTGGATCCTGAATGGACTAGTAACAAACATATTGATCATAATGTCTCAAAAAGTAGACAACGATTAAAAATTCTCAAATACATTGCAGACAAAGAATGGGAGCTGATGCAGTCACTTTAAGGAATATATATATGGCACTCATAAGGCCAATCCTGGAGTATGGTTTTCCGGTTTTTAGCTGTGCATCAGATAATAGTTTGGACAAACTAGAAAAAGTTCAACTCAGCGCTGCTAGAATTATCACAGGTTTGAGGCGAGAAGCTGCCCTAGAGAAATTGTACTCTTCGAGGCTGATTTGCAACCTGTTAAAACTAGAAGAAGGGCTAACCTCACCAAATACTTCAATAAACTCTCTAGCTATGACCAACATGATAAAACTCCACTATATCTTAACAACTGGTGCAATAATCAGAGCCTAAAGAAAAAAAAATAGCCCTTTTAGTCACACAGAACTTCTACATTTGCCTTTTAGTGGTGTTGAGCATCACTCTCTAAAGTCTTGTCTCAGTCCGGCGAAAGGAATCCCAAAAGTGCATTTCCACTTTTACCTTTCTACTCCTGTCGTTAAGGGGGATTTCACACACACACACATTCCGGATCATCTTAGGCTATTAGCATTGGAGATCATTGATGGAATCCCTAGTGACGATATTAAGATCTATACAGACGGCAGCAGACTGAGTGATCGAGCAGGTAGTGACATTTACATTGAGAAACGTGGAGAGAGGTTTTCTTTTTGCCACCGTAACCCCGATTTTTCCTCCGTCTTTAAAAGTAAACTTATTGCAATACACGGCCTTGAGGCAGATCTTAATGAACAAGACTTCGGAGAACTCTGGATCCTCTCTGATAGTCGCAGTTCTCTCCAATATCTTTATAAATGGATCACAGTCGGCGACAGGGCTGGCGTCTCCATACTTCAAAAACTTAAACAAATATCAGAGTCCCATGATGTTCATTTCCAGTGGATTCCATCCCATGTTACCATCTTTGGAAACGAACAAGTGAATCTCCTGGCTAAAGAGGGTTGTAATGCTTCTCCACCTATCTATTCAACCCTCACCTACTCTGAACATCAAAAAATCTAGGGTTAAATCTGAAATTTTAAAGGCGTGGAGGACCCCGCCCAACCATCACTGGCATGAAAGCAAACATCCAGGATCCTCATTCCTACTTAAATGTGACCGAGCCTTACAGACTGCAATATCTAGATTGAAAAGTGGCCACATAAAGTCTTTCCTTTTGTGGAGGCAGGAATACTTTTGCTCTTTGCACCAAGTGCAAGACTCAGCAAGCCTCTCCAGATCACATCTTGGACTGCTTGGGACTTTTGAAGGAGAACCTTTTTTCCTCTCCCCTCCTGGTATTGAACTTCTTAATGGACAATGGTCTTTTGGGTCTTGTCTGACTCCGTCAGACAGACTGAGGATTAGCCACAACAACAGCAACAAAAAATTCGATTTGTGGCATACGCGTCTTGATTATAACTATTGACTTTATGCTAACTCAAACCAAAATTTTAGTTTTTTTTATCTTTCGATATGTTGAAATTACAAATGTTTAGGATTCCCCTAATCTTTTCGTTAGCATAAAAATCGCTATGAAATTCTATTTTAGAGCGAGTATTTCCCAGCCATTAGTCTGTTTCAATTAAATACGGTTCTTAGAAAAATAAAAGTAAGAAATAAATGCAGGCTATTTCTGAACTCCCCTTACAAAATTAGAAAGGGTGGGGGTGGGGGGGTAGAAAATATCAATAGGAATTAGAAGCGCATAGGAAAGCAGGGTTCCTACTGGATAGGTGGTCTTGTAAGCAAGCTTTCGAGTGCAGTACGCTTGGGTTTATTATTGTAGACCAGTTGTCTTCAAACCGTGTTCCATGGAACCCTGGGGTTCCGCAAGAAATGCCCAGGGGTTCCAAGAGTCAGAATAAAAAATCGAGAAGAAAAAAATCTGTATACAAAGTGGATTCACGTTCTCTATGAAGTTAATATAGCTACAAGTATATAAAGCTCGTCTTATTCATTAACACTGAAAATGTTATTTAGATATAATAATTCTATTATGTAACACTTTTTTAAGCTTTTATTATATAATATAATAAAATAATATTAAAATGCGCTTCATCCTTATACATATACTTTCCACTAGATTTTGAATATTCTATTGTTTACTATCTCGGGTTCCACGAAATAATTTTATACTCGTTAGTTAGCACAATGCCTTGCAAAACTAAATAGTTTTCTAAGCAAAAATGTACCTTTTTTTGAATTTGTGTAAAAAACACCTATTATGAAGGATAGGAAACAACTTATCAACATATTTGATGTTTAAATCTAAATTTAACAAGAACACTTTCTAAATTAAGGTTTGTAAATTCATACAAAATACATTGGATTTTTCTCACAGCTAAACATTTTAATGCCCTTAAGAACGTTGTGTTTAAGTGAAATATATTTCTCAACTTAAGTGGTTACAAAAACAAAGTATAAAAACAAATTACTCAGAATAAATAATCGATAACATTTAATCTCTATAAACCTAAATTTCGACAGTTAGTGCGAAAAAAAGCATGCCCATACCCAAGTTACTTAATATAATGCATGGATAGGTGCCGATCATAAATTAATATTATTAATAAGTAAACTATGTTGAAAAAATTAGATTATAATTTTTAAAAAAAATCAATGCAATACTTTTTTTAGTTGCCTTTACATAAAGTGCCTATAACATGTTGATCTACTTTAAATATTATTTTGAGATGCATTCTTCTAAGCATGTGTATGGAATAGGGTTCCACGAAAATAATTTCTAGTTTTAGAGGTTCCCGAAAAGCACCTTCAAGTTCTAGGGGTTCCGTGAGTTGGAAAAGTTTGAATATCACTGTTGTAGATATTGACTAAATAAAGTAAACAAAATCGTTTCACTAACACCAAGTTAGCGGATATTCACTTTGTTTACGTCCTAGTTAATGGGAATGGATGCGCTGATTCACAGACTCATGGGAACAGTTTCCAACAAAGTGGGGAAAAAATGTTCGCTCATGTATATCACAATTTATGTGAACGTTGATCCTTTAGAGTTCCAATGCAGACACCAGGAGGATACGACCAACACGAGTAATCGACTTGGAAAAGGGTCTATTGAATGCTGTGAACTGAAATCCTAGCTCTATGAACGTGCGCTTGCCAATGTGACAACTGTATCGGCATCAAATGTGTGTCAGGTTCAGCGCACTGAAGGCTTACATCATTTCTTTCTTCAAAGAGTTCAAGTATTGTAAGCTTAAGATTATCCATGTTCTGCTTTGTTCAGTGATGAAGTGTCGATTAACCCCTTCAAGACGGGCGATCAGAGAAAGAAACGCTTCCCTGGGCCCACTCTTTTCGAGGGTATACGCACACATGAAACCGGGTGAACTGCTAAGCCTTTCTCTTAAGAATTCAAGCGGCCGCGGTGGCCGAGTGGTCTAGGAATCGGATCATGGCTAGCATGTTATGAGTTCGATCCTAGTACCACTAAAGACCCGCCCTGTAGAGGAGCGATGCACGTTAAATCTGTCGAGAGCTCAAACGTCCTCCCGTTGATGTGGTGTGGTAGTTAGGAGAGGGGTGCCAGCTCAGGCGTCGTCCGCGTCACTTGACCATGGTTCAAAATTACGCGGACCGTCGCCAAAAGCCCTCGTGTTGCTAATCAGTGCGACGTTAATATTCTCTCACTCACTCTCTTAAAAATTCGCTAAAATTTGTAATTTACTATCATTGATAATATCTGAATACACAGAACAAAAATTTTCACTACATTTAGAAAAATAAACAATTGCGATTTTTAAAGAGAATGTTTTCATTAAAATAAAAAAAGTACTTTTTATGAATGTCTGATAGCCAAATAACAAATAAGCTTGCCATCTTTTTAAAATTTAGTCAAATTATAAACAAAAATCCAGAGTGCAATAAATCACCAACCTTTAAATGCCCGATTATCTTGAAAAAGTAAAAAATGTGCAGTTGTTTACATTCATAAATATCCCCCTTCGGGGTTTTTTTTATACAACTAATTTTAAAAAAAGTCGAAGCCGAAAGCACATATTAAAGTTCAAAGTTTCGTGAAACATTATTTGAAAAAAAAAATGGACTTTAGCTGCCATCTAGTGTCTTGAAAAAATTGTTTATACAGGTTCCAAACTCAAATCTCACCGGTTTGATCAGAACAGGGAAAGCGCAATCACATATATGATACCGTGGGCCTTGGAGGAAGAAACGCGTGATCACATATATGTGATCATGGTCCTGGACGGGTTAAACTTTAGTAAATGATCAGTACTTATAGCATGCATATGTGGGCCACAGAAATCCACACCAAACCATACATAGTCTGATTTAAAAACCGGGGACTTGGCCCATTGATGACGATGAAAGCAAGTTCCTAAGGTTAAGCCACCTGAAATAAATTATAGCAACCTTCTCCTACCTGACCAAGTTGTTTGGTCCATGTCATGTGACCAAACCGCACGCGCAGCTATTATCTTTGGAAACTAGTTAGCTTTTCTCCGCGAATAAGAAAGATGGCTTTTCTTGAACAGCAGAGAAAATTAGTTCTGTCAAAATTTAGATAAAACATCAATCTAGGCTTTGGGAATGCTAAGTAAGGTGTATGGAGGCGATTTCCAAGGATAACATTGGTGTTTCGGACGAGAATCCATTGAAGACAATTAACGCATTGGACGACCTTCGACTTCACAGAACGCGGAAAATGTTGCGTTGATGTCTGAATGTGTTCTAAAAGTCCGTCACCCAACACTGGCACAAATGACTGAAGCTACATACTTTTCGAAGACGTCATTTGATGGAATCTATTCGTCGTCAATTCTGTCAGAGTTACGATGGGTATCTTGTGACTCACCGCAACATTGAACCCAATCAATAAAGGAGCCCTAAAGTGCTTCAACATCTTCCCTCCTCCTATTCACCAGATTTAGCCCCGTTGGTCTTTTACTTTTTCCCATCAATGAAAAAACATTTCCGTTTTGTGTCATCAGATGAGCATCACAGGAGGTGTTACGGGAGGCTGTTCTTCCACAAGTTATATGGCCCAGGGGACTACTTTGAAGGTGGGTGTGCTTCGGTGCTGTCAACTATTAAGGATATGGTTTTCTGCATCTTATTTCTGAACTTTTGGATCATACTACATATTAGCTGCCCCATAACATACAAGTTCTATAAATGTGCTATTAGCTGTAAATGTGTCGGTGAGAATCTTGACTAACTTTATACTTATACGTTCTTGAGAACGGTCTCTCCGTAATTGCTGATCGACGATTTTTCAGGAATTCGATATTGAATGCGATTTCTACACAATGGGGCTCTATCTGATGAATTGACGAGTGTGGCCTTCTGGACAGGACATTTGGAGATAAATGGACTGGGCGTGCAAGTCCCATCGAATGACTTCGGAGATCACATAATTTCTCACCCATTGATTTTTATTTGTGGATTGCCATGAAATACATTGTATATGTTGTATACAATTATATATGCATGTAGAAAAGGAAAACTTCAGATAAGGAACATAAATTAAAGGTTGCAAAATCTTTTCAAGTGTATTATTTGATGAAATATATTTATTATATGAAGCATACAATTTTAGAAAATCAGTCAGTTTGTGAAATATGAATTATTATTGAGATGTATGGAAAACTTCGAAATCTTAACAGTATGTGTGGGAGAAGTAAGATGGAAAAAGGGAGTGTGATTGTAACTAATAAAATTAAGATTTAATAGCATGTTAAATTCATCTCTAAAAAGTAGAAAATACAACTGGTAAGGATTTTTTAAAATAATCTAAAGGTATTTCAGATATGATAATAATGATCTTTTTATGAATAACATTCGAAAAAATGTTATATGGCCTGATTCCTTACACACACTGATGGAAAAAAATCCCTACGCCAAGAAAACAATATTATAGACTAATGAGTCTTCGGCAATACATTTGTATGGGTAACATATTTAAATGATTCAAGATCACAGGATCATGTAGAGAGAGCCATTTCACAAATTTGTGCGAGAAGAGACATTTTAAATGTGAAATGGTGGAGCCCGTGTAATCACCAGAATTTTGAATGTAAACGTGCACTTGCATTGTGTCATACAGGAGCCAGATATCAGTTAATTTAGTGAAAAAATGGGCCTGTTGCACCTGGTCGGTCAATATAAGGGCATTTTTTTCTGATTATGATTCTGGAGTTGCCATCCAAGTATGTCCTATTCGTCCTTGATTGGTGAGAGATCTACTGATCTAGCAGTTCAAGGCCCACATTCGATATTCTGTAGAGCATGTTGAGTTACCGCATTGGTATGAAGATGCACGTTATCCTGTTGAGAAACACCCCCTTTAATAATGTTCATTAATGGCAGTGCAATAGTTAGAATCACGAAAATGACGTAAATGTTTGCAGTCAGGGAGTTTGAAATAACTACAAGAGTACTCTTGCTATCCTAGAAAATTTCTCCCCAGACCATAACTTTAGGTCCAGTGTATCTAGTCAACAGGAAGGTTGATTGCGCTGACCTGGCCTTCTAATCAATATACGTCCATCACCGGCACTAAAAAAGAAAAAGCGCTCATCGAGGAACAAACACAACATATCACCACTTAGCCCTTTCATGAGCTCTAGCGTGGCATCACTAAGGTCGTGATATTAATGATTTAGAGTTAATGGTATGAACGCTACAGGCCATCTGGTTCAGTGCTATTCCTTCAACAATAAATTCGATACAGTTGACTCTGACAATATGCTTCCAACAAAAAGGATGTAATTTATGCTGCAAATGCCAAATGATGCTCCATAATCATTCTCGGTTTCATCATCAGATTGACTCTTAGCGTAGAACTTTGAAGGAGCATGAGGGCTATCGGTGATGGACCTCGTCACTTTGAATCACGGTGTGGTGACGAAAATGACTCTATCTACGAACTTCCATATCCTGCCAATGTGAGAACTGTGACATATTTGAAGTAAATTAATCTTCCTACACGGCGATCTATCTCTAACACCAGGACTCGAATCCCAGACACGACAGAAGCGTCAACTATTGTATACTTGCAGACTACTATACATGCAATGAAAGACTATGTCACTCGAAAGAGAGAGTGGACCGTTTACCACGATGTCCCATACAAGTTAGACATAATTCCCCAAATTGTTGAAGCATTCATCTTAAGCAACTCAAACAGTTCTCTGCTCCCAATTCCTTCCGGTGAGAACGATTGACAAGAGAGTCTGTCGTTGAATATGGTCCCTTTCAAACTCGGTTAAATTTCATTTTTATGTCTTCTTTGTAATTTAGTATCGCTTAGGCATTTTTTTTATATCTTAAAGTCTGTGTGTGCTTCGGTTTATATAGCTCGCGTTTGTTAATTATAGCGCCATTGAAGTGTACGCGATATATAAAAGTAAGAGATAACAAAAATAGAATCCTAAAAATGTATTTTATTTCTGCCAGTTAGTTTTCAACATATTTTTTCCATATGTTAGTGAGCACAATACACTTTTATTACATTAGTTATCAATACTTTGAACATATTTTGCATTGGATTGTTTTGTGGCCGTTGTAATATTACAAAAGTAAATTGAATTGATAATATAGAAATTGAAGATCATTATGGACTCCCATAACAACAAGGTTATGAACTTTAGCAGTAAAATAAAGGAACAATTATAAGAAATTAGGGGACTCAAAGTTGCCTCATTTTGAATAATTTAAAATCGGTTTTGACTCGTGAGTTGTGTTTTTAGTTTAGTCGCACTTCAAGGACATTTTCACATTTATTAAATTGAGTTAAAATTACTCTCACTTCCATTTATATGTACAGAGTAACATATAAATGGAACATATATTTCACATACTGTAAGATTTTAAACTATTTTATGAAAAATATTAGATTATTTGAATTTATTTACAAAATTGTCATTATCATTTACTAGCACTTATGCAAAAAAAAAAAACCTATAGGAAAATTGACTAAATATAACATAACAGAAAAAAAAATGTGTTATGCGTCCGTTGTACAGTAATTCAAAAAAGAAAGCATTGTTACTAGATTTAAATTTTTTCATTTTCACCAACTGAATAAAAAGTATCAATGATTTTTTTAAAAAATAACTTATGTTTATGAAAAACAGAAATCTTTTGAATTTGTGTTCAGTTTTTTCATATGAAGCAACTAAATAATTTCACTGATTATTATTTTTTTATTTGGATATGAAAAAAGCTCTTTCGTTGGTTGCCACTTTTGGGGACTTCGGTCGCAATCTGCGAAAACTGCACGCCATTTCAAATGACCATACCTTTCATCCTCCTTTGATCTGGGGGACGTTCCTAATACTTCTCTGTATTAGGATCTAGATTATGGGATGAAAATAATATTTTTTGAAAACCTAAGGTTTTTTTAATTCAAAACACATGATTTCTAAAATAACAATTTTTTTGGAACTCCACAACACTTGATTCTAAATTTGGACTGATTGGTGACCTAAGCATAAGAAAAAAAACCGTCAAAAATCATGTACTACAAAAAACTGCAGTTGTGGGTTTTTTTGCATAGGTGGCGACTGACAGAGGGTCAACGATTATTTTTGTTACGTCTTAGATCAAAAGGAGCATCTTTAAATATAAAATAATATTAATTGAATCGATAGCAAAGGGATTTAAGAAGCCATGTTCATGTCTTCTGAAAGTTCTGCATTTGCTCTTTAATGCAGAAATATTCCCAAGTTAGGAGCCATTATTATGTTCAAGATGCTAATCATATTAGGGTATTTATTAGTAGTTTAATCTTTCGTTGTCCATCTTGTTAATACGCTTGTAATAATTTTGTAATTAAATTATATTATCTGCATTAATCCAAAAGAAATTTCCCCAATATCTTAAGACGATCCATTATTAATAGTTTTACAGAGAATATCATTTTATTTAATGTCCCTTTGTTGTAACTAATGTTCCATATATATTTTGAGAGCAGAGCTCAAAAATCGTTCTGCGTGAAATTTAACATCCAGCTTCAGCAGGTCGTTAAAGGATAGTCTAAAAGAAAACCACCTGTATGGTTTATATTGTCTTTATTTTTAAATGAAAGCAGTTTTCTCTCATTCATTCGAGGTCATACAGATTAACGGGAGATTAAACCTTATACAGAAAACTGCAAGATTCGTTACACATTTTAAAAATCATTTGAGCACAGTAAAAGATTTATCTTTACAAAGAAATTAATTCGTCTTGACTATACGTTACATTTTGCAACCGTTCACATATCTTTATTAATAGGCTCAATTTTTGATAATTGAAAAGATAAGTTTTCAATTTTAATTATTTATTAAGAAAATATCAATAGATTTACACTTAAAATGACTTGGAAAAGGGCCAATAAAAAATTCTTTTCTAAAAGTAACGTTAAAGTTTTAGAGTTTGTGCTGAATTCATTTTTTGAGTTTAGATGTTTTTAAGAGAATTTATATATCTATGGAAAACTCTGCTTCTATATATATATATACCCCCACAAAGTTTTTTTAAAAAAAAATCAAGTACAATTTGACATTTTTTTTAAAGAATTTGAAATCTCTTTTTAAAAATAAATTGGATATTTTTTTTTTCATTTCAATGCACGGATTAAATATTTTGATTAAAATGTTAAGATTCTAAGGATATCCTTTCAAGTATATTCTCATTATTGAAAACAAACGTGATAAGTTGTTTTTCCCTGTAATCTACTGTGATTATTCATCATAATAGGACACAATCCATAGTCAATACCTATTAATAAAATAATATAATCACTCTTAAACTGTACATATCATTCGTATAAACATTTTAAACTTCGTTTAAAAAAATCACACATTAGTAACACATTAGTAACACATGCATTAAATAAAGAGGCATTTACAATATACAGACGTTTTCGTGAACAAGTTAAAAATAAAAGTACAGTAAATGATTGGGCACAAAACCTTAAAAAGCAGTATTTGTTTCAAACCTCCTCCAAATTTTATGTGGATTTTTTTTCAATTAACAGAAGTACAGGTACAGCATAATGTATGAAATGTGATGTGCCCGCATGTGGGTGCACATATATTTTGTGAGGCACAAACAGTGTCCATTGAAAACAGAAAGATGACTGCGTGGAAGTAAACTTGGTTTAAAATTAGAATAAGTTTTGACATTCGTATATTTACATACCATTTACCCCCTCTAGAAATATACTTTAAAAAGAAGTCAATGCTTTCTCGAGAAAAAAGTTATTCACTAATGGTGTCAGTTTGCTGACTCAAACGGAAAAGAATTTCTGTTTGTCTACTTCATAAGATTCCCGTCAGCAGTAAAAGTAAACTTCCTTATTTATATTAAAAGTGAAATTTATAAAATTTTTCACAATTCATGAATTAGTAACTTGATCTCATTAAAAAAAGAAACGAGCCTTACAGTAGTCGCATACGATGTGTAACAACTGACATGTTATCGTGGTAAATTCGCAATGGCAACTTAAATCCTGAAAAAAAAATTAATCGAGTATGATTGGAAATAATTTTCTATGGAATAATTATATCTTTAATGAAAATTTTATTTAATTAACACAAGGAGTAATGTAATTTTTTATCAAAAATAAATATTCTTGTTCAATTTGGGGAAGAGACACACACAATAGACTTATGATGACTAAAATATGACACATATACTTGAGATTTTAAAGTATTTAATAACCTTTGAAAAACAACGTCAATAACAGTACCACTGTTAGTTGTCGATATATTTCGGTTTGTGTTCATTTCGAGCTTGAGTCCATCATTAAAAAAAGCTGTGAGTGGCTCGGCTTCTAGCAAACTGAAGTTAACTTTAAAATCACCACTCAAAATCATAAGAAGCGAGTGAAAGTTTTTTTTTTCAAAAAAAATAGCAGAACCACCTTTGGTATATGGTAAAAGTAAAAAATGCAGGAAATCTTTAATTTTTTGAACCGTTTGATTCGGAGAAATGTATACGACCACCGAAATCACTGTTTGTTCATTTTCAAATAAGCATTTTGTCACACATATGTCCCCAATATCTTGGCTAACAATACCCAGTCCCCTTGTTTGACGATAAGTAATATCCATATGAGGAGCCACAACATGTGAGGTGTTCTGTTTGCGATAGATCGCAACACCAGCTGCTCTGTGGCCCGGTCGTTTAAATTGTACGCAGCAATCGAAGTCAGGTATCGAAACACGTTCGTCACATAGTCTAACCACGTCTCTGCCTAAAGGACTTAGCTTCTTCTCTGATCCTAAAGTGAGAAAACAAAAACAAAGATCCCACGGCCTAGACCGCAGGGGGGATGGGGGTGGAGTCTCTCCCGAATGAAGGAGAAAAAATAGAGCTTCACTGAATAGCGCACGCTTCCCCAACTTCCTGTTACGCATTTCCGTCCCTTTTCACGAAATCACTCCCACAAATCTCCAGCAATCGAGAGGAAAGATGTTACACATCAAAAAAGGCATATAATTTATCTTTTATGAAGGAACTATTTACCTTCGATCATTAAGACCAGTACTACATGAGTACTTGGCCTTTCCTTTAGAAACACCCATTCCCCCTCCCAAAAGAGGGGAGGGGGCATTTTAGAGTTGGATTTCTGTCTACGGGACCCTAATTGCTACTAGAGTTGTACCCGAGACGAGGCTAGCGAAGAGACACCCCCAAGGCGCTGAATTGATCAAATCAAACAGCGCGCGGTTTCCCTGACTTCCTGTTACGAATTTCCGTCCCTTTTCACGAAATCACTCCAACAAATAACCAGCAACCGAGAGTAAAGATGTTACACATCAAAAATTTCTAATTTGTAAGCAATATATTAAGTACGAAATATTAAGTACGACTAATATTAAGTACGAAATGTCTAAAAGAGGACAAACTGAATTATGTTTTACAATTTCTCAAAGAAGGGAGAATAGTCAGTGAGTGAGTGAGAGAATATTAACATCGCACTGTTCAGCTATACCAGGGCTTTCGGTGACGGACCGCGTCATTTTGAACCATGGCCAAGTGACGTGGATGACACCTGAGCTGGCACCACCTCCCCTCTTCTAATTATCTCGCCACACCAACGAGAAGACGTTTGAGCTCTCGATAGATTTAATATGCATTGCTCCACTACACGGCGGGTCTTCAGTGGTACTGAGCTTCAACTCATGACATGCTAGCCATGATCCGATGACTTGACCACTTCGCTACCGCGGCCGAAAGAAGGGCGGAAGAAAACCCGCTTCTTTTCTACTTTCCTTGAAAGCGAAAAACATCACAACTGAGAACAAGTGACTTTTTGAAAACTTCTATTTGGGGTTTGAATGCATGAGATAAGACACTCGACTTCTGTGGGTGATTATAATTTGATGATGGAGAGCAATATATATCGATAGACTTTATTAAAATTTAAATGATCTGAACAACAAATCAGAAAAATATTCACTGCTTACCCCAGGGGAGATGAAATTCGTGCAATGATCCAAGTTCCAGGGAAGGAAACAATGCTATTTAGAGTGTTTAGAGCACTTATTTTAGAACAATGCTATTTAGAACACTTATTTTACGTAAGTTGGGCATATTTCTCGATCATTATTTGAATGCCAGTATTTCTCTTTCTGTGCCAAGAACAAACGAATCTCACCGATAATAACGATAGATTCGGTACATTACATTATTCGGAATCGCAAATTAAATATTTTACACAAGAACAAAATATTCGAAAATGTGTGTGTATGAAAATTTCAGTCAATAAATATAGAGAAAAAATTTTATTAAAATTGTATCACGTGTACACACAAAGTCAAAATAAATTGTATGGTAAACATACAGACCATATTGGCCTACATCCTGATAAGGGTAATTAACTAACCACAGAAGTATATGTGTATAGATATATTCGCACGTGCACATGTATTGGATAAACGGGGAAAATATGCCGTAATACAATTTATTTTTCAAGTACGGGGTTTTCATGCTAGAGAGAATTTCATTTGAAATAATTGCTTACTCGTTTCCAACATTTTTTTTATTTTTTAGACGAAATCCCAATGTACTGTTCAAATAGCTACGTCCAATTCAATCAAATCAAGAAATTCTTTTCTGATTTACTTAAGCGTCTCAATTGTCTAAAAATAGTTTACTGACGAGGATTGAAAAAAATCAAAAGATTTCTCAATCACTAAATATCGAGTGAGGAATTAGTTTTTAGTTAATCTTTTAAGGAGCTAGTGCAAATGAAAGCCTAAATTTATTTGCCATTGTAGGTGATTTCCTTTAAAATACTCGAATAATCAGGGGTTCTTCGAGTAGCACACACACAAATGTTAATCTTTTCTTTTTCTCCTTCTTCTTATCGCTAGATTTCAACAAAGATTTTGGCGAGAAAAATAAAGTCACCATAGGCAAAGCGATAGTACTTAGTAACCAATGGTTCCTTTAAAAGACGCTTCTTTTCTTATCAACATACTTCTATTTACTCCTAAAATTGGATTTCAAATAAAACTCTTCAAAATATAACATTCACATTTAGACATTTCATATAAATAGCCTTCAAAATTCTCTAGTTTTTTTGTCTATTTGTTTTTGGGGATATTGAAACACGATATTGCACACAATTTTTCGGAGAATAGCTTCACATATACCCTGAGGAAGAGCCTAAATCGAAGTAAAAGAGTCTAAAGCTAAAAATTTGTTACACACACACACTTTACGGCAATCCCAGAAAACAAAACGCACAATTTCGGCCACTTTTTCTTTTTGATAAACCATCATAAGATACTGTGTAATAAGTTCATTTTTAATTTTTCCTTCGGAAGAGGTCGAAAACATAACAAATATATCAATTATTTTCTTTTTTCTGTTCATCGTAAAATTGAATTAATTTATCATTGCATGTCACAGATAAAAAAGAGCTCAAAATTAATCCTAAACTTATTGTATAAAGTACAAACCTCCATTAGTAAGATCAATGTAGAAAGTGTTTAGTGGATCTCTTAAAAATGGATTGAAATAACTCGTTTTTTAAAGCGCAAATAATATCCCGACTGACAACATCATTTTCCATCTCAGTTTCCCAAAATTACTGCCGTTTCATGCCCCAGCTATATCTTAAGCTTATTGCATTTCATCAATCTAGAATTAAAAAAATTAAGGGGAGGGGCCCACTGTGCACCGTTGAGTTTTCGCCGTTTGGATCTTTCTTTCCCCAGCGTTGAGTTTCTTTTCGCTTCTTCCAAGAGACTCTATTTTTTATTTTTTTAAAGATCTCATATAGGAATCGTGTTTCCCCAGAAACGTGAGTTTAGTATAGTTATTGTTATTTAATCTTAATCAAATAATCAAAAAAAATGAATCATAAGTAACAAATAATTATATACACTGGTGTAAGAAATTAAGAGAATTTTCAGACTTGATTGATTATCTCTAGAACTACTGGATCGATTTTAATGAAATTTCGTATGTACATACATTGATACAATACAAAACAAATAACCATTCAACAATTGCAATACACACACATGATTGAGCGTAACAGTCGTTGGAGTTGGAAGAAGAAGGGGCTGCAGAAGAAACAAAAGAAATGGGTTAATAAGGGGTATGGCCTCATGAGCTAAACAAGACTTGCAGCGTGATGACATAATTAAAACAATGCAGTTTATCAATTCTTTTGGTAATTGGACCCACTCATTCATCAATGCTGTTTTCATTTCCTGGATGGTTCTCGGAGAGGGTTGCGAGTTGCAATTGCCCTCCTCAGAGCATCCCAGACATGCTCTATAGGGTTGAGGATTGGAGACCTGGCTAGCCGATCTATACGGCGAATATCCCCACTCTCAAAAATTCGTCGACCAGAAGAGCTCCATGTGGCATCGCGTTATCATCCATTAAAATGAACTCGGGGCCACATGCACCCCTGAAAAGGCAAACATAGGGCTACAAGACCTCATCTCTATACCTCACACCAGTCACAGAGCCTCTTTCAAAGGCATGGAGGTCATCCAACATGTGATGCCTGCCTAGACCATCAAACCTCCTCCACCATAATTGTCTATTTCGCGAACATTAGAGGGTAGATAACGGATCTCTGGTTCTATCCATATGAAATTACGGTGAGAATCGGTGTTTAGGTTGAAATGGGACTCATCGGTGATCAGAACGGTCACCCTATTGATCCATATTCCAATCTCCATGCTGTCTGCACCCTGCTAAATGGACTCTCCTGTTCGTAGAAATGAGCGGGACGCAAACAGTAGGTCTTCTGTCAAGCAATCCTCTCTTATGAAGTCTTTTTGAAGTTGTCCTTCTTGGTACACGGGTTCATGTGGCTGCATACAAGTAAAGAGAGAGCTGAAAATATGTTGGCTCTCTGTTACGCCTCGCTATAATAGACAAATGACGATCTTCTCTGACCACCGTGAGCTTTCCCGTGCTTTCTCTCGATGGTTCCAGTATCTTAGAACTGTTTCCATAACTTACTCTCGACGCCAGACGTTAAATTGAACTCCTCACAAATCTGGACTTAACATTGGCCTGCTTCTAGCCTCCCCACAATTCGTCACCTCATTCCATAATCTAAACGTTGGTAGTTACTCCTTTTTACTGTTATAATTTGAAATGAGAACCAATTGCTTCAAAACAACACCAAGAAATTCGCCGAGGTGTGCTGGCAAACGAAATACGTCTTAACTTACATACGCTCATAAAGCCTGTTTTTCTGATGACTCCGCCTACTCACACGTGTACGGTTAAGTATTTGCCGTACAAGATTTGCATTTTTATCTGGAAGCAGGGTTTTTTCATTCAGTTTAGTTCTTTTCATGTAATTCAATAAGATATGCAAATTCTCTTAATTACTTACACTAGTGTATTATAAGTAGTTAATCAAAATGATTAATACTAAAAAAATAAAGCTTTTTTTAAGAATACGTATATATATATATATATATATATATATATGTTCTTGGTTCTTCCGGTCTGATCTTAAGATTCTTGGGATTTATTAGTCTTCCTTTTAATTTATTTACTACTATATATATATATATATATTTATGTAATATACAGATTGTTGTCATTTGATATCTCACTTGCCTTTAGCTATCGAAATCCTGAAATTGACACTATTTCACATAGCTAGAAAGGAATTCTCATGAAATATTGTGCTTCAATTTCTATCATTGACTCTAGCACTGGCATCTATTAATAAAAGGAGTAACTACTTTAGAACGCAGTCAAAGGGTTTAAAATGGTACACAAGCCAGCTAGACGCTGAGGGACAGATTGATACGAATGCGCTCAGGTTGTTTGTAACGCCAAAATGTATTTACAAATAGTTAAAAGCGTTTGGGGGGGGGTATCTCTCTCCTGGGGACATCGATATTAGAGAAAATGCATTGATAGATTTGGTTTGTATAATAACATGTAATATTTTAAATTGAGTGACAATACCTGTAAGACTGTTATGACCTCACTCTCTTCATTTAATACTGAAAACGAACGATTTCAGTCATTGAACACTAGTTAGTGCTCGAGCTTAATCAACCTATATTTCGTTACAGATGCAAATCAAAATATGAGGGAAAAACAATTTTTATTTAATTTTTATAAGCCATCTTTTGTACTTTGAATTAAGTAACATCTCTAATGTTTTACAGCTGAAATCCTTTTTTATTTCATTCCTTGATATAAAGTCAGGTCCTCGACTTTTTTTTTCATTCATAAATGTCAGGTTCTCTCTTCTAATAACTTAAAATTGCAGACTGGTGACTTCAGAATTTTTAGAATCAAAGTTAACGTTCTCAGAATTAAATTGGAATTAGATTTGTCATGTGTCTAATTGGTGACCTTGGGATTTTACCTAAAGAGAAGTATACTTTATACAAAAAATATAATAGAAATAAAAAAGGGAGATCGGGAAAAATTTTGCAAAGTTAATGATAATATGCTTAGGCTCTTTAAAAACGGAAAATTTTCTCCTCCTGTATCAAAATTTAAGTTAGCATCCTTGGTAAAGCTCCTGCGACTTTTGACGATTGATATTAACGTCACATGAAATAGCACTACGAGGGCTATTGTCAACGGACCCTGTCATTTAGAATCTTGATCAAGTAACTAGGATGATAACTGAGCTAACTCTCTCTCTTTCCTAACTACCACACCACACCAACGGGAGGACATTAGTCCGACAAATTAAACGTGCATCGGCTCCCTCTAGATGGTGGGTTTTCAGTGGCATTGGGACTCAAACTCATAACACACTGACCACGAGTTCGTGACCTTAACCCTATCTCGAGGATTGAATACAATTTTTATTTAACTCTTTTTTTCTAATTCTCAACAAGATTCCTATGTTGCTCTTTAATATAATATATCTTTTTTCTGAGAAAGAGCTGAAACTAGTTATGGACAATTAGTTTAAGGAAATAAAGGAAAGAACAGAAAGAAAATAATTTTTTTGGGGGGATTTTCCTGATTTATTACTCAAAGGTCTTTCTCTTCTTATTTTCCAGATGCCTCAAAGGATCTTTCATAATGATCTTCTCTTAAATCTCATTGAGACCCGTCCATTGCCAATTTCTGTTGTCCATTTTGTGTTCTTTTCACATGAGGCAAAGTTCTAGAAATGTTTTTTTCCCTTATATACAATTTATTGGATTCAGAACAATAATATTCCGCATAGTAATAAATCTAGAGAAAGTTCCATCTACTTTGACGTGATTCAAAACTTTTAAATAAATAGACATTTCAATCATACTGTTTTATCCTTATCTGCTTGGAACTGCATGGTAGGAGCATGGTCTTAAAATTTGATATAGTATGTGTGCCCCATATGTATTTTCAGAAATTTATTTAACGTATTTAAAAATCATAAATTATTTTTGAGTTCTTCCCCATCACCAAAAGTTGCCAAAAGTGCTATCTCTCCTTTGTGGTATTCTATTCTATTTTGATTTTATCTTTTGACAAGCTTTTGTGCAGCATTTGGGAAATGTGCTTAGAAATATAGAGACTACCACTGATTCTGTTTTATATTTAATTTTCAATAAGATACCTTTGCTAATGTGGGTTTTTCAACAGATAAAACCTTATCTTTGGTATTCAGCTACAGGTATCTCACAGATGGAAACCCTATTTCAAAATTTAACAACAATAAAATAGAAACCAACAAATCCATTAAATATCTGGGAATAAGGCTAGACACAACCTTTTCATTTGATCTCCCCCCCCCACACACCATCTAACTCTCGCTATATGTATCCCCCATCTAACTCTCGCTCTATTAACTCTCTCTCTCTAAAATAATTACAAACTTAATTTTTTACAGTTCAAGAACTAATCTAATAACTCTGCTACAACTTGGGTGTGTGTTAAAGGTGAAACCAATTTTACAACGTATAGTGTCGGAGGTTCCTTGACTTCCACTCAATCCAAAGAATCGAATTAAAAATTACGGGACAATACTCCGCAATAATTATTACACTCCTACCTTTAATAATTTTATGATATTTTTATAAAATAATATTTCCCATTGTACCATATTTCTCTTCTAAAAATTTTATCATACTAAAGAAATTTGAGTTTTATCTCTGATGAGTCCGGATGCACAACCAGACTAGTCTCAATGTCCTCTCCCTAATACTCTGCTTATTAACCCCTTAAGTAGTCAATTTTTTTACCCAAAATATTTTTAAAAACAGGCGCAATTTTTTATTGCATATCAGTAACCACAATACCTAACAGAATGCGAAAATATAAGAATTGGAAGAGTGTAAGTGGAACACAAAAACCCCTAATGTTTGCTTTTTATAAGTGCACTCTGCGTGCTATGAAGAATGTGTTTCATATATATATCTTAATACTTACAAACAAACTTTATGTTCGTTCCTCTTTTTCAAACAGTTGTGAATTTTGTGTGAGCGCAGACATATATGCAAACATAATTTAAGGCATGGCTAAGTCTTACTTGCAATATATAGCAATGGGGACAGAGTTAATATCGACTTTTTTCGATTTTCCCCCTTTTCATTTCTTTTCAAGCATGCAATTTTTCATTGCCTTGCCAATCCTTGTTTTTTATCGAATCTATTCAAGAATCTAATTCCCTGTCTCCAATGAAAAATTCCCGTCTTAACCGCAAAGAAAATCCCTAATGAGAAGTATTTCCGGGCCACAACTATCTCTTCCAAACACTAATAATCTCACTTAAAGAATTGAAAATCCGTGCAAATCAAAGATTCCAAAAAAAGCGGCTGTGGACAGCTTTCGGTAACTAAGGGGTGAAATTAAAAAGATCAGTCATTGGTCTTTCCATTGGCTGAGATATTTAGACTCTTTCTTCTACCTTTTTTTCATTCTTAATCAATAAATACCTCAATTGAATTAAATTGTACTTAATTAAATATCGGTCTTTTTCAATAATTGTTGGCTTTTCAAAATGAAACAGCTGACACACTTGTGCAAAACTGTTCCATAAAATATAACATGACTACTTTAGTACCCTGCTCCAGCATATCAAATTTTTGCAGATTGAAATTCGCTTCCGACCCTGGAATAAATTTTGTCGTAACTGACCAAACATTTTTCCTAATGTTATTATACGGATCATGGTTTTTTACTAGCATATATTTTTTAGTTTTCAAATAAAGGATAGCTCCCTTTCAGATGCTTCATCTCTAAAAAAATTCCCATAATGTCACATAGGCAAAAAATATTCATGATTCAAAAAAAATTGGTTCCAATACTAATAAACATACCCTCCAAAGTAAAATTGTGACGGATCTATAACACCTTGGGGGCTCTTTTAGAGAAATATTTTTCTCAACCAACTTTCTCCGAAGGTAAGAAAATATGATTGGCAAATTAAGTTTTTTATATAAATTCTGTTTTTGCGAGTTTTGAGAGTTAGTGAGAGGAGGATCGTGAGTTATTCAAGTGCGGATCCAAGTTTATAAAAGTGTGTATTGAAGATTTCTCAGTGAGGATGAATCGGGTCGGATTTGATCCCGTCAAGTATTAGTGCTCAAGGCCTCAACAGTAGTACTTCGACTTCACAAGAGTACAGGTATTATGAACACTCTTTAAATAGAAATTAGAGAATAACTTGTTAATGTGCGGCAGAGTTGAAATTGAGCTTGTATAAGTTATCGTAGAAATCAGTTGAGGGTCCGTAAATATTATACCCAGGCTAACGGATCTCACATTCGCGCTCTTAGTATTGATCAACAATCTTAATTGGATTATTATTGTGCTTGCTTGATATTTTGTGACAATAAAATAGAGTGTATCATGTCGACTGATTATTCAATTCCACCCACACATCTAGTCGTGTCCGAGAGAAGACAAGTGGGGCTAGAGGGAAGTAGGAATAGTCCTACATTACATTGGCACCCAAGTTCCAAGGTAGGAGGCGGTACTCCTTTTAGGGTTTTGTCCGAATGATACTTTTCAGGCAAGGAAAATGTTTCGGAGTTCTTTGCTAGTATAGATTATAACATAGCGCGTATTATGAGATACCGGCGAATTTAGCATGTGCTTACTTAAAAGGTCATTTAATAGATAGAGCGTTAGATTGGTTTGATGTTATCGGGTATTCCGTTTGTGAGTGGCGAGACCACTGCCTTCGTGACTCTAAAAAGAAAATTGACGGATAGTTTCCCGTGGTGAAAAACAGATCGGAGTTAGAGGCTCAACGTTTCACCGCGAAACAGCGTAGAGGTCAGGCCCCGTTGGATTTTGTATATCAATTGTTGAAAATCCATAAAATATTGGATTTAGGTTATGATGATTCCAAAATTATGAACCATATCGTAATGCGACTCGAACCCCAGATTATGGATTAGTTAGAGGTTCGAAACCACCCCATGACGAAGGTACAGCTATTAGAGTTGGTAGATAGGTATGAGGAACGCCATAGCAATAGAGAAACCCAGGGTTCGAGCAATAGTTTTGACAGACACGGTTGAACATGTGAGTAGGATCTCTGTAGAAAGGCGTGGAGATGGAAATTGAAGGGATGCAGGTGTAGGAAATAGACAATATGAGCGGAGAGTAATGAGGAGAGAGGTAAACAATTTTTCTCTTTATCAAAATCGTGGCTTCAAAAGAAGGAACCGCAAAAACCAACAAGATCATAGACCCGACCGATATCATTATATGATTGTAAATCAGGGTCCTATTAATGATAGGACCAGCGGAGGGCAAAGAAATAATAATTTAAACTTTGAAGCGATCGTGTTGGAGGGGATGCAATCGCTAGATGCGTCAAATCCTCCTAGTAAGATTAAACTCAATTCATTACCATTATTGACCGTTGAAGTTCCGCATGGGCATATTCTTTTGCACGTCACATTTTTAAAAGCTCTGTGGGATACAGGAGTGGAAAAGTCAGTTATTTCGGAGAAAAGATATAGCGCATATTTTTTTATTTCGTCCCATTAAGAAATCGCGAGCCGAGGTTATAACTGCTCAACGTGCAAAATGCACATATTTAGGCAAGGTTGAATTAAAGATAAAGATCCGCGAATTTTCTAAACTTTGGAGTTTCCATGGGATTGCTGAGGTACAGTACCCATGCATCTTAGACATTGATTTTATGTCACATTCAAAAATTGGATTCGATTTTCTTACAAAATCGTTAATCATTCCGGACTCGCTAATTATTTCATAGTCACAACTTGCATTAAGCAAAAATACCTTCTTTACATCGGCATTTGTAACGGAGCTAAAAGCAAATTTTGTCAATTTTTTTATTTTAATGGGAATATATTTTTTTCAAAATGTGAAAGTATTTCTAACCATTTTATACTTAAATTTAATTTTTTATGTTTCTATTTCTTTAGTGTTAAACTTAAAATTCATCAATAACTACATCTTTCACAAAATTCAGCCTATTGAGAGTAAAACTTCTCCCAATTAATTTTGTCTTTCAAAGCAGTGCACTTCAAACAATTTTGTTCAGTGAAGCTAAGCGACAATTCCGTAATGTATTCATACCAAATTTTTTAAAAAAACATTTGGAAATGTATTCTGTATTCAATTTTTTGAGTATAGAAAAATATTGCTTGCTGTGGGGAAAACAGAGTTTGATATGTGATGTATGATTTTGAAAGAATGTTTTCGTACATGTAGAGTATTCTTCAAAATTTAAATATCACCGAAGCTGATCATTTGATTGTAAATGAGTCTTATTTTAGAGTGTGAGCTGTGGGGTATAAAAAAACATTTCACTTTTAAATAGCCATGGAGTCTATATCCAATATTCGTAAAATTGCTTACAAATTCTATTCAAATTGTAAAGAAACTGAAATATAAATATCTGACTAACTGCAGTCAAAAATATTCATATTATGTGAAAATACTATTCCTCCACTTTATTTAAGTACATTTTATAAGCTGTAGCCTAAAATAATTTTTTTATTTTTATAAGCGAGGCATAAAAATTCAGTTATAAAAAAAAATAGTTTTTATTTTTAAATATATAAACCGTACATGGTGTGTAAGACCATTTCTAAAATCCTAAAAGCTTTTAGAGGAGCAAAAACATATAATTTGGGGTAGTTCAAAGTTTTAATATAATATACAAATATGTATATTATTAAGCAAATACGTTTGAAAAGAAAAAGCAATTTATTTAAAACTTGTATTTCTTGAATAAAATAAATCAAAGTTCCTCCTGAAATAAACATAATTAAAAGAAAAATGTTTAATTTACAATCGATAGCATATAAACGTTTATCTAAGGGGTAGCCTCGAAGTGACGAAATCCTATTCGGTGAAAAATAAAACTTATTGCTGGAAATCATACAATTCCCTAATGAATGGGTGAATCCGAATATTTTTTTTCATGTAAACTATTTGGACTGAAATGGCTACATAGGAACATTTAATAATTTGCATAAATTAAAATTAACGATTTTAGTTTACATAATTTTTTAAGATTACAAAAGGTGTGTTTCGGATGCACAAGTTTTAATAGGAGTACGGTTTAAGAAAAAATAGTACAAATCTATCTAAAGGACTATGGTTGGATACCTTAGATATTGTGAAACACAACAAAGTATATTGAAAATCAATTCCCTAATTCGTTGTTATAAAAATGTATGGAAAATTGCAAGACTTATTTTTGTATTTGTAAATATTATATTTTTTCCTGTAAACTGCAATTTCTAGAGCGGCACCCGTCAAAACCGCGGGCCTTCACTTTTTGCCGAGCTTGCCCTTGCCTAAGCCGGCTCTGCCCTGCAAGTGAAAATGCTGTCTTCTGTTTATCAAGAGTATGGCATTGCAGACTGCATCATGCATTTTAGATATTCGTTTTATATCTTCTACATCAATCTGTTAAGATCTGAATTTAATATTATATTAAATTCTTAACATTCGCAAAAAAGGCCATTTATAATTTTTTAATAGTATATGAATGTGTCTTCAAACGATTACATTATTATGTTGACTATTTAATTAAAATGAAGTATAACTAACACAAATTTTCTGAGTTTCAAAATAAATATTTCAAAAACTATTGTAGATAGAATCATAATTTTTCATTCCGGTGTTTTAGCTTCTCTCAGCTTTGTTTCTATTTAAAAATTTATTTTATATTCATCAAATTTTTCAGCAAATATTTTGTTCTTAACATAAAGTTTTTAACCGAATTGAATGCAATTTACGAAATGTAATAAAATGCTTAAGATTATGTATATTAAAATTTTAACTTAGTCTTTTATTCGAAGAATTGTTAGCACTTATGGTAATTAATTTTTAACTGCGTATATGCGCGATACATAAATATTTTTTTTCCGAAATTTCAAATAAAATTTCTAATATAAAATTCCTAGTTTTGTATGAAAATCTGGATATTTTTTGAATGTTAATTACAAAAAATATCCAGCTTTTAATTACTTGTTCTTTCAAGGTTAAAAATATGAATTTGTAGAAAAACCATCTCATTCATGTTCTCTCTGAAGTAAACTGAAATTTTAGCATTTTTTAAAAATTAAAACATAATTTGGCGTATCTTAACAATACGTAAGATGCCCTGAACACCTGGCTTTAAAATTTAAAAAAAAAGTAATGGATCTGAATTAATTTTTTCGTTGTTATTTTTATCAAAGCGTAAGAATTTTTCACAAATAATTTGATGCAAAAGTTTAAAAATTATGCATTTTTAGTAGTTGGAACATTTAAAAGGTTTTAAATTTTGAAGCGTTCGGTTTCTAATTAATTTTTTTGGCACCTTATTATGAAATAATCATGTTTTAAAAACTGAAAGCATTGGTTAAGAGAAAAAAAATGAAGCAATAAAAAATATAGTTATAGATATTATATAGAGAAATACATATTATAAAATCATAATTTTCCGTTTAATCATTTTAAGGTGATGAAAAAAATGCCAGTTAATGAAGCAAAGAAAATATACTTAAAAAGTAATTTGTGTAACTATATAAAACAGCAGAATACCGTTCCAACTTGTTAATACTTCAAATTAATAAAAAATCAAAAGGGAATTTTTAATAATTTAAATTTATTTGTTAGAAATTTTCAAGAGAAAAATGGTAAAATTGCGAAAACTACAAAAGGAATTTATTTAATTCAAACGGAATAATATCTCAAATCAAACTAATTTACAAGCACTAACTTATAGTTCGCTCACTAAGGGGTCTAAAGAAATTCTCAGCTTTTTTATGATTGCTTCAGTGTCAAAACAGGGTCTCCCTGCGAGCCATAAAACTTCCTGCCAGTGTCCATTGTGTCGTCGCAACCCTCCCTAATTATCTTTCACTATGTTAAACCTTTAAAGGAGGGGGGGGGGAGATTTCGGAAAAATACGGCTCACCCGCTTTTGAAACACTCTCTTGAAGTCAGGAAAAGCCGTGTGGTGCTTTTTCGAAGCATCTCTAATCGTGCGGAAAAAGACGTGTATAAGACGCTTAGACGCTTTAGTGCATAACACATAAAAAAGTTTCGTGCTATTCATTTTCTGAAATTTTAAAATTATTAAATGTTTAGGTTGAATTTCTAATAATTTTCGAAAAATCCTTCCCCAAATTTTTGAGAATGCGACTTTTTGAAATACTTCACCTAAGGGAGAAAAGCATGTTCTTTTTTGCTCGATTGATCATAACGATGTAAAAGAAATACAGAGTGATTGGAGCATTCTCTCTGAGAAAAGGCATCCGAATCAACTCACTTGAGAAAAATCGAATAAAATGCTAAATGCATTATTTCGACAAAATATTATACCGTGTCCCTACGAAGTAAACGGTCTGTCCGATTCCATGATTATTTTTTTAATCTTGTTACGAGAGGAAGGTCTATAGCTGTGAGAAATATTTACCCCAGCCGCACGACAGATGTCATTACAAGGGTACACCAATCATACATTCTAGCGTTTTCAACTAACACGCTTCTAAGAGTAAGTTCGGAATTTAAATGGTTAAAAGGCATTATTTCCAATCTTTTGATACGTTCAGCGGGTTTTCGCATTCAGCTTTTCGTGAGAAGATAACATTGCACAGACAGATAAATAAGTTTTTTCTCTCAAATTTTAAAAGTGTAGATTTCCATATTTTGTACGAGTAAAATTCGTCTTTTTATTTACCTAAATAATACACTGTTTTAGTTTGCTTTTCAAATTTTCAGTTGATGCATTTCGCTTAGAATAAAATATGTTCCATGAGAGTGGAGTTTATGCAAAAATAAGCAATATGTAAATATTATAAAAAGTTATCACACATTTTATAAAAAATACAAAAAGAAAATATTCTTGAATTCTAATTCCAGAAGAATAAAGTATTGCAGGTATATATTTACTGGGCAATAATATTTATATAAAATAAGAATCCATGCACAAATATTGATTAAAAGTAAAATGGTGATGTAGTTCTAGATTGTCTTAAAAACCAAATAAAAAGTATCTTCAAATATAAAAAAATTATAAAAACATAAAAAAATAACACAAAAAGAGAAAAAAATACTTCAAATGGTATTGGAATGCTTCCTCCCACTCTTTATTCTCAATAAAGAGTGGGATTATTTTCTAGAAAAGGTAAGTGCAGGTCTTCTTTTACACTTTTTAGTTGAGAAAAGAACTTTCAAGCATCAAAAAATATGACAGATGATTATTTCAATCTATAATTGATATGTCTTAAGTTTCAGAAAGCTCATCGATAAAAATAGTGATTATTTTTGTAACATTCATCTTTTTCGATTTCCTGGCATAAGAAAATAAATTTCGAGGATCTAAAAAGAGTTTCATGTGAAGTTAATTTCAAATCTATATTGTGTTCTTCTCTTGCAGGTTATTTTTTTTTTCAATACAGAAGGGGTGAAAGTAGGAGTACTAATGAAATGAAAATACAACTAGGAGGAGCTTTAACTAAATTTTTCATAAATTTAAATAATATAACTATAACTATAAAGACATTACTTAGTCTTTTATACTAGAAATATATTTCACTAACATAACTTAATTTATTTGTTGATATTCATTTTCTTTATCAAACAAATTTGGTTCGATGTATATTAAGCTTTCTATGTTTTTAAATTTCTTCATATATTGTGAAATTCTAACCTATTGTTTCGTAGAAGTTTAAGTTCTGCACAAAATACTATTAGATGTCAAATTTATCAACTGTACTCCCGAATTTCCCAACTGTGTTTCAGATTTTAAGGCAAAGTGGGTTCAAACATGGAAGAATCCGCCTTTCTTTTGAGCAATCCTTTTCCAATCTGGCCTTGTATAAATGACCTATACATCATAGACGCGACAAATGCTTAGAGATACGGCTGCTACGATTGTCATTGCATTAGACTGTGAAGTTAATGTAATTTATTTGGATTATTTTTAAATAAAATAAGAGTTGAAGATATTTATATCTGTGTATGGGCTTGACCGAAATGAGGTGATGCAATTTCCATAATAATTTGAAATGTAATAAAAAATTTGAAAAGGCACTTACCCTTTTGTCAGATTTGCGAACTGCCTCATGAATTTTCCAAACTAGTTCGGGACCAGCACTCGCAACTTGTTTTCCGATCTCGAAGTACTGGGTAATGGGATTCGATTCTTGAGGAGTTTGAGGGTTTGTTTTCAACTTGGCAAACATTCCGATCAATGAATCACCTACTCCTCAACATGGATAAAATAAAGTGAACTGTCACTACTTCATGAAAACAAAAAGAAGTAAATCTGAAATAAAATACATAATTTCATTTTAAAGAAACAGTTTTTGTTATAAGAAAGTTATTAAAAGCACATATTATTAACAATTAATATATGAGCATAGGAGGCTTTTTGACAAATGGACAGAAAAATATTTTGACAAATGAAGAGAGCTCTTTTTTGTAGATGTAAGCTACTCAAAAATAATTTAGGGAAGCAAGCAAAGAAGTGAAGAAAACATGCCAAACAGCCACTCCT
The DNA here is from genome assembly GCA_019973975.1 of Trichonephila clavata. Lineage (NCBI taxonomy): Eukaryota > Metazoa > Arthropoda > Arachnida > Araneae > Nephilidae > Trichonephila > Trichonephila clavata. Next base: position 42,225 of record BMAO01018873.1, on the reverse strand, counting down.
GGAGATAAAAGGGAAAGTACCACGCATAAAATGCAATACAGAAATGAAAACGCCATAAAACTTGTAGAGAAGCTAATTTGATCAAAAGGATAGAAAAACATGAAAAGATACTTCAGAGAAACAATTTAGTGACATATAAAGGATAAAAAATATTGTTGGAAAAAGCTGCATGATGTTTAATCTGGTGTTTGGTCTCCTCTAACAAATAAGAATGTTGCACACCTGTTTTCCATGAATGCGATGAGGTTATCGATTAGATTTTGTGAAATACAATTTCACTCTTTAAGAAGTACAATCTTTGAATTTCAGACAGTAAATGGAGGTCTTTCTGAATGTTTCGTCTAAATGTATGCTAAGTATGCTCAATCGGCAGGAAAACGAGCTGGATACTCTGTATTGTTTCAGTTTCAAGAACATTCTTCATAAATCCGCCAGACGGAACTCTGCCATTATCACACATTAAAAGAAAGGAATCAGCGATAATTTCAGCTTAAGATACCACATAAGGTCTCAGTATCTTGTCTGCATGCCTTAGGACCGTCAAATTACCTTTCTGCATAATATGCAGGTAAGGTCCGCCTACCTATGCTGATTGAAGCTCATACCAACACCCCCCCCCCATCTCGCCTATACCGTGATGTTTCGCGAATGAACATGTGGTTACTTCGAGTGTCTCCAAACTGAATCGGTACTCGTCAACAAAAAGATTTTGATTTCAATCAATTTGCATTCAATCGCAATATTCAGTAGCCCACTTTATTAGATCAGTAGAATACACAACATTGGCCTAAATCCAATATGATGAAGCCTACTTCGGAATGATACCCTCCATCCTGTTACCAAAAACAAATGCTTTTACAGTTGAGTAAAATTACTCTTGTTCTGTCTCGACAATACCAGCCATCAGTTTCTGTGGGAGCAAATAAACGAGCAAGCACTATAGTCGATATCTAACATTATCTATTTCTTGAAATCAATCCCTAATATCGATCTTTCCGTTCCAACAAAGTTTGCTACACTTTGTTTTTGCTCAGATTTTTTTTTAAGACTCCAAATAAAGGGGAGGCCATGGCGAAGGAAATTCATTTGGGGACGAGACTTTGTGTAATAGTAGTACTTCTTTAGGGTGTTCAACCCTCAAAGTATTTGCGCCGAATGGCCAGTCAATTCGGAGAAAATAGGGTTTGAAATTTATGCTTAACTTATATACGATTAAATGTTCATTAACATCAGAGCCGTAGTAGCATGGATGATAGCGTGGCTGCTTACTAAGCAAACGGCCAAGGTTCGAGTCAAGTTTTATTTCTTCAATTCATTTAATTATATTTACAATTAAATAAATTTATTTAATAAAGGTTTATTAAATATTAAATGTTATTTTAGATAAAAACAATTAATATTTAATAATTTTTTGTATTTTAGAAAGTAAAATAATTATTGTGATTATACAAATATTTACATTAAGTTTTATACAAATATTTATTAATAAATAATATTTATTATAAAAGTAGATAATAATAAATATTTTTTATTGAAAACAATTATAATAGATTTAATAACACAATATAATAAATAATACAAAATGTTTTAAATAAAAATTAGTTATAAATAGTTTTATAATATGAAATACAATATATTTTAAATAAAATAGTATATATATTTTTGCAATAATATATAAAATATATTATTTCAGTAATATATAAAGTATATTATTACAATAATATAAAAATATATTATTACAATAATATGTAAAATATAGTACTACAATTATTTATAAAAAAGTAGTTTCATAATTAACATAATAAAAATAATATATAACATATATTATTATAATTACTAATTTAATTATTTTATGATTAACATAATAAAAATAATATATATCCTACATTATATTTACATTAAATAATTATACCAATATAATTATTTTATAATTAAAAATATTTAATAAGTCATTTTTAAATAAATTTTTTTAATCGTGAAAATAATTAAATGAATTGAAGAAATAAAAAAAAAAACTGATTTCGCTACTGCAACCTTGGCCGATTGCATAATAAGCTGTGACGCTATCATTCTGGCATAGTTATATATATAGAATTGAGGGTTATAAATTAAATAGTGGCAACTTAACTTAAAAACATGTAGGAGAGTGAGCATACTCCAATACAATATTGGATCAGTGAGGTGGCGCCGTTGTCGATAGCAAAAACAGTCCATCTACTTCAAAAGGGTCATCGTTGTTGGCGTTCAAGTGAGGAGTTTCATTTGCATTGCTCTAAAGCATATTTTGAAAATGGGATTTGTGATCGTGGCATCAAATTGAGGTTGACCATGACAAAAATGCAACAGAATGTTATCGAGGATTATTGAAAGCCTGTAGTGAAAATGCATTACTAGATAGGATGATTGTGCACGATAGATTAAAGCGTTTCATTCGGGTCACAATGAGACTGCGGATTTGCAACCCACTGTTCGAAGCTTCGTTCCCCAAGATCAGATTGAAATCGGACATAAATGGTCTCCTTTCCATAGCTTAGACCATGGATGGACTGTCCGGAAATTTTCCTTAGAGGTTGGTCTCAGTTATCAAATGGAGCGGCATAAAATGAAGAAATGTCTGAACATGAGGAAAATTTTGGTGCCCCTTCCATTTAACATCAACTCACCGAAGTACAGAAATGACACCGGTATGCACTGCTTGGCATCCACCTGGAAAGGTACTGCAATGAAGAAGACACATTTCTGCAGCGTATTGTTGCCAATGAGGCACAAGCCTATGAGCCTGAATTAAAGCGTCAATCAAATGAATGGCGTCACCGAGGTTCGCCACGTATATATGGCAAGGTCCAGAATTGGCTATATTGATTTAAGATATTTTGAAGGTAGTTAAATTCACACACACACACTCACACACACATTATTAAGAATTTATTGACAAATTTTTCGTATTCTTTTGATAACTACTTTCTTCTCTAAATCGCTTACACTTGTTTGTATTTAATGCAACGTTTTATGAAATCAGAAAGGGATATTATTTGTGATTATCTTTTTATGTAGTATGCAATAAATAAAGTACTCGAAATGCAATGCGCAGATACTGCTCTATTTAACTTTTACGTCTAATTATTTGTCATAGTTTTTTGCTTAGCTTTATTGACTATTTCGATAAAAAAAATTTTGTGTGGAAAGAAAATGTATTTTTTATAGCAAGGTTAATACATAATTTGTAGTAAATACTCAAATGTAATTTGCATTTATTGCCAAATGTCAAACGTGAAAGAATCTCTTTGAGGCGGGAAGCTCTTTAATCTTCTTATTTAATTGGAATTCCTACTTTCAGACAAAATAACTTCCAATCGGAATAATAAGATTGAACATTTACTTCAAGACGATATACTAAATTTTAAAAAATTCAATTGATATTACATTTTATCTCTTCAAACTATTGAAATAATCCTTTTTTAAATACTGTTTTCTCTTGACGCAAAAAGAATTGTTAATTTTTATTTCTCTTTGGGGCATTTCTTTCGATTGCTTGTAAATGTCAAATGAGTAGTCTTTTGTACCTGGCTAGGTGACGTGGTTGGTTTGTCGCTGGCCTTCTGTACCTAAGGTCGAGGGTTCGATCTCGGCCTAATCGGTGGATTTTCATTATGCTGAAAATTGACTGCGGTCATGCAGATGATTATATGGCATGTAAAAATCCCTAGAACGCCTATTTGGCTTCGGTGCTCTAGGCAAAATTAAATCCTAATAGAGGTTCCTATCGTCAGAGCTCAGGTGCCTCCCTCTGGGGAGAAAACTGGGCGTCTCAAAATTACTTGTGGCGATGGGCATCCTCCTATAGGGTGCCGCACTAAAAAGAGATTCCGGGCAATGGACTGAGTCTGCAATGGTGACACACCAATCGGCAGCCCAATAGAAACAAAAAAAGTCTTTTGAAAGTGATTTTTTCTCCTCAATAATTCATTTTGAATCAAGCATTTCTGGAATGTGAGGTTTGAACACCCCTTCATTGGATTCTTAACGACTGCTTCATTTGGTTGCCCTGAAACCTAGTTATTGTCTTAAGCTTTTACTTGAAAGTTTATGCCCCATATTTGACGAAATACATTTATATAACAGATGAACAGTAGGGGTGATTGGAGTTCGAAACATATTTGAAGCAAAGAAAGCTCAAGTTTTCTGTTTGGAAAATTACTTTAATATCTATGGTTTCTAATGATTTTCCTCAAAGTGTTTGCCACTATTTTATTCTTTAAAATAAAATGATTTTAATTTTTATATACATGTGACCAAAATTTCATAATTATACCTGTTCAAAAGCGGGATACCAATTTATTACTTTTTAGCATAATATAAGTTATGTTGCTCACTTTCTTCAAGAAAATGAAAGAAGGAGCCAAGATGTTAAAGTTTTTAAACACGCATAACCTTTTATAGACCAAAAAGTGTTTATATATAACATCTATTCTCTTTGATTTCCCCATTTTTTTTGTGCTAAATGTTTCAAATGCTGTTACCTTACTTTTGTTTACTTTCTCATTTTTATTTAGCATCACTTCATTTATTATCATCCATTTGTTTGGTTATATAATAGTTCTTTCACCTTTTGAAAATCTTAATCATCATGCCAAATAAACAGGCTTTTGAATGTTTGTTAAGAAGAAAAATATCATTTGATAATCAAAATCACTGTTGAAAGATAAAGAAGGAATTGTTAAGAAACTCATTCGTTTGTACTGCTTTAGATTTGAATACTCAAGGAGTTTTGATAAAGGTCTGATAATATAGCTTGTTGTAAGGTAATAAACGTCATATTAAACTAATATACAACAGCTAAATACATCTTTAGAAAAAAAAAGACGAAACAAAATATCATTTAATGAATTAACACTCTAACTTTAAAGAAATTTCATACGTTCAAGGATTTGTAAAATTTAGGTTTATAATAAACAATTTTCTTCAATTAATTTTGTATAATAAATTACTTTGTAAATACGTGCATCTTTACTGAAAATTTTCAATTTATATTGATTGAAATAGGGTGTTAATATAACTTTAATAAAACAAATTTATGCTTAATTAGGAAGAAATGAAATTAACATTCAAATAAAAATTTAAAGGGAAAAAATTGTAAAAAAAAATGATTTATAGTAGGTTTATTCAATACTTTAACACTAGTAGCCATATAAGAAAAATTTGAAATAACTAAAAAAAGTACTAGTGACAAATTTTCTTCATTTCTGTGAATATTTTCCGTAACTTGCAATTTGTGTCTAGACCGACTTAAAACATGGAATAATACTTTATCAAGATCGAATGGTTAAAAATAATACGTATAAGGCTATTTTTTTTTGTTGCCATTTACATCCAAATGCAAAAGCTGCAATAAAATTTAGAAGGAAAAAAAAGTTGGAAATCATATTAAAAAAGTAAGTTCTAAAATTAATTTGTAATCTAAGATTATCAAAATGTTATAGACTTATTTTCTTCTGAAGAACCTAAAACTCATTTCTTTACGTATTTGAATCCTTAATGAGATCATCAACATTTTTTAATTAAAAATATGAAAAAAATTAAATAAATCTTTCAAACAGTATCTTATAATTCTGTAAAATGTAATTTAAATGTTATCATTATCTTTATTTACTAAATAATATTAAGGCTACTAATAGCTATATGTTAGTCAATTGAATATATGAGTATTGCTGTACCACAATTAAATTTTAGCACTGCACCCCTTTCACTATAAATAATAGTATGAAAGAATGAAAATTGTATCTAAGCATTCTATTGGTAAAAAGTACTGCTGTACCATTTTAATAAAATATAAAACGACTGTCACTCTATCTGTACAGGTACAAAAACATGCTTCACAATATATAATTTTCCATGAAAATTATCATAAGTTAGTGCAATTTATCTTCCTTGAAAAAAGTTTCTAGTGAAAGCTAAGCGTATGAATGGTTTCATACTTTATACACTGAAAATACATTTGCTTGGTAATTATTTAGGTAAAAATCTTATCTCCTATCAAAATCAAATATAAAGGTCAGTCACATGATGTCTTTTCTTTACCACTGAAAAAAAGGGTAAAGAGAAAAGTATTGAAAATAATATTTAATCATGGTAAGTTACTTTTTCATTTCAAAGGCTAATAATCGACTAATTTTGGAATAAAATTTGCGTCGAAAGAAAATTTCAAGCGTTAAAAATTTAATATTTTACATGAAGAAAATTTTGTAAAGCGTTATCTTAATACCGAGTAATTTTCCAACTGAAATAGGGATTAGATAAAATCTGAGAAGAAACTGCTTTTTTCTGTTGATTTCCTCAATGAAGCTACAGAGGGTAATTATTAGAAGCTGAAATAGTAAGTATATATAATTTATTTTTAGTGTTAATCGTGTGTGTGTGTTGGATGTAAAATAAAGATATCCATTTTCTGGATTTATTGCAATATCTAGCACGCACAAGGCATCTCAGGCATTTCTTCGGCGCCTAGTCAATTCAGCCCTTCTAAACTAGTCAAATCATCGGAAAAGGGTACTTCACAGTTTGATTAACATTTCGCTTCCTAATCCTTCATTTACCAAGCCGAAGCAGGTATTATTATTGAATTGGAAGCCAAAGGAGTTTCTTGACTGAGAAGTGTGTGTTGACATAAAAACAACAGTAATTTAAATCAGAAAAGACTTATTGAGTTGATGGGGGGGGGGAAATAAATGACACTCATTTAGTTCAGTTCCGAAGTTTGTAAATGCACTTTTTCCTTGCGAAATATGACAAATAAAATAAAATAAGATCCTTGCAACAGTGACGGGGAAAGAAAGTACTTTCTGCAAAAAGTTGGCTATATAGTAAAAGCTAAATTTGAAATCGAATATTTATTTCAGTTTTGAATAAAACAACGTTTTTCTAAAATATATCTGTAATAACTACTAAATGATGATATTTGTGTTACAAATTGAAAAAAAATACACAGGTTTGCTTAGGAAGTTTCAACTCAAATCCATTAGTTCATTTGTTTTCTTTTAAATTTAAATTATAATTGATAATATTAAGACTAAATATTTAAGACGCGCAAATATTTAAAATTTTCTTTCAAAATATATTGGTAAGGATTGCATGAACTTAAATTATTTAATTAAAACCGGAATAATTAAAATGATTTTTTTTCTCAACTTATAGGAAGACGTAAAACATACAGTTTAAAGAATTGTAACACCCCTTTGCGAATATCTACACATTATTAAAAGCAAAACAAAAAGAGGTTTAAACTAAGAGCTGAGAAAGTTTTTCTTCTCCTTAGCTTAAGGCTACACAGTACTCATTTTCAAAAAAAGGTTTTTGGAAACAGTAACAGTAAAAATAATTTATGTTTTATATTCAGATTATATTATTAAGCTGATTCTGAAAGCAAAAAATCAGTTTGACCTGCCATTATTTTACAATAAAAAAAAATAGGAATTTTTGAAGTTTTTAAATTCAAAAATGCCCAATTTTTAAAGTTTTTGGTCGTTTTAAGTGATTTATTTTGCATAGATTATTGCAAACAAAAGTTAGTATGGATTTATAAATCTGTTTTTTGTTGATTTTTAATAATTATTTTCTAGCTAAACCTGCAAAAAACACCAACTGCCTTAGACGTTCTCTAAAGGCCATCGTTTCATGGTATCTGCTGGGCACTAAGTTCGGAAATCAAATGAAACTTTTTTAACACGCTTTTATAAGTTTCACTTGCATGTAACGGAATCTTTGAACTCGATTTTTCCCATTTTACGAGGTCAGATTAATTCGGAATTTTATACACTTGTCAAGGACCGATGAGAATACAATAATTTCATAACTTTGTTCCATTGTCCTGATCAGGATCATCAGGAATAATGATTACCAGATTTGGCGACTAACTCCATATACCATTTCCAGATTTGGCGACTAAAGAATTAAGGTGTAACCCTACAAATTAATACTCTTGTGGTTAATACAAATAAAAAAACAAAAAATTGTTCTTTATGTGAGAAAGGGGAGAGTGGGTGCTTCAGGAATTTGTTTTCCATAACACAAACAATTGTCTAGTTTTTCTGAGAATGGAAATTAAAAAAAAAACTCATGAATGCGAAAAAAAATTATGTCCTAACTGCTAAATATTTTTTTAATTTTTATTTTTTTAATTTTATATTTAAGCAATACGTTCAGAAGTGATGAATATGAATTAACATTATAGTAATACGTTTAAAAGGTGATGATACGAATTAACGTTATAGCAATACGTTTAAAAGGTGATAATACGAATTAACATAATAGCAATACGTTTAAAAGGTGATAATACGAATTAACATAATAGCAATACGTTTAAAAGGTGATAATACGATTGACACAATCTTAAGATGTTTTTATTAATTCGCTTTTTTGTATGTCTGTCCGGGTTGAATTTTGTAATGCACTTTAGTAAACTGACTTCCCAATGATCTTCAGACTTGAAATTTGGACAATAGCTGAAAAGTAGATGACAAAGCATGAAAATGTGAAAGAAGAAGAAGAAAAAAAACCAAAAGGGAGGAATTTTACTCTTTTTAGTCCATTATAAAAGCATGGTACATTATTTTTTTTAATTCGAACTTTTCTTCTCAACAAAATTTTATTAGTTTGACCTGTATTTATAGAGACATAATCTTTGGAATATAACGGTACGGGACTCATCCGTGGTCCCATAAACGGGGAGAATAAATACCATTTAGACCCGTAAATTAATTAATAATTGAAGAGCATTACTAATTCCAGTAGCCACATACTTCCGACTCCAAATATCAAACTCAAGGATAAATTCAATAATAAATATATAATCCTTTAAAGAACTAAAAAACACGCTTTTATTGTTGATAGAACTAAGAAATGAAAAATAAATTATAGCTTAAAAAAAGTAAAAAACACGCTTTTATACTGAATCGAACTAAAAAGTAAAATAAATTATAGTTTAAAAAAACTAAAAAACACACTTTTGGTTAATCGAACTAAAAATTTAAAAAAAATTCTTAATATAAGAATAAAACAATTAACTAGAAAAATTAATGTCATTGGGGTAAAAGCGTGAGGTGCTCTGTACCAATTGTTATAATTTCTTACTAGTTCTATTCCGAAATGTTGAGTTAGTGTAAAAATGTAGTACACAGTACCTTACGCTCTTACCCCATTGTCAATAATTTTCTCGTTAATATGTGATGGATCTATACGTGTTTATACTAATGTCTTCTTTCTCCTTTTCAATCAAAATATTTATTTCAACCAACCTTCATCGAGAAACCAAACGTGATTTATGTAAATAAGGAATTTCGCGAGTTGAAGAGAGCGAAGTGAGAAGTCAAGTTAAGTAAAATAAAGTGAAGAGAGTGAGAGGTCGACACGTAGTTGTTGACAAGTTAAGCGAGGTCGATACGTTTTTTTTTTATTGAGAACATTTAGAAACCCAGTGCACCACACAATGTATAACACGGCTTACAACACAAAGGAAAAATTACAACACAAACATCCATGCCTTCTCCAGGATTCGAACCCAGTCCCTATGGCACCGCAGTCAGCGTCGCTAACCACTATACCGGATGGTCGATACGTTTGATGTGCGCAAAGAGAAGTGGTTTTGAAGATTGAAAAGCATTGAAATTAAATATTACGGAGCGTGGAGTCATCGCTAATTCATCCAGCCAAATAGAGTGCCTGAAATTCTCCGTGAAGGATCTGCAGCATTAAGAAACAAGGTACAGTAAATTTGACTAAGCAAAATCTGATTATTAGTGTGCAACGTAGTTGTAAATGTGCGCGTTTAAGCTATCTTAGATGCAGTTGAAGTTCTGTAATATTATCCCTGTATTTATATATCTCACATCTGCACTCTACCATAGTTATATACCTTAATTAGAATTGTGTTGTGTCTGTTCGTAATAACTGATAATAATCAATAAATCAGTTTGAATTGTAATAATGTCTTTGGATCATTTAGTTCTTCCTACACATCTAGCCGGGTTTTCAGATGAACAGGAAGGTAGGAATGTAAGGGGTGACTACAGGTCGCCACAAATTATTTTATTTTTACACTAAGAATTATTATTTTTTAAATTTTTTTCGACTAATTTATTTTTTTTCTTATTTTTTAGTTTGATCTACAATAAAAACATGCATTTTAGTTTTTTAAACCATCATTTATTCATTGATGAATTAATCTTAAATGGTCATTTTTTAGAATCTGGAATATTCATTGGCATCCTACCTCCACTTCGATACGGCCTAATTTGCAAAATGTAGGATCAGCCAACTGAAGGCAATGTGGAAGAGCTAAATTTTCACTTCACTAAAAAGAGCTCAATATATTAGACACAAAAGTACACTTTTTGTATCTAAGAGTTTGTGAGAAATTATTTAATCCGGTGACCTCGGAATCAATTCTCAGCTGATTTGGTAAAATGAAGCAATGAATGATGCTTAAGTCCACAGATCCGACAAGAGAATTTAGAAAAACAGACTTTATGCCTGAGTTTAGCTGTTAAAACAGTGTCCCTCAAACTTTCCATATTTACCACCCAATTTTCAGTCATAATTTTCATCGCACCCCTTTTTACAACAATGTATTGAATGCTATAATAATGTACTCCGACGCTAAAGGTCAATGCGACTTTAACATTATAAACTGTACATATTTTCAATATACGTATAATATTTTGTATATGAAAAGCCCATGGAAGTCACTAGTAATTACTAAACTTGCTTTTAATTTAGTATTGATAAATCAATTATTAAACTCTTTTTGTGCCCACTGATACATTTATAAGTATCTTGTATCAGTGTGAATATGCATTTAATTTTTTACCACGTCAGAATGTATTTTGTTTTGCTTCCATTCCGTAAATTAAAAACTATTTTAAATTTTTCCTTTTGGACATTTCCAAATGCTCATCTCTCTTAGATAGAGAGGGAGAAAGAGAGAATGGCGTCTTCTTCTATGATGGAATCATGATTCAGCTCATAAAGCGATTTTTGACGATCTTTCATTTCTATAAAATATAATAAGTGCTATATCATTCCGCAACATCAGAGAAATTTAACGCTTTGATGCCATTCGCATCTTTGCATGTGATGAAAGATAATGATGGACTCACGCGTTCACCACTCAATATCTTCTCAGCTAGTACAGTCACAGTAAAACCATAGAAAGTCGAAATTCTAGAATTCTACGTGTTATTTATTGCAGAAGTTGTGGTCGATCAACTTGTTTTTATGGACAATAATGCTCGACCCCACGGAGATGCCGATGATTATTTGAAAGAGGGTATTCGCAATACGGAATTAAAGGTCAAGCGTTTTTTTAAAAATCCTAACTTTAACATTCTTCCCATCTCTAAATATCTGGTCTTTTTTTTGTAACTAATCATGGCCCTTTCCCCGCTTACGTGTGCACATGTTAAATCTCCTTTCTTCTCCAAATTGCATATAGGGGTCGCCCGATCATTTCCTTTTCCTTCAATGCCATCTTGTTAATCCCAATCGGAATGTTTTTTTCTCTTGGCTTAACTCTATTATTAATAACCGCAATAAATTAATTTCTTGCTTTACTATTTTCAAATCTATATGTTATAGGCTAACTCCTTTTTTATGTTTCTTGGCCTTCGAATCTTTCTATTCCTTTTCATTTTTTTTAAAAAATAAAATTGACTTTCTTCAGACATTTTGCTGGTTCCCGTCTTTTGACTGGTGTCAACTCCCCCCCCTTCCCTTTTACTATTTAGATAGTGTGCCTAGCATTTCTTCTCCGCTGTTGCTTTCTTTGCATTAGGGTGCACAAATATTGGAGAAGGGAGGGAATTGAATGTAGAGCATCTTTCCCTTTTGTCACCTTTTCTACCACCTGTGAGTATTACTTCCCTTTGTCAGGGTCCCGATCTGTTGCCGCTGGGGATCGGCCATTATTGCTGTCTTTCCACACACACAAAAAAAATGTTCTCTCTTTATCTAACATTCCTCCCCTCCTTAATTTCGCATTTCTTTATAGGATTGGCTTCTCTTGTTTCATTTTAAAGGTCTTTCCAGTCTCATTAGCTAGAGAGCGACAGTATTGATGCGTGTGTGTGTTCGTGGTATTGTTTTTCTATTTGCATTGCTATACAAAAACTAGAATTAGTAAAAACTAGTAAGCAAAGTACTTTGATGTATTCTCAAGAATTTTGGGGTGGGTCCCTCATTCGGGAGATTCCTTTTGTATATATATATTTTGTTTTGTACACAAATAAAGTAACTTCTCGGAACAGCTCTAAACCCTTTGGGGTGAGCTCGATTCTCCCCAGTAAGTAAGTAGAGTGGGGTTTCCAAACCTCAGTCCCATAGAGCACTAGTCTAAGAAGAGCTTTGGATGTCGACATCCCTCCTCTAAGAATCCTTCAGGCGTTTGGGAAAAATTGGAGTTACTGCCGTAATCATTGAACAAATAACAGCATGACAGAGAACTGTATGAGGTGAAAACACTTCTTATTAGATTAACACTCAAGAGTTATGAAGTATCCTACTTTGAACAACGTCGCTCTCTTTTACATGTCAGCCTACATTAAAACCATGTGCATATTTTTCTCTTTTTTTCTTACTATTTCTTGCATTATAGAATAAGGCATTAATGTACCAAATTTCCACGTATTAAACCGAATTTAAGTGGAAATATTTCATCTTTTATTTTTGTAACCTAATTTTGGACACGAATGCATTTAAGCATATTTTAAAAGAGAGTTACCATGAACATTAATATAGAGCTAAGATTATATTTAATAATGAAATTATAAGAATTGTATTTCAGATGACTCCGAATAATGTCATTGTATTTGAGCATCAGTCCTAGAACTTTTTGAAAAAATTAATTAAAAATAATTTTGAAATTTGTGGCTTTTAATTTTGAAAAAATTAAAAGCCACAAATAGGAAACAGTATGAAAATTTAAATATTTTTATTATATAATGCCGTATTAATCATCTTTTTTATAATCTAAAATAAAATTTAAAAGGAAACGAAACAAGAAATAGAAGTCTAAGCTTGAATTCATTGATACGATATCATTCCTTTTTGATATTTTTGTAATTGCTGTATGTTACTCAAAAGCATTGAGTCACAGCACATAAAATAAATGAATAAGAAATGACACAGGCATTCATATATAAAAGAGATGGGGGGGGGGATTCCAACTTGATTAATTAAATTTTCATATTTGGTTCCAAGTTTTCTGCATTCATTTTTTTTCAAGCTATGCTAAATGTATCAAAAAGAAACTTCAAAATTTAGTTGGCGAGGATTGCATTGTTTATTTCTTTAAAAATTCACCTCCAATAAAGACATTCAAACTGCTATATACAGCAATAAATGCACTCTGTTAAGAGTCTATTTGTGTATACATTTGGAATAGTAGAAAATTTCATAAGAAACTATTATTTTTCTAGACCCCTATCTCAAAATGTTTTATGCAACTCTACTTTCAAAGTTTTAATAAAATATGCTCGCATACTTCAGTATTATTATGAAATGTTTCTCATAAAGCAATATGCATCAAAAATACATACATTTAAAAACTTTACACATATTTTTTTTTATTCTTCAAATCTACCTTCCAAAATTATTGCATAAAAACACTTATTTAGCTAAAATACCAATATATTTCTATTTCTATTGATCCTTTTTAAAACAGCTTGGAAGAGTCAGAAAAGCCTTTCTCGGAGATCATTCGATTTTAATAGCTACCGGTTGACCCTAACTAGAAATAGATGAGATCTGTAGAGGCTGTTTTTGTGAATGGCATGGAAGAGGCCATGATAATTATTCGGTTTATGAGAAAGAATAGGACTCAAATTCGGAATATTTGTTCACACATAAAAGAACTCAAACATTAATATTATATTCTGGCTTCACTATCCTATAGAGAATCATTTATTTTATCATACTGCTCCTTTTTATCTGAGGTGAACCATTTTTTTCTTTTATAAAGTGTGATTCCCATTTTTTTCTCCTATATCGTAATGCTAAATGAGCTATCTCTTTACATGTTAAAAGGAAAAACTAATCAATTATGAAATTTCAGAAACACTATATTATAAACCAATCCATGTGTTACAATGTCACAAATTTTTATAAAAACAGACATTTTTTTGTCCGAAAATGTGCACCACTCTCAGTTTAAGCTCTCGTACACATCACGAAAATGGTCATAATATGTATATTTCTTTGTGTTTATTTTATGTTGGTTTTCTACGAATAAAGAAATGTGGATTTTAAAATAGAAACATGTCTTCTCCTTATACAAACAGTTAATTGATTCTATGGCGCACAATATCTTAATTCAAAAGAAAATTATGACATTAGTTGACAGGGGATTTGCTTAGCTTCATTGGATGCTACGGAGAATCCCTTCTCTCACAAAATGGCTCTTTCTGGAAAATCGTATCATTTTTGTGGTTTGTCCCCCCTGTAAAAATAATTTTTTGTGCGCATTTTTAATGAAATGTGTCGGTAAATGTCAAGTTTTCTAAGAAAATCGTCTTTGTTAAAATAAAAAAATGTGCAATCAAAAAAAAAAATTTCCGAAAATATTCATCATTAAAAAGAGAAACTTTAGATACATATACTAATTGTTTACAATAGATTTTTCAAATTCAAACCCCACAAAAATTGTTAACTGACAGACATTCTTCTTTTGTAAATTCGAAATTTACAAAAATTTTAAGAACTCGAACTATCTCTACAAACAAATATAAAATATTTGTTAACCTCATCCCACCATACTCAAACTAATGGTAAATTTAAAAGAGTGAATAAGTCATAGTCACTAGACTCAAATGCAAAGTAAATTCTACTTCCTTTAAAACTCCTTGGTCTAAAATATTAATTTATTTAATTGATGTATATAGTCCCCCCCCCCGATTTGTAAATAAATTTCCTCCTACATTCTTGATTCTTTCTTCTATGCCCTCTCTCTTTTAGATCAATTTTTTTTTATCCTTCCTCGAAAGAAGCACGTAAGTTAGCCTGTGAGAGAACAATTGAAAAAATAAAATTCAATATGATGAAAAATTTGTTCACTCAGAATTTAAAGTTGAAGATGGTGTTTTTATAAAGAATTCTGATATTCTAATTCAAGTAAATTAAATCCTCCATTTGGCAACCCTTGCAAAATTCTGAATTAATTTTCTGACGAAATAGACAGGTGAAAAGCGTTAACAAGAACATCAACCCAAATTGTCCATTCTACCCGATTTCCCACCCTAAGATTTGAAATTGGCTCCCAAGTACTGAGGATTCTGATGTAACTCTTTGGATTGAGTACCCCAAACCTTTCCTCATGATGACCCGAATTGAAGGGGACTATGAAGAGGATGTAGTTACTTGACGATGTTTTTAATTATGTATTGTAATGTAGTTGTGTTTTCTTTCGAGGGTCAGCCTCCCATGAATTTCTTTTCACCCATAAATCTTGTCCTGCTGACAAGCTTGAACTGAAAGCGACTTTTCTGGCTTATTCTATTCTGGTCCTTCGGGTACAACAAATAACAATCTAAATTTTTGTTTCGCCTTTTTATATGTACAACAACATCATTCGGACTTGCGGGAATCTTACTTTTTCCATTCTGTTAATTTTTATTAGAATATGAATCCATTTGATTTTCATTATCTAGTTCTTACCACCAGTGTATTGTTTTATATTATGCGATTCCCGACAGCTGTATTTTTTTTTGTTATACATAGTTCCCACCACCATTTTATTTATTTCTATTACATGGTTCCTACCATTATGGTACTATTATTTTATATTATATGATTCACCAAGCTACCTTGTATTTTTTTTAATTAGATTGTTCACGCCACCGTTTCAATATATGTTTAACAAATAATAATAATAATTTTCTTTTTCAATTAGACTTAAATTTATTGATTGCGCGCAGTCAAACTTAAAACTCCACCAATGATTGTGAATGCAATTATTGTTATAAAAATACCATCCTAGGAATATTTCCAGAGATGTCCATCTAAAAATTTACTCTAATGCTAAATTACCTTCGTTGGTTTGGGCTCCTTGAAGGTTGAGGGAATATTAACATCACACTGTTCAGCTACACGAGGGCTTTTGGCGACGGACTTCGTAATCCCGAACCACGGTCAAGAGACGAAGAAGACACCTGAGCTGGCACCCCCTCTCCTAACTACCACACCTCACCAACGGGAGGACGTTGGGTTCCTTGAAGGATTCTCCAGCAGTGCATGCTTGCGGAAGGAAGAAATGAAAACATTATCTTAAATTCTATGTTGAGGAATTTAAATCGCGTGTTAATGTGCTTCTTTGTTTGTTCTGTTTATTTTAAGTTAGTGTTGTGTTTTCTACGTAGCTAAAGAAAAGTGGATTAAAATAGCAACAAGTCATCCAATTTTTCCACTCAATGACTGTAAATAATTAATTGATAAAAATGTCTTCATTCAAGGGAAAATTATCCCATTTACATACATACGTATATACATATCTGTTTTGGGGAAAACATAAATAAAATAAGAACCTACCCTTGCCTAAGTGATGACAAACGAATTTTTGAAAATGTGAAAAATTGGCTTATCATTAGCTACTGTGACCACACATTTCACAATTTGACGAAAATTTTGTCACTAACGTCATCTTACATAGCCGGACTATTAGTCAAGCCAGACAAAACGGGTGGCCCTTTAGTTAAAATTAACCTTGTTTGTTTGTGTGTGTCAGGGTTGGAGATAGAGATGACAGATCAATTGGATTCTCCATGAAAAGAAAACTATTGCACAGTCAAATTTCTCAAAAGTTGGCTCATTTAGTTAATATTCCATAATGATACTCCTTTCGTTTCTAAGCATAACAACCATACATAGTTTTTTTTTAAAATTTGCAGAACATCTTCATTTTAAAACCAACTCTGTTAATACCTTCCATTTCATTATTAAGTACTGTGACCACAAATTCTATAATTTCATGGTGTCTTTTGTACTAACGTCATCTTTCATAGTCGTGATATTAATCACAATCATAAATAGAGTAAGAACTGCTAGTTTGGTTAAAATGAGCTTAGATTAAACCGGCTTAAGAAAAGCTATTAGCTACCTTTGCCGCTTCATAAAAAGAAAAGAAAATATTACATACTACTCTAAGCAAGTTTTTTTCAAGTTAACTTCTTTGAGACACGGTAGGGAAAATTTTTCGTTACGCGTTACGCGATGACGTAAGGTAGATAACGTAAGGCGCTTGAGATTTTGTAACATAATACAGCAATTCCATAAAAACGAAATACAAATAAAATATCTTAAATACAAAAGAAATCGGTTACACAAATAAAATATCTTAAATACAATAATTAATATTTTTAACGTACATAATCGGCACTCCAGTAGCACAAATGCGTTTTTTCAAGTATATTAATATTTATCTCTTAGTAACAACATTAGAGAAATAATTGATTCAGCTTTACTGATTAATTTTTAAACGCATGTGAGTCAATAAAGGGTCATTGATTTTAGTATTTCTTTTTCAAATGTGAAATTTTCCCCGAGATTTTTAATTTACAAAATCTGTAACTGTGACATTTTATGAAAGTGTTATATAGTGCTTCATTAATTTGTATTTTAAAATCTTTTCCTCATATTCGCTGTATATGAGTAAACTATAAAAAGTATAAATGTATAAACATTGGCAGTGAAAGTTATTAATTAAAAGACAATAAAAAAACTTTTTATATCGAAAACACAATAAGACGGGGATAAAATTTTTATTTATAAGTTATCTTAACCCGTTCATCTACAGTAAGTATTACTAAATTATAATTATTTATTTATACACTGAGTGATCAATTTATCTTAGACAAATAAAAATAATTTACATCAAATAATAATGTTACAAATGTGGAGTAACTATTAAATTCATTCGAAAAAAAATTACAAGTAAGAATTTTAATTTGGATGAAATAGATTGTCCCTTAGTTCATAAATGTTAATTTTTATATATAGGTATGATTGAACAGATTTCATAAAAATATTGAAGCAGATTCGAATCAATAGATCGTTTAATTCTAAATTTGAAGTTAAAAGTTCTACAAAAAAGTATTATGACCCATATAATTCACTGTAAAGCAATTAATTAATTTCCATATTTTACAATGGCAGAATCTACTGAGAATGCAATTCCAAATAAAAAAAATAGTAAGAAACACGTTTTAATCGTTCTAATCGATGTTCATCACCGTCATGATTCTCAGGTCAGTCAGATTTTTGATCCAGACAAGGCATCAGATATTACAATAGCGCAGCAAAAGAACCTCGAAGGTAAAAAAACGCCAGCTGAGCATATGCGAGAGTACAGAGCGCGGAAAAAGTTCGCATTCAATCAACTAGTGATTCTTCAGTTTTTCATCATCAAGATGATGAAATTTTACTAGCTGATGACAATTTAAGTAGTTCGCATGAATTTGTCGGATTACCTTGTCAAGATATCAACGCGACACGTAAAAAAACGCCATCTGAGCGTATGCGAGATTTTGATTAATTTCATAAAGAACATACTTTTAATTGCCAGTCTTAGAGCTCAGGCTGTAGACTTAAAAGATTCAGTAGTAACAAATTCAAATATCTTAGTTTTATCAGAAACTTGGCTGGACAACGAAAGTGATATATCTTTTCCTAATTCCAACTGCAGTGTGAAGTATAAACGACCAACTATGAGAGCAGGAGGAGTTGCGATGTATCAAAATTCTAGCGACGTTGCTAAGATTTTAACTCCCTCTATGGATTTTTCTGTCAATCAATCTGATGTTTATGGTGCCATATAATCTTCAGGGAGGAGGGGATTTGTGCTTGGCTGAATGCGGAAAAGATAATGGACAAAAAAATTATAATTGCTCCAGTATATATTACTCCGAACAAAATAGTGGATAAGATTATAAAGTTCCTTCATCTATCATTATTACCATACACATCAAAAGGTTCTGCTTTACTTAATAAAAACTATGACAAAATACCTATGATTTTAAGTGGAGATTTTAATGTCAATTTTGCTTAAGACAAATCTCTACAATTGATTGAATTTTGAAAAGACAATTTCGATTTTTCTCTACAAAGTAACATAATAATTTTAACGACAAAATCAAATACTAGGATTGATGCAGTGTTTTCGAGATTCTTAAATGATATTGAGTGCAAAACCTACATTTCATATTTTAGTTACCACAGCCTTTGATAACAAAAGTATGTACAGAAACACCCATAAGCATAAGGAAATAGAATACAAATAATGTTCTCTATAAATGTATTCAAAAAAAACATTTTTAGTATTATGTATTGAAAATGAAAATTTTATTTATACTTACACTTTTTCCATCCTAATTATATTTAAAAACACTTTTACATAATAAAGATAATAATAAATTTGTTAATTATATATAAGATTACTTTAAAATAATTATACTATTCATTACATATAAGCCAAGGAAGTTAATTTCTCTACCGAGTGTTCACACTGATACACGCATGCATATTTTTCAAAAGATGATCATTTAGGAAAAATTCCAAAACAATTCAACATTTCCTATATTTCTATCCTCAACAATCAGTGCCATCCTGTTTTATTTAGAACGACATAATTTCAAAAAAAAAAAAATAAAACTGAATCTTAACTCAAATCAAGCCACACATTTAAAAACAAAGCTTAAGATATTTTTGTAATACTTAAATTAATATCACTTTTCATCTCGTACCGCTTATGGAAAAGTTTCGGGACACCTCTCTCTCTATATACATACAGGGGTCACCAATATTGTGGACACTTTTTAAAATTTTAATGATTTTTAAGTTTGTATGCTGATAGAAAACGCTACGTTGCACATAATGCAAAGTATTTTTTATATCATTCTAAAGAGATTTTAATACTGAATTCAATACAAAAAATAAGATTCGAATGTTTGCAATGCAAAAAAAAGTTTTGCTGCAATAGCTATCAACATAATCTACTGATGATAGCAGTAGATTATCAGTACTCTGTGTGGCAGCCTTTATTATTTTTTACACCTGTACATCGATGTCTCACAAAAATGAAAATAGTTTTAAACTCTTCCTTCGTTATTACATGATCCAAAGAAACAATTGTATCTTCAATAATTTCCTTTTATATCATTCGGTCAAGAGTTGTCAAGCAGTGTCACAAGTTTCGCTTAATTCCGATAGTAACAAATTTTCCAAATGAGATTGTATCTTTAGATTTATTAGGCCCATACCCAGCCAACAGTCCGGAACGTTAAAACTTTATTTTAGTCGTAACAGATAATTTTTTTTCTAAATGGGTAGAAATTTTTCCCTTAAGAAAAGCCTTGGCAAATGCTTTTTTTGAAAATTATATCTCGCGTTATGGAGCTCCTGTAAAGTTAATTAGTGATAACGGCTCCCAAAAGATATCCGAAGTTTTTGAGTACGTGTGTCGCAGGTTGAACATAAAACATTTTAAGACGGTGGTATATCGAACTCAATCTAATCAGACTGAGAGAGTTAACCGTACTCTTCTACAAATGATTGCTAGTTTTGTAGAAGTAAATCATAATAAATGGGACCAATTTCTCAAAGAATTCAGTTATCCTTTAACAGCGGCAGTGAATGAAACAACTGGTAAAACACCGGAAGAGTTATTTTTAGATCGAAAATTAACTACCCCATTTCAGAAATTGGTGATGGTAACTGACAGATGAGACTTGGTGTGTGGCAACAGGGAAAGATTGTTTGAGGAGGCTGGGAAAAATACTTGGAAGCAACAGGAAAAATGGGCGAAATATTATAATAAGAGCAGACGTAAAGTTGATGTAAAAGTGAATGATCTTGTGTTGGTTCAAACACACCCATTGAGCTCAGCTAGTAAGAAATTTGTGGGTAAATTTGAGCCAAAGTTTGAAGGCCCCTATAAAGTTTTAAGTGTAAATAATAATAATTTGGTTATATTGAAATTTGGTAAACAAATAGCGGTGAATGTAGGTCAGGTGAGTATTTACTAAGAAGAGAAACTGAGGACAGTGTCGGTGAATCTGAAATATCAAAAATTAGTTAACCTTGGGCAAATCAATGAGAAAGGTCGGATATTAGGCGGTCGAGGGCAGTACAGTCGGAAAGGGATGAGAATGAGATGAGATGAGGAGGATCAGCAAATTTGGTAGGTAGTAGAGATGTATCCAGGGATAGCGCGGTAGAGGGGAGGGGAGATAGGGGAAGTGTGTGCGGACAGAATCGACTGTTTCTTCGAAGGCTAATAACGCTCATTTTAGGAAGAGAAGACAAGTAGTATTGGAACATGAGAAAATAGAGAGACCAGCATCTTGGGTTGAAATGCAGCAAAATAAAAAGAGACGCCAGGCATCAAGATCCAGGATCAAGTGGAAAGTGGTCTCGTCCATGCCGTCTCGTCCTTTGATAAAGCCAGTTAGGAAGGAGGCCAGTGAAAGACAATCTGATGTCAGCAGAGCAGTTCCAGGCCCATAACGTAGAGAGGAGGCGAGATATTCAAAGTCAAACCGTTCACGTCCAATCCAGCAGGAACGCCACTCCCCGTATAGTCTAGGAAGCCGACGTCGAGTAAAAGAAGGCCATGGAGAAACTTATCAACTACAGGAGACACACATTGAGCAAAGGAGATCCAGGAGGTTGGAGCAGATGGAGGACCACCATAGGACATGGTCGTCAAGTACTGAAGCAGTAGCCAGGGACGGGGCCTATGTAGAAGGGATATAAGAAAGGCCAGGTTGTATAATTCTAATTTGTCAAGGAATTTTCCTAATTGTCCCTAATTTTCAAGCAGGAACCGACATGTATCTTACACTATTAAATTTCGAAGGTAAACAAACGTATCTATCTATCTATCTATGTATGTGCGTCTATCTTCTCACGAACCGCACCACGCAGAAAGTCGCGGAAGGTACCAAAAGATCGGGAATTTTCCGGGGAAGCCGTATTGCCCATTTATATTCTGATATTGTAATTAGTTGAAAAGATATTAATTAAAAACCTAAAAACGCCTAATTGTTTTAACTCCTACCGGTTGTTTACTTGGCCGAACTTGCGTTCCGTTTCGGCCGAGCGGTGATCCGACGTTTTCGACCATCTTAAAATTGTCATCCAATTTTCGGTGTGGAAATCAGACAAAAAAATATTACAGAATCGGAAAGATCATTTATTTCGCCACGATACGGTATAATTTTTTTTGTAAAATAACGATATTTTCTATTTTTTTTTCGAATTTTTTAAAATATTGTTAAAACTGATGCGTTTTTATGAAAATTATTTCTAAGTCGTTGGGTATGAATTACTTTTCGTGTTATTAAATCTATATTCTACACTAATTAACTTCAAGCCTTTCTCTTTTAGATCCATTCATTTAAAAAATAAAATTCCCCAAATTTTTTTTTTAAAGAATTTTTAAAAAGTAGTCCCAATTTTTACTTCACATTGAATAACTTCGTCATTTATGAAGGTAATCTCACAAAACCTTTTTTCCATGTGTAAAGTAATATTATCCGTAACATATACGAAGATTTAAAAAAGTGCTTCCAAATCACGGATTTTACAAAACATTTTGTAATTTTCAAAAAATGCTGTTTTTCTGAAAAATAACTTAAATAATATTTTTTGTACATTTTTTATTTCAAAGTACGTTATTTTTGCAAATAGTTTGTGATGTTTGAGAGCATTAACGTAAAAATTATGCCCTTAAAATGAAGGTAATGATTTTTAAAATAATTCAAAATACGCGATTTTACATTTAGCCAAACATTGGCTTCGAAAATTAGCTTTGCGCCAAAGACTTCTGACCTTTTTCGCCTTCGACCGCATCTAACTCAAGGGTTACACTAAAAAAATTCTGCCTTAAACAGGGGGAAATCAGTAACTTTGGCGAGTAAAAAAAAAATGCGAGTGAAAAAATTTTTTTCCCGTCATCCGACGTTTTCAACCATCTTAAAATTGTCATCGAATTTTCGGTGTTAAAATCAGACAAAAAATAATTACAGAATCGGAAAGCTCATTTACTTCGCCACGATATGGTATAATATTTTTTGTAAAATAACGATATTTTCTTTTTTTTTTGAATTTGTTAAAACAGTGTTAAAACTGATGCGTTTTTATGAAAATTATTTCTAAATCGTTGGGTATGAATTACTTTTCGTGTTATTAAATCGATATTCTACACTAATTAACTTCAAGCCTTTCTCTTTTAGATCCATTCATTTAAAAATTAAAATTCCCAAAACTTTTTTTTTAAAGAATTTTTAAAAAGTAGTCCCAATTTTTACTTCATGCGGAGTGATATCGTGTAGCTGGGAGTTAGAATCAACGGATTACGATTTTTTCATTTCTGCTAATTTTTCCCATGTAAATTAATTGTACTGATAAATACTTATTTTAACATGTGATCCTCTGTTATTTTTATGTACTTTTCATTTTTTTTTTTTTTTGCCTTGAAAAAGGTTTTTTTCTGATTTTTAATTTTTTGTGTGGAAATAATCAGTTAAATAGACATAAATTCCTTAGAAAAAAAAACTATGTTCATATTATATATTCTTTATTATTAATTACTTTTTTTAAAAATATCAATAATCAATAAATTTTTTGCAATACATTTAAATGTAATCGGGAATCTGGCTGCTCTGGCTTACCGCCATTTGTCAAAAAATTTTGGATTTCTCTGGTCAAAGAAAAAAAAGATAACAAAAATTTTAGGATTTCTCTGGTCAAAGAAAAAAAGATAAGTACTCCCTTTTAAAGTTTTAATTATTATTTTTTTACTTTGTTTGATTGTTTCTGTTTTAGTTTAGTTGTCGATTTTCAAAGGAATTACTCAAACCTAACGTATTTATTTGTAGAGTATAGTGCAAAACTTTAAATTCATTTTGTATGTGTCTTTTTTAAAAGTTAAGCAGTTAAGTTTTAATTAGTATTTTTACTTTGTTTGATTGTTTCTATTTTAATTTTGTTGTAGATTTTCAAAGTAATTCTTCAAACGTAACGTATTTATTTGCATAATATTAGAACAGTGATAAACTTTAAATTGTTTTTGTATATGTCTGTCTTAAAAGTAAAAATAGGTGCTTGAAACTTTATTTTGCAGTAATTTATTTAGCATGTTTTAATGTTGAAAATCATTGCATCGTATTAATTCAATTTGTAAATCAGGTATAGCTCTAAAGTTTTAAATTGTTCCCCCCCCCCCGCTTTGTTTTGGTTGTTTTTCATCCGCAATGCCTAAACGGAAAAGAAGCATTACAGGTGATGCTGCCCGTAGAAGGCAGGCAATTAGAGAAGGCAAAAGAAGAGTTACTGAAACTGAAGGAGAAAGAAGTCTCCGATTGGCAGCCATGGCACAAAGTGGCCAGGAGAGAAGAGCGGAGGAATCGGAAGAACAGAGAAGTCACCGATTGGCTGCCATGTTACAACGTGACCAGGATAGAAGAGCGGAGGAATCGGAAGAACAGAGAAGTCACCGATTGGCTGCCATGGTACAACGTGACCAGGAGAGAAGAGTGGAGGAAACGGAAGAACAGAGAAGTCACCGATTGGCAGCCATGGCACAACGTGACCAGGAGAGAAGAGCGGAGGAAACGGAAGAACAGAGAAGTCATCGACTGTCAACCATGGCACAGCATGCAAGAGGACGCCGTCTGAACGTCACTGAAGAACAAAATTTCCTTCAGATACAAACTTTTTATGCCACAAGAACCTTTCTTTACCCGGTTGTTGAAGAGCATAACTGTGGAGAAATGGGCAATGTTTGTCTGAAATGTGGGGGTTTGTATTTTGGGGCAGAAAAGAATGTCAGAGGAGCTTACACCCATTGCTGCCATAATGGGAAGATAATTGAAGAAGCTTCAACATATCCAGTAGAAATGAAAGGATTGATGGATGGTAGCCATGATTTATCTGAGCATTTCAAGAAAAACATAAGGTCGTACAACAGTGCTCTGTCCTTTGCTTCAATGGGCACACAGATTGTACGACCTGCCGGTAGAGGAGCATATTGCTTCAGAATTCATGGTCAAATTTATCACAGGACTTCTCATTTACATCCAGCTCAAGCAGGAGAAGAAAAATTTGCTCAGTTATATGTTTTGGATTCTGAACTTGCTACTTGTCGACGAATGGAGCGTTGTCAAAATTCTGAATGCAATCTGGAACTTATGAGAAGATTTGATGAGATAATTAGAAGAGTCAACCCTTTTGCAGCTGCGTACAAAGTGATGTGGGAACTGGAGCAGCAGGTGATTCGTGAAGAAGGACATGAAACGTCGGAAAACGTTACCATGTACATCAGTGATAAGAGACTTGATTCTGACCAGCACAGAGGAAGATATAATGCTCCCAAAACAAATGAGGTTGCAATGGTGTTTAAAAGCTCTGATGGCATTCCACCAAATAACCGTGATATCTGCATTTATCCCAAACAACGCCAACTGTTCAGGATTAATACTCTCAATCCTAACTGCGATCCAATGACTTACGTTTTATTTTTCCCATGTGGTAAGAAAGGTTTTCGCGTTCATCCAAGTTTTACCGAGTTACAGTTTTATGTGCACCGTTTATCAGTTAGGAAAGATATTTTCAATCCTATTTTGTATAGAGGTAAGCTTATGCAGCAGTATGTTGTGGATTCTTCTTATGTTAAGGTTGAGGGTAACCGTTTGAATTTCATTCGTCACAATCAGAGAACACTGCGAGTTGAATCGCATTTGGGTCTTGCTGACCACGTGAATGCTCTGGCTACCGAAGCTGGCATGAAGGCAGGTGTTACCCTCATTCTGCCATCAAGTTTCATTGGAAGTCCTAGAGCAATGCAACAGAACTTTCAGGATGCCATGTCAGTTGTTAGAGATTTTGGTAAGCCTGGCTTGTTTTTGACTTTCACTTGCAACCCAAAGTGGAAAGAGATCAAAGACAACCTTTTTCCTGAACAAAAGCCTCATGATCAGCCTCATGACTTAGTTGCCAGAATTTTCGACATCAAAAAGAAAGCACTTTAGCAAGATTTGAAAAAAAATGGTATTTTTGGTCGCATAGTTGCAGACATTCATGTCATAGAGTTTCAGAAGAGAGGACTACCGCACATGCATCTATTGCTGATATTAGCAAAAGAGGATAAAATAAGGGACCCGGAGAGCATAGATCGGATAGTCTCAGCAGAACTGCCAGACAAGACAGTGGATCCTAGATTGCATGAAATTGTCAAATCTACAATTGACAATCTACCTTGTGGTGTGTTGAACCCCAATGCTCCATGTATCGTTGATGGTGTTTGCACAAAGGGATACCCCAAGCAATGCTCCGCTTCCGCACTACCGCTAAGTGTCTCATTCTTATTTTCTGGGTTCAAATCTAGAGGATTCCATTTTGTTAATTTCTGCTTATTTTTCACACGCCGTAAATTAATTCTCTCTTCTTCAATGATTGAATTCACTTGCTGCATCCCCACTGAAATAATTAATAAGTTAGTTTTTTATAATATACTTTTTTTCGCAGACACGTGTTTAAATAATTTAATTAACACAGAGAGGAATGAAAAACTATAAAATTAAAATTAAAAAAATTAAATGTTTTTAACAAACAGTATTATTTTCTTTTTGAATGTTTTTTTCAGTGAATTTTTTTTAAAATTAAAATGCATTCAATGCATTTCTGATATTCATTTTTAAAATATTTATCAGTATCGATATTTTTGTTCTCTTTCATAAAACTTATAGTTTACTTTAAAATAATGCGTAATTGCATCAAACTTTTTTCCCCCGTGTCGAATATTTCAAAAATTTCTCACAATTTTACTTCAAGAATTAAAATAGTGAAATTTTGTAATTTGAAAAATTTATATTTTCTGTTCTTTTTTCTGCATACAACTATTTTTAAAAATGCTACAGCTTCGTTTCCGGGAAAAAACTATCTTTCTTTAAAGACATTTATAGAAAAAAAACAAATTTTTTTTTTTTTACAAAACAATGCTGTTTTGCATATTTTATGATTTTTTCTCATATGAATCAATATCGTTGCGTTTATATAAAAAAGATTTTTAAAACTTTCAGAATCAGTGATTTAAAAAATAATAAGCCGAAAACTTTTTTGAACGAATTGTAATAAAACACTCAAAATACTTAAATCAATCATTTAATAATTTCTTCATTGAAAAAAAAAATTGCATGAAATTTTTTCCCGTGTGTCGAGTTTGCTCAAAAATTACAGATTTTAAAGATTTTTTTTGTGATTTTCGGAAAATAAAGTTTTTGCGAGAAATAATATAAGCATTATTTTTGTAACCTTTTTTCTTCAAAAATTATTGTTGTTTCCAATCAATATGTGAAAACTTGGAATTTTCAATTAAAAATTGAGCCCTCAAAAATAATGAAAACTTTAAAGACATTTTAAAGGTTTTGCACATGCCCGAGAATCATTATTATTATTATTTCCCCCTCTGTTTAACGCTCAGTGGCCAAGGTCAAACTTGCTGTTGCAATATTTTTTCCGTTATTGAAATGTGAGTGAGGGATTTTTAAAAAGTTGCACTCTTCACCTACTCCAGAGTTTTTTGGCGACGGACTTCGAAATTTTCAATTTAAAACTTTTAGAATCAGTAATTTTAAAAAAAAGCCAAAAACTTTTTTGAACAAATTTTAATAAAACACTCAAAATACTTAAATCAATCATTTAATAATTTCTTCTTTTATAAAGGTAATTAATTGAATGAAACTCCCCCCCCCCAGTCGAATATTTAAAAATCCTCACAATTTTACTCCAAGAATTAAAATAGTAGTGAAATTTTGTAATTTGAAAAATTTATACTTTCTGCCTTTTTTTCAGCATACAACTATTTTTAAAAAGACTACATTTACGTTTCCGGGAAATAAAAAATTGCAACGAAAGAATTGGAAAGTGAGTGGGTGATTTTAAAATTCACCCTGTTTGCCTGTTCGAAAATTTTTGGTGACGGACCTCGAAATTTTCTACCATTTTTAAGTGACGAGGACGACACCTGAGCTTTCACCCATCTTTAAAAATTACCACACCACACCAACGCAAGAACAAATTTCGAAAAAGGGAGATTTTATGACATAGTTAAAGAAATCACTCACATCGCACGCACACACACACACACACACAAGTGCTATCGGCCTGAGGGAAACACTAAATTTCCATGAGGATGAAGTTATTCACTCGGTAAAAGCCCGTGCAACGCCGGGCTAAGCGGAGAGGAAAGAAACAAAGAAATCAAAGTAATTTCGGAAAATAATATTGGAAGTGCTGAATTTGTGAAGTTAAGTGAATATTAACGTCCCACTGTTCAGCAACACGAGGCTTTTGGGGACGGTCCGCGTAATTTTGAACCATGATCAAGTGACGCGGACGACACCTGAGCTGGCACCCCCCTCTCCTAACTACCACACCACACCAACGGGAGGACGTTTGAGCTCTCGACATAATTTACGTGCATTTCTACCCTACACGGCGGGTCTTCAGTGGTACTAGGATCGAGAATTTGCAAAGAGAAGGGAAAATGTTAAGCATAAAAGCCATGACACGCACTCACGGGTCATGCAATCACATCGAACGTGTGAAACCCACACCAAAGTGTTGGCGTTAGAATAAAAGGAGGATATTAACACGGGGATTAAGTTATACCCTCGGTATAAGCCCGTGCAACGCCGGGCTTAGAGGAGAGGAAAAAACATAGAAGCCAAAGTTACTTCGAAAAAGAATATTGGTCATGCCGATTTTGTGAAGAGAACGGAAAATTTATAAAAGTAGAGAAAGCCCGTGCAACGCCGGGCCATGAAAGCTAGTACACTATTAAAATTCGAAGGTAAACA
Source organism: Trichonephila clavata (assembly GCA_019973975.1). NCBI lineage: Eukaryota > Metazoa > Arthropoda > Arachnida > Araneae > Nephilidae > Trichonephila > Trichonephila clavata. Next base: position 13,330 of record BMAO01018873.1, on the reverse strand, counting down.
AACGTATCTATCTATCTATGTATGTGCGTCTATCTTCTCACGAACCGCACCACACAGAAAGTCGCGGAAGGTGCCAAAAGATCGGGAATTTTCCGGGGAAGCCGTATTGCCCATTTATATTACGATATTGTAATTAGTTGAAAATATATTAATTAAAAACCCTAAAACGCCTAATTGTTTTACTCCTGCCGGTTGTTTACTTGGCGGAACTTCCCTTCCGTTTCGGCCGAGCGGTAATCTTACGTTTTTCACACCATCTGCTGATATGCATGACTAAACTATTAAACTATGTGGGTACTTCACAGTTGCATGAATGCAATTAGGGTGTTGTAGCCCATTGCTTTTCAAACATCTAATGTTTGTGACCCAATATTTCGTCATAATTTTCATCGCGCCTTCCTCCATACAATAACAATGTATTGAATTCAATATTACTATACTTTGATGCTACAGCTACAATGCAATTTAAACGTCTTAAAAGGGCTTATATAAACGTCTAGTTCAGCCAAAGCGTTATTTCCACTAAAAGTATATATACGTCTTTCCGAAGTACGATCTTTGCTTTGTACTGCTATTCGTAAAATTATTCCGAAGGCAATGGAATGCAATCAATGGGACTTGACAGTGTTTGCGAAGGATTTACTTATTTCAGAGGATTTGCTTGCTTATTATTTTTCTTCGCCCCCTCCCCCAATACATCACATACTCATGCCTACTTGGAAAACAGTAGCATTGGGGAAAGAATTGCGTAACTTTTAATCGGCAGCCAATGGATTAATTATATACCGTGAAAATTATCAAGATAATATTAATTTTTGTATATAATTTTGTATATGACAATGTCATGGGAGGCACTAGAAACTATTAAACTTGTTCTTAACTTAGTATTGCTAAACTAATTATAAGATGCATTGTGCTGCAGCACTGATACATTTATAAGAGCATTATATAAGCGTAAAATATCTTTTATTTTTTATTAAGTCAGAATGTATTTTGTTTGTTTATTTCAATAAATTAGTAATTTTCTTAAATAATCTTGAGTTTTCGACATTTCAAGATTCTCGCGCCCCCATCGTAGAGTAATTACACCCCACAAAGGGGGCGTGCCTCACAGTTTGAAAAACGCTGGTGTAGCCTTTTTCCTGTTACATGTTTTTGGCCATTGCTACCGAATAATGATATCTTAGTTTCATCGCTCTATATAACTTGAGACCGATATTCATTTGTCCAATTAATGTGTTCCATTGCAAAATGTAGTCTTTTTTTAGCACTACTGTAAATTAAGATAAGAATTCTTTCATGGAATTCTTTCTTTTAGTCTAACATCTGCTAATCTCCTGATTGTTTTTGAACTGACAGAAACTCCAGCATCATTCATATTACATCTGATGATCGTTGATGACATTCTTTTATCTTAGAGACATAGTATTTTTCTTCTTCTGACTTGAACAAATATGGTGCACCTTTTTCGGCCTTTCCTGTTTTTTTTTCTTTTCAATTTGTCTTCTGACATCTTAAACAAAACTTTTAGTCTCCAAATGCAGTCACTGAACCACTCCCCTGTCTTGCAATTTTAACATAGGAAAGACCCCTTTCTTGTCAGACATCCCTTTCTAGATGTCCAACCTACTCTTTAATCTTTTGTTTGATGTCATTGCTTCTTGACTAAATATCATTTTTTTCCTATGGAGGAAATCGTACTGACTTCAACCCTATCGAAAACTTGTGGCACCGTTTGAAAAATCTTGTTCGAATGAGGTACTCATGAAATAAAAAGGAACTAATTGAGAGTATAAATATTTCCTTGCATCATGTAATAACAAAGGAAGAGCTTAAAACTATTTTCAGCTCAGTGAGACATAGACGTGAAGCTCTGTAGTAAAAATAAAAAATACCCCACTTACCACTCATAAATCACTGCTATCATCAGTATCTAATGTACAATCATGTCCATAAATTAAGGATAATTCAGAATCACACAGAAATTGAACTCTAAAATAAATATTTCACCTGTAGAATTATCACACACATCTTGAAGAAGAATATGCAAATTACAGAGAAACACCAGATGGCGCAGATAGTACGTCAAAATGACGAGAGTGTAAGAGGGTATATAAGGAATGGTGTCAAAGAAGTAAAATTGTTCACAAGCGCTCTAAAAGCGTTTCAGTGCAATAACCGCATAGTTATGGCACAAAGGAAGCATTTGGTTGACTTTTTACGTGGTAGAATTACAGGAAAACCAGAATGTGGACGTACCTAGCTGGAAGTATCCGAGAAACTTGGAATCGCCCAGAGTGTCATCTCCAGGCTTTGGCAACGATTCCAAGATGATGGTAATGTGAGTAGATGTTAGAGCACAGGTCGCTCCCGAGTTACAACGCCGAATGAGGACCGGTATTTGGCAGTTACTGCCAAATGAAACAGACGGAGCACAGCATCAGACCTATCTCGTCAGCTCTCTTCAGCTACCAGTACGACAGTTTCAAGGCAGACCGTGTACAGACGCTAAGGGCACATTGGTCTATATGCTCGCACGCCTGTCAGATGTGTTCCCCTTAGCGCAACTCACTGTCGCCTGCGATTAACCTGGAGTAGAGAGCATGCATTGTGGACACCGCAACAGTGGTCTTGTGTGATGTTTTCCGACGAGTTCAGGTTTAGTTTGCAGTCTGATTCTCGCCCGACTTTCATATGGAGAGCGCCAGGTACCCGTTAACACCAAGAGAACACCATTAAACGAAACCGTTACGGTGGTGAAGGATGGCTCGTTTGGGGAGGAATTATTCTTGGTTCCAGAACTGACCTGCATGTTCAGAGTGTAACGATGACAGGCCACATCTATCGGGATGTCATTCTGGAACAACATGTACGTTTGTTTCTGGGCGCCATGGGTGCTGAATTTCTGTTTATGAATGACATCGCCCGTTCTCACCGTGCAAACATTTTAGACGAATGCCTTCAATCGGAGGATATCACCCGTATGGATTGGCCAGCATACTCTCCGGACTTGAATCCAATAGAGCATGTGTGGGATATGCTTGGTCGACGAATTGCAGTCCGTCAACCCCCTCCCACCTGTCTACCGGAACTTCGGAGGGCATTGCTTGGTGAGTGGTGTAATATTCCCAAAGATCAGATTGATAATTTGATACTCAGCATACATAGGCGTTGTAAGGCCTGTATTGCATCGTCCGGGAGACATACTCCGTATTAACCATCATACTAACCATGTTATACTGTTTTTTGTAAATATGTTCTTTTTTGAAATTTGCTCCATCGAGTAAAAATTGCAATTTTTATAAATTATGTCAAACATATAGCATCTTGTTTGCTCTTCACCTTTTGTTTAATAAATAGACTCTACAAATAAGTCAAATTTGTTTTGCTTCAGTTTCTTTCTTTGCCTGAACTTCATTATCCTTAATTCATGGACATGAGTGTATATCGATAGTTATTGCATATATTTAAATTTTGATTTTTGTATTCAATTTAGAATTAAATTTTCTTTAAAAATGATATGAGACTTAGCATTTTGTGTAACGTAATCATTTCTATAAGCATACAAACTTAAGAAACATAACCATATTGAAAAGTGTTCACAATTTTGGCCACCATTGTATATATATTTATATCAACTTCTATAAACAGAAATATTGTGTTTAACTACACTCAAGAGCCAAAAGATTATGACCACCCCTACATTTTGCAATAAACTCGCCTGGATAACGTGTAAGGAACGTGATCCGTTGGAAGTGGTATTTAACTGCTGCTGGAGAGTCTGAAGAGTTATTATTTCACTTACTTCTGTGTGTGATGGGAAAGGCTGCGGATCTAAGCGACTTTGATAGAGGGCAGATTGTAATGTCTCGAAGGCTCGGCACAAGTATTTCCGAAACTGCACGACTCGTGGGTTGTTCGCGATCTGCAGTTGTTATTACTTATGCAAAGTGGAAGAATAACGGTGGAAACATTAGTAAACGACATGGTGTTGGACGTCCACACGCTATCAAAGAAAAAAGTCGAAGACTGTCTCGCATGGTGAAGCAAAAGCAGAGCCAGACAGTGGCTCAGCTGACAGCCCAAAACAATGCAGGGCTAAGTAGAATAGTATCCGATCACACAGTTCAGCGGACACTCTTGGACATGGGACTACGCAGCAAACGTCCCACTCGTGTGCCTTTGTTGACCAAGCGTCATCGCCAACTGCTTCTGCGCTGGGCCCGGAAACATCGCGACTTGCCCATGGATCAGTGGGAGAGAGTTGGCTGGTCAGATGAATCACGGTTTTTCATTCATCACGCTGATGGCCGTGTCAGGATACGCCGTCTTCCAGGCGAACAGTTGCTGTCTCAATATACATTAGGTCATACACAGGCCGGTGGTGGTGGTATTATGATTTGAGGTACGTTCTCTTGGACGTCTCTGGGACCCGTGGTTGTATTAGAGCGGACCATGAATGCTACAGGGTATCTGAACATCATTACGGACCAGTTGCACCCTTACATATCTCTCTGTTTTTCCAGCTGGAAATGGAATGTTCCAACAGCACAACGCCCCTTGTCATAAGGCTAAATTTGTGTTGGTGTGGTTCCAGGAACATGATACGAAATTCCAGTTAATGTCCTGGCCGCCTAACTCACCTGATCTCAATCCGATATAACACATTTGGGATGTCATGAGATGGCAGCTCAGAGTTCAAAGACCACCAATTCGCAATATCTCGGGTTTGCGTGACCGTTGCTTAAACATCTGGTACAATCTGTCTCCGGCCATCTACCAACGACTTGTAACACCCCTGCCAAGGCGGGTTGAAGCTGTGTTGCTCGCCAAAGGTGGGTCAACTCGTTATTGACAGGTGGTCTTAATGTTTTGGCTCTTGATTGTATATTATTTTTAATAATTTATTAGTTCGTGATAAATCTAATATTTAAATCTTAATAATTTTATTAGTCCATGTATTGAACTTTGATCCCGTGTTAATTTTCTTTACAATAACATTTCTAATGTACTTCAGTGAAATGACAAATTTTAATAATATTTGCATTATATATTTTTTTTCCATCCCGAATGCCCTATTCATTTCTCTTATTATTTTTAACTATACAATTATTCAATTATTTCTCATGATATAGAGCTGCATTTTTAATAAAATTAAATATACTTTATTTTATATTAGAATTGCTATGTATGGTTGGGGTTCTTTTTCATTCCAATAAATCTCCCATGAATATTTTAGATATTTTAGTATATATGGACTCATACGGTGATATTTGACTTGCTTGATCTTATTTTTATTTTATGCAGCGCTACTATTTTTTCCTTTGGTGTTGGAGGAAAATATTAACGGGGAGGGGGTGGGGTATTGATCCGGTATTATCTTAGCAAACATAGGAACATAAAACACGTTTAATTGGTGAAAATCACAATAATAATAGCCCTCGGGTAGACGATGACCAGACGAGAGGGGTAGTAGGATCGAAGAAACCTGCCCGTATGACAATTTGTCACTTCTCCGAGGCTACAAAAAATATCGTCCACTACGCACCAGAACATGTGGCTCATGCATGAGGGTGCACTAACACATTTTTCAATTGAGGTGCGTAACCATCTCCATGATACATATCCAGGGAGGTAGATTGAACGGGCTTTCACTCTTACCAGACTTGATACCCTTGAACTTGTTCTTCAGGTGCCACCTTAAGTAGCTTGTGTATGAGGTGGCTACAGTAGAGGATCTCACAGCACGGATCGTCGTCGCTTCAACTGACATCGGCAGCCCACTCTATTTGTCTGAACGCGTCTTACAATCCTTCTTCCGTTAGTGTGCACTGTGCTATGACCTGTGTGACCACAATTCGAATGATTCCTGTAGCAATCACATTGTTGCATTTCGGAAGTCGAGCTGTACTCCATTGTTTGTATTATTTACCTCTTATATTGCCCATTTGATCCCACTTGACATCACACCCTTCATGATTGTTTTTAAAAATTACTCCAACTCAACATGATTTTCGACCTCATGTTCTGTAGTCCCCGTGCTGCTTACTATAATCTTCTAAATTTGTCGGTCCAATTCCGTAACACCTTGCATATCAAATGCTTCGCCACAGAAGAATTGTATTTTGTTAAATTAACATGTGTCGTGCCAAAAAAGACGAGAAAGCTTGAAGTATGATACATCTTCCTTTATTTGTGTAGAGTATATCAACAAACACATAACACATAAAACGCACAAAAACTATTATATATAAAACACACATCAGCTTTTCCATAGCGTTTTTCAAGCTGCTTAAGTTTTCCAGAACATTTAAACCTTTTTTTTTTCAAAATGATGGCAACCGGAAGTATATAACTTAACTTCTAATTTAATTATTACGTCAAGTCCTGGAGAGTTCAAGACCATTATAGATTAAAAAACCTCAAGAGAAGACAAAACTTTTTCTGGAGGTGGGGGGTGGGGGGATTGAGTTTCCATCCTTTTCAAAGCGAAAAATGCAACCGATCAATCTGGCCACTTGTATCTGGCTTATCCCATTCCGCATTTTATCTCCAGTTTTCAGCCTATTCTAAACATCGTTGTCTGCTCGTATTCAGAAAATTTTTTTGTGTTCTCTGTTTCTTTTAATCACCTAATCATTAAATATATTGGTAAAAAGCATCAATATAAGTTTTCTATAACGCAAATATGAAAAGGGAAGCAATTTAATATGCAGAAAAAACCGGAAACATAGCAGTGACCAAACAAATGTAAGTCGATGGAGTAAACAAAATTCTATAATTTTCCCGTATAAATGCTTAAGTCTTTAATAATTAATTTAAAATTTTTCTACAATAAATACAATTTTTTTAAAAAATGTTGCACCAAAGAAGACACGGTGTGGGAAAATGGCGACACTGGCACCAATCACAAAGTTAGCTGTGACAATGGGAGTGATGAAAAGATTTTTGAAACTTTGTGATGGCGGTCGGTTCCTGCTCAACTCTAAACCCTCTTGTCTACCTGTAAACCCGGGTAGATGTGTGGGAGAAACTGAATGATCCACAGACATGATTTCAATCTAATCAATTTATTAATTCCTAATATCAATCAGACACTATACAAATATAATTAAGGTAAATGATTAAACAGTAGAGCGCGGAGGTGAGATTCTATAACACGGGGATACTACTACTACATACCTTCAACTGAATCTAAGACAGCTTAAATTCGCTCAAATATAACTACGCCACACACTAATAAGCTACTTCTACTTAATCAAGCTCACAATACCTGTACTTTTTATGCATCAGATCCTACACTGGAAACTTGCAGATGATTTCTTCGGCTTGATCAATGTCGTTGGATCCACGCTCTATAATCTTTTTCCTGGACAACTCCAAGACTTTTAACTAATTCAACTCTCTTTCAATTCTCAACTAACAATTAACTCGCAGAATCTATGTTAACTCCTACTTGCCAACTCCAACGTGTCAACTCAGAAACTCGCGAAACCAGAATTTATATAATATTTACATGATCACGCTTCCTTACTCGGTGAAAGTTGGTTGAAATGAATATTTTCCTAACAGAGTCATGAAGGGATTAGTAGAATCGCGTATAGATCCGTCACAACTTGATACTGACGGTTAGAGCAATTCTACGTATATGTATGTATTTGAAAGAACTTTTAATACTGTTAAAATAAATTAATTATTAACTTATTCTTAAACATCGAATATCGAGAAGCCTTTAACTTAATGTCTAGTTTTTTCTCCAAAACATGTAAAGCATTTGTGGCTTGGTTTAGAATCGACGGCTGTTTGGATTCAAATAAATACGGATTTGTCTGAAAATAAACTTTTAAGGATTAATTTGGACTGGCATTATGGTACATTTAAAAATAAATTCTAGGTGATTGTTGAAATCTTAAAAAAAAAAAATGTCGCAAGAGAAGACAGAATTTTCGAAATTACATGTATTAAGTGTTCTTCCTCAGTAAATTGAGGCATCGGATCGTGGCTAGTTCGTCATGAGTTCGATCCCAGTACCACTGAAGACCCGCCGTGTAGGGCTGTGATGCACGTAAAATCTGTCGACAGCTCAAACGTCCTCCCGTTGGTGTGGTGTGGTAGTTAGGAGAGAGGGGTGCCAGCTCAGGTGTCGTCCGCGTCTTTTGACCATGGTTCAAAATTACGCGGACCGTCCCCAAAAAGCCTAATATTCACTCATTCACTCCTCAGTAAATTAAAACAACATATAAATACCTTTGTGATTACTTGGGTAACAAAGTTGTGGCAAGTAATCTTTCTTTTGTTTACATAAACCTAATGATATGCCGAGAGTCATTTTCGTCTGTTGTTCCTTTCGGAGCCAAATGATTAAAAAATCATTCTTCCAATAGTTTGCCTGGATCCGTCCTATTTCAAAAGTTATTTCTTGAGACAAATTCCTACAATAATATAAATGCTCCATCCTTCCCATTGTTATACATTAGTTGAATTCATGGAGCAAATAAAGTTTAATTAACTTGTGACAAAATAATATCAAATAAAAATGTACACTTGTAAAGTGAATAATAACATAATCATTATCATATAGAATAATATAAGATGCATTTTTAGATAGATTCCATTTATAAGACACTAGCTGCTAGCCACCCACTTTAATGGGTATTTCATGATGTTATACAGGGTGTTTCATAAATGATGGGAGTAACTTTAAGGGGTGATAGTACACATCAAGACGAGTAATAGTAAATAGGAAACCAAGTGTCCCAAACGTCTTCCGAAGGAGAAAGGCGCCATCAAAGTTTAGGGTCCTAAATTTCAAATGATGATAAAAAACGGGAAAATGGATCGATTCATTTGCGGTTTTCACTAAAATCATTCTTTAAATCAGTATTTTCATTAAAAAAAGTTTTAAAGACAAAGTTAAAAAAATGCCGTTAGAGGGCGCTCTAGACTTTGGAGTACCGAACAACTACCTTTTACCAGTATTTTTTTTTATTTTGTTAAATGTTTACAAAAGCTTAGATTTTAACTTGAATTTTGAGCGCAAAATTGAAACCATCGGGAGCGGTTAAGTGGCGCAAATGTAACCGCGTTTAGGGAGGAAAAATTGAAATGCTCGTATGTAATGATCAAAATAAAAAACGATAAAGCAAACTTTAAGAGGCGATAGTACAACACCAAAAACAAGTAACATTCATCAAAGAAATCATACTCGTAATTTTAACCCGAAGGTGATAGAGGGCGCTGAAACAGATTTCGTTTTAAGAGACAAAAAGGAAACAAAGAACATTTACGTTATAAAAAAAAGTTTAATTAGAAATGATTACAATATCTGTTCGAAACACTGACCATTAGAGGCGATGCATGCGGTACAACGGCGAAGAAGGGATTCACGAACCCTCTGAAACACGCCAGGAGTATCGCGCACCTCTCCTGCAGCTGCCGAAAGTCTGGCGACGAGTTCTTCTGCAGTTTCGATAGGAGTCTCATACATAAGACTCTTCAAGTGTCCCCACAAAAAGAAATCCAGGCATGAAAGATCGGGCGATCGCGCTGGCCAAGGGACAGGACCACTTCGCCCAATCCATTGATTTGGAAAGGTTGCATTTAGATAATTTCGCACCTCTGGCGCAAAATGAGCTGGTGCTCCATCCTGCTGGAACCACATTACTCGCCGGATACGAGGGGGAACATCTGTTATCATTTCCGGCAGCACCTGTTGCAGAAAGGTAAGATATTTTTTTCCATCCAGGCGTTCTGGCAGAAGATAAGGTCCAAGTAGATGGTCACCAATTATTCCTGCCCAAACATTTATGGAAAATCGTCGCTGATATGCATGTGTAGAAGACGCATGTGGATTTACATCTGCCCATTGGTGGGAATTGTGGGTGTTAAATGTACCGTCACGTGTAAATGTACATTCATCTGTAAAAAGCACAGTTGCACCAAAATCGGGATTTAGGGTGTGCTTCTGCAGATACCAGCGAGCAAAATCCATTCGACGAGGAAAATCCCTTTCAGTCAGTTCCTGGACTCGTTGGACATGAAAAGGATGCATACTTTCATCCTTTAGTACTCGCCATGTCGTGGAGGGTGATACTTCAATTTGACTAGCCACTGCTCGCGTGCTTGTATTTGGATGATCAGTCACCATATCCAGAATTTTTTCTTCCACGGCTACCGTTCTGTTAGACTTCGCACAGCCTGCATTTGAACGTGCACCAAAAAAGGATCCTGTCTCACACAACTGTCTGTGCAAGCGCACAAATGTTTTATCATTGGGCAACCGTCTGTTGGGAAACTTTTTTCCGTATAATCGTCGCGCCTCTGCACTATTCCCATTTGCAGTTCCGTAGATGAAGTGCATATCAGCCTTTTCTTGATTAGTGAAGGGCAACATCTTTCGTTACGTTTGTTCCGTGATTTACACTTGCACACTCGGGTCAATGGCTTTTATCTTAATAACAATTTGCATATGCGTTCTTCTTCTTCCCCATATCACAATTTCATGTTCTTCTTCCAGAATCTTGCAGCTAAAACGCTTGCATGGATAAAATTTGAAGATGCTCTAGCACGTTTGCGTTTGAATTCAAATCATGCATTTTCTAATTGAAGTTGATTGTTTTTATGTTGTACTATCGCCTCTTAAAGTTTGCTTTATCGTTTTTTATTTTGATCATTACATACGAGCATTTCAATTTTTCCTCCCTAAACGCGGTTACATTTGCGCCACTTAACCGCTCCCGATGGTTTCAATTTTGCGCTCAAAATTCAAGTTAAAATCTAAGCTTTTGTAAACATTTAACAAAATAAAAAAAATACTGGTAAAAGGTAGTTGTTCGGTACTCCAAAGTCTAGAGCGCCCTCTAACGGCATTTTTTTAACTTTGTCTTTAAAACTTTTTTTAATGAAAATACTAATTTAAAGAATGATTTTAGTAAAAACCGCAAATGAATCGATCCATTTTCCCGTTTTTTATCATCATTTGAAATTTAGGACCCTAAACTTTGATGGCTCCTTTCTCCTTCGGAAGACGTTTGGGACACTTGGTTTCCTATTTACTATTACTCGTCTTGATGTGTACTATCACCTCTTAAAGTTACTCCCATCATTTATGAAACACCCTATATATATATATATGTATATATATTACATAAATTATTGATATCTAAATCCTAGCATTAAAAAAATTCGATTGTATTGATAAAATATACTTATACCAAATAACTTCTATTTTGTATTTTCTAAAAATCTCTAAAATTGATTTACAGAATGATGTTTGCACTTTCGTAACCTTATAAGCAAGTGGATTTCCGCAAAACCAATTTTCGATGGATCTCTACTGCGTAAAATAAACATGCAAGCCAAATTTCAAGTCTAAATCTAATAGCGTAAAACGAAATTTTTACTATCAATACCCCCCTCCCCTCCCTTCGGTAATCTCTTAGATAGTCGTTCTCCAAATTAATCGTTCTTAGAGGATTTCAATTCAACAAAAGAAAAATACAAACCAAATTCCATTATTATAGTCCTTGTAATTCGAAAAAAGAATTTTTTTTTGTCAATACGCCCCAGTAACTCCTTGCTAACCCAGGAGTTGATTTCCTCAAATACATTCTTAGTCAATCCTTATTCAGTAAAAAAAATCATGCTTAACCCATTTCAAGTATGTGGATCTAACAATTCAAAAACAGGAATTTTTTTCTATAACTCCCCTTGACCCCTCGCAACCCTCCCTATAAGTCGATTTTCGTTTTACCCTGTGTTAAAAGAACTCTATTCCATGAAAGGAACATGCCTACCAATTTTCAAGCAGGTAGATATAATAGTTTAAAGACGAAAACATTTATCTATTATGCCCCTTATTCCTCAGAAATGAAACTTGAGGGTTGATTTTCGCGAAACCCATTTTGTAGCGGTTCTCTATTCTTCGAAAGGAATCTGCTTACCAAATTTCAAGACTGTGAGAGTCTAATAGTTTAAAAATAGGAATAATTATTAATAACACCCCTTGAGCCCCTGCAACACTACTTAGGGTCTGTTTTTACAAAAACCATTTTGGGAACTGTACTCTATGAAAGGAATCTGCTTACCAAATTTGAAGACTGTAAGTCTAATAAATAAAAAAAGAAAGATAATATCTATAACGCTCCTTGATCCCCCGCAACGCCACGGGGTTGATTTTCACAAAACACATTATATAGGGGACCTTTAATCCACATGAAAGGATTCTGATTATCTTATTTCAAGACTGTACGTCTAATAGTTTAAAAATCGAAATAATTGTTTATATCAGCAACATCCCTTGAGGGTCAATTTCCCCAAAACCCATTTTGTAGCGTCTATTTACTCCTTGAAAGAAACATGCCTTGCAATTTTCAAGCAGTAGGTCAAGTAGTTTAAAAACGGAAGTATTTATTTATTGTGCACCTTAATCCCCTGCAACGCCACTTGGGGGGATATTTTCACAAAACCCATCTTGCATCTCATCTCTACTCTATGAAAGGAATCTATTTATCAAATGTAAAGACTGTGCGTCTAATACAAGGGGTGATCAAATGAAAATTTACGAAACGATACGGTGGGTACAAATATAGACTTTATTCAAAATATACACCATAGGCCTGAGCACAACGATCCCACTGATGAACAAGCCGCAGGATTCCTTGTTCCCAGAATTCCTGTGGCTGTGACGAGACCCAGTCCTTCACAGTGTCCTTGAGTACGTCGTCCGAGTTGAAGCGCTTTCCTTTCAGGTGTTTCTTCAGTGGACCAAACACATGGAAATCGCAGGGTGACATGTCCGGACTGTAGGACGGATGGTCCAACGTCTCCCATTGGAACTTGTCCAGTTCCATTTGTGTGACTCTGGAGACGTGTGGACGCGCGTTATCATGGAGCAGAACCACACCCTCCGTGAGCAGCCCCGGTCTTTTGTTCTTGATGGACCTGTGTAGGCGTCGGAGTGTCTCACAGTACACATCGGAGTTAATGCTTTTTCTGTGCTCGAGTAATTCTGTGCTCGCATCATTTGGACGCCGCTTTTTATAAGAGCCTTTGCTCTCTCCTGCGCATGGGGGCACCCGCGCATGATCCGATCGCTGTCAGAGTCTCCAATGGCATCCCGAGATGTCTCGCTACATTCTCCCTTGGCGGAATATGCAAATATTTAACTGTTTCATTTTTATGTCGTTTCGTACCTTTTCATTTGATCACCCCTTGTAGTTTAAAATTGGAAATGATTTTTTACAACGCCCCTTGCTATTCGAATTACACAAAAAATCCGTTCTTATCGGATGTCTACTCCATGAAAGGAACATGTCTACCAAAATTCTAG